>OZ023327.1:19899314-19911814 GCA_964007535.1 Brachyptera risi | reverse complement strand
CCATGTAGACGGTACCGTTACCAGGCTCTTGTTTCCTGTGCTTGAGCCGGTAGAGGTGGGCGTTGTGAGTGAGCCTCGAGGCTTCCAGTGACGATGCCTCGGTAATGTATTGCAACTCGGCCTGTGCTTTGCCAATACCACGCTTCTCGCGATGTAATGCCGGTACCGTCTGTGCCAAATCCAAGTCCGATTCGACCATCTGTTTAAAGAACATGTGTTAATTCGTTGAAAAAAAACTCAATAATTAGGTGCGGTATTACAAAGTATTGTCCATGATAACTGATCAATCATTCCAAACTATTCTTGATGGAATATGATGGATATAATAATATATTTGTTCATGTTCTGATATTGTACGGTAGAACCAATTTAGTACATTCTCTTCAGTACATTATACCCATAATGAGTTTTCTTTCCTGATCCCTATACCATGCTCCCTTCTGTTAAGAGAAAATCATTTATTTATGACGGCTGTTCATCTTTACGGTGACTGATCATGAAGGTCCAGCTTACTATAAATTTCTTCAGTAAGTTTTTCATATTAGTAAGTCTTTTGATCTGGTCTCCTGAAAAGCATTCTTAAGTGGTTACTCTGTATCAGTAAATAACTTTCAACATTTTGTAGGCCATTTTGTAGGTTTTTTCACTCTCATTTCTCATTCAAAAAACTACATGCAAAGACTTGAATGAAAAACTATTACTGTACTGTGCATCAGTAACAGAAGTCCTCATATCAGCGCATCAATAAGTGCTAGTACAAACAACGACTCCATCTATCTAATTAAAGTGATGAGTAGTACTATTTGAACTTGATGCAAATTGGTTTTAGACTGACAAACTATATAGATGAGCAGTAGGTCATCTGAAGCCAAGTGCCTATCACGCAGTACACATAGTCTACAAACCTTGCTCGAGCTACATCTTTTACATGAAGACTGAAAGAGGGATTTTGAACACATTGAACCTCAACAATGTTCTACCTACAATACTCTGGAAGATGTTAAAATAATGAACCAAATCACACGACTATGTATACCAAATTTCATTAAAACCATCGAGTTTATTAGCTTAATAAATCAAGTTGAGAACTTGAATCAAGTTCATTGAGTCTGTAAAAAGTTATCAACTTGCAAAGGGTTTTTCAATTTCTTTTGTTCTCCTTATTCTCCCGTTGAATCAGGTGATAAGTGTAAAACATAACTACTCGACCGACTTGGATTGAATTTTCAAAATAGGTTCATGATCGTAAAAACGTGCTGATATAAGAAAAAGGGATTGTTATATTTTTCAACTCGAAAATGACATGATTGAAACTCCCTATGCAATGCATCGCAAATATGTGTTGCTATAATTTAAATTAACTGCGACAAACTAAACTCAATTGATCCCGCCAAAACTAGATAATTATGAACTCTAATTGGACATTAATAATCATCAGTATATTTGTCTTCCTTCCAGTCATGTACAAGCCATAGTATGGTATTTCTTGGATTGAGGTAAATTATAAAAAATACCACATTTTAATGGCAGTCAAAAATAATGTTTTGTTGTGGGCTGGATGAAAAGAATATTTAAGGTACATTTTGAAAATATTTGAAATTTCGAATTTCAGGGGTTTCAGGAAAGTCTGTGAACCTGTCCCTCCCCCCTTCCACTCAAGTATTATTTTTAAAACTTGGGGGGTCAAGTTCGCCCCCCCCCCCACTCAAAAACTAATTCCGACACTTTGCCAGGATCAGTACTATGCTTTTGCGAAGTTGTAGAACCAGTGCTCAGATAGTTATAAGGTCTATTATGTCTACATGAAATGTATAATAACTTGACAGCTGCATGTTACAATGTTTTGAATAATGTCATAGCTAAAAAAGTGACTAGAAAATTAAACAAATATACAAGTGTGCACCATGGAGCTCAATTGCACAAACAAAAACAAAAACAGAACTTAGAGGATAATGTGGAATTATGAAACAATAGAACAATACAGCAATACATCTAGAAAACTATTAAAAATAAACTATTCAGAAAAACAAAACATCATTAGAGTGTAGAAGGTCAACTTATATCAAATGTCCAATAACAATTCATGTTACATGAATAAAACAATATATAATATTGTTCTGTACATTTTAGCAATTGAACTTCATTATCACGTATTTTCCCGATAGTTGATATAAGCAAATATAAGCCATAGAATATAAGCCAGCTTATAAATAACTGTTGATTTATTTGTTTTCTTTATTTTTCCACTCAAATATACTATAAAATAGACCTACTATATATTTAGAGAAAGCCAAATGAGCTTTCTAAATGAGAAAACCACATCTAGAAAATGATGTTGAATTTATTCATATTTGATTCAACAGAGAATTGTAATCTATACTGATGACAGATCTATTGGTATCCGTGAATGATGGACGAGATGATGGAAAGATGAGGAAAGATGAGATGAAACGTTATTTTATTAGGTGTTTTGGATAGTGGGAAGGAAACGATTGTGACCTGTTGCTAACAAACCATCCCAGTATTCACCGAAATGACAACGGGAACCACAGAAAAAAATGGTTAGGATGGTCAACCATGGCGGAAATCAAACCCAGTCTCCTGAATGACCTGTCAGATCAATAGAATCAATGGAAGATCAAAAGGGCAGAGACCCAGTCCTGCCAAAAAAATATTGAACATCGTCTTTTTTATTTATATATTATATTATTTCACTTCCTGAGTAAATGTATTTTATAAAACTAAGAAAAATTGAATTGAAATTGAATGTCAGCCACCGTCCTACCCATCTCAGTTTATGTTGAATTTTGAATAGTATTTATCTATTCATCGGCTGACCGATCGGCTATTTATCGGCTGACCGAGCTACCGAAGGCGGCCAATAGTTTCTATTTTGCCCCGGCCAAAAAATGCTCAAATTGTTGCTTTTTGGTTTACCTCTCTGGGAAAATAGTGGTGTGAGGTGAAGTATGCGCCGGCATGTTGATCACAGTCGTAGTCGCCGAAGTCCGCTTGGAGGGCGTAACCCGCCAATAAGTAGAGGACTTCTTTGCTGGAGCAAGCGTGAATGAGGCCTCGGGCGACCACATTGTCACGCAGTTGGAGGTAATAATGGTGTCGTGTCAAATCGTCACTACAACAGACAAACCAAAATATATTCACTGAACAAGACGTTCAACAGTGCAGAGGAAGATTCATTTAAGAGGCATTTTTTTTCATTATTCATTTATATTGGGTTTAACTTGGCACTTTGGGACTATGATCTATTGACGTCGGTGGATGATATATGAGATGGTGGGATGATGAGATGAAAGGTCATTTTAGTAGGTGTTTTAGGATAGTGGGAAGTAACCTGTTGTTAAGGATTCATCCCAGTATTGACCTGAACGACAGAGGGAAACCACGAAAAACTCCTGTCAAGATGGTCAACCATGGCAGGAATCGAACCCCAGTCTCCTGAATGACGGTTCAGTATATTGACCACTCGGGCACACGTCTCAGTCAAGAGGAATTTGTATTTGTACACAATTATAAAGTGCATTTTCATAGTAAGGACGTAAAAATATAACATACTGATATCAGTGATGGACATGTGTGACTGTTTCTTTTACTGAGTTTTCACTGATTTACTGAATGAAAATTGTTACAATATGATCTATATTTGAAATATTATGATTTTAACCCGACAACGTTTTTTACAGCAGTATTCACTTACATCGTATAAACATATATCATCAATTGTGATTTTTGACTATTCATATACTGATACCAGTACACTAATTGTAAAAGTCTTTTGAATGAAAAATAAATGAAATGAAATATGAAAACATATTGGCTAATTCATTTGTACGGTAAACTTACTGCAAATTACCAGGGCCCGGATTTGAAAAGAGTTTCATCTCTTACAACGCTTCAGAGGACAAACATTTTATTACTTTGGTTTCAAGTCATATTGACAAAACATTTTACGAAAAAATTCCAAGATAAGTGGTTGGTTGTCAAGTTACTACTAGTTTTGTCTGGTTCAGTGATCAAGATACAACCGTCACCTAGTAATTAAATTGGATGATTTGAATATTTTTCTCTATAAAATTCAATTAGTATCGGTATGCAAGCTGAAGATTAAAAATCAGAGTTGGGAGAGTTTGAAAGTAGACGTATCTCTATTTCCAATTATTAGATTGATAACCCAAACGTAACCTCAAGTTTGAGAATTTCGATTGACAGCTGGCAAGAATGGTGGTGAACAAATGCAAGCCTTCTTGATTACCTCAACATTAAAAAAATTCACAAGAATTGATGAAAAAAAATGTTCAAGTAGGCCCACATAAAACATTTCATCAATCAACTCTTACTTTACAAACTATCTTCAATCTTGTTTAAAAAAAATCAACGTTTTATTTATATTGCATTAATTGAAACTAGTTGACTTTCCGCTCATTGCTCAGATTGGTTGACAGTCCAACATAATGGCGTCACACGACAACGGCATGGATAGTTTATGATCATCGGGACCCGAAGATGCTGATAATACGGTATCATTATAAAATTATCATCATTACTGGTATATAAAATTGAATAATTTGAAACTACACATGGATGGGATAGTCATGGAAACTAATACCCAACATGAAAATTAAAATAAATTACCTTCTGATTATTTATTTATTATTGTTAGTTATTATTGTTAAATAACTGTATAGGAAATTGACAAAAGTGAATAATTTTGATACTGAAATATATAAGCCTAGCTAAAGTACATAATTTTAAATTTGTCCAAGCAAGTGCATCGCATATATATTTTTTTATAGAGATGAATGAGTAGCTAAATACTTTTCCAATAGATTATGATCGTATTATTTGATTTCAAACAGTTACATTACAATGAAAATTGTAGTAAAACGAGAAGAAAAGTATGTAAAAAGAGTATTAAATCTTGACTTACCGAAGTAACAAAGAAGTGTCAACGTAATACTGAACTCGAAAGTAGAGAATAAGCGTAGGGCGATTACTGCTGTCCAAGCCCTGAAAAGAAGTCTTAGGTTAAATTTCATATCACATGAAAAATACATGGTAGATCATTTCAATAAGTTGATCAGAGCAAGTAATAGAAGAAAAGACAAACATCAATAGCAACAAGAATAGGCAAGCAATACTTCTATTTTGTTTTGTGATATATCTGTTTCATTCATCAGCACAAATATTCTCAAGAACTCAACTCCTCTTTTGTTGGACATGGACATGTTTTGCAAGCAACTGGTTACATCAATTCTTCAGAAACTAAATTCAATTACACACAGGAAAATTTACGACTGGAAGAAGTTTGAGAGAAATAATGAAAATTCGATACCGTAATCTGTTTATAGATATAGAAATGAGATGCATATTTTGTGGAAATTTTACTTTCATCAATCTAGTCAGAAATGAGAAAACAATTGATTTTGTACATTTACTCATCTTATTTGATGATAAATTATGGACTATGGCTAAATATAAACGTATCACAGATATTAGAACAGTGTCAGATTAGAGAGTTCGAACTCTATTCAATAGTTCATCTACGGCAACAGATGAAGGTTAAAGGTAATTTTTCGTGACAGTATTTGGGCTTCTCTTATTAACAACACACATTTCTACACAGCAAGTATTTTCCACTACCTTTCATGAAATTGTAAGTGAAAACCAAAAAGCTATATTTACATAAGGTTGAGTAACTCGTCAACAAAATTATTGATGAACCAACTGGGAACCAGCAAAAAATGAAAACTAATTTGTAAATCATGCTTTTTCCAACATATATAGGCATATATAAATTAGCATATGCATGCAAAAAGAGAACAGCAAACTACTTGGGCCTGCATTTTAAATGGTGGAATACAAATTATCAAAGCCAGTCTTTATACACAAACGAAATTTCACTAATAAGCGTATTGCTGTATTTAACACGGTATTTAAACTGTCCCTTCACACTCTAGTTTTCTCTCATTTCAATACTGCCTAAAACTCTTATGGAAGCTGTACAATCAAACTATACATAGTGAAAATAGGTATGTATATATAGGTCTCTCAAATAAACTTGTCTCTTAGATATTATTGTGGAGGCCCCAAAGTTTGACACTGTAGCAATATGAGAGGACTGACTCAAAGGAAAGAATGTCTAATTTCTACTGTACCTAAGGGCGAAATTAGGTAATGTGGCTTGAAGCAGTGGTTCTCAAACTTTTGTACCCTGCCTACCACTTTCAAGACCAGAATAATTATGCTGGATACAACAGTCTATAACCAGAGGCCACACATTTTTAAATAACATTATACATTTCTAACAGTTGGCCTAGAACATTAATTTTACCAATTCTAACTTTGGCTACAAGAATAACCTACTTTTTAATAACAGCCTTTGGTGATGATATTATAAATCGTTGTATAAATGTCTTGGTTTTACGCACACTTTTTCAACGGACAGGGTGCGAGTTCACATTCAGTTGGAAGTTGAATTTAAAACAATACAAACTGGCTCAATACTTTTGTCCATCACATCAATATAATGGCCATACAAATTATCTGAATTTTAATGTTCTAAAATGTCAAGTAAGAAGAAGTGGTATGAGAAAAGAATCAACGATGATAGACTTAACAGAAACACTGACAGATGATAATACGGAAATAAGAAATTATGAAAGATGAAAAAAGTTGAAAAGAAATACAGAGGCTTTTTTTACGATAAGGATTGAAAACTGGCTAAATTACCAGGATTAAAAGAAATCTAGAAGTTGTGTAGCAATAATTTTGAAGAGTTCGTGAATGCGAAATTATACCTAAGAACCCAAGAATCGATTTGAGGTAGGCGGAAGGACAAAGATTTCGTGATGATGAAAGAGGAAGTAGTAGAGGACATAAGGAAGGTGAAGTGGGGACTGATTGGACATGTTCAGAGGAATATTGCAGGGTAATGGCAGTAGACAAGGGCACCACCAGATTGGTCGAAACAAGTCATCACCACTATATTCAAAAGAAAAGAAAAATTACCAAGATTTAGGGGAGTGACAATTATGAGTCAATTTGTCCACGTGTATAAAAGAATAATACTAGAAAGGTGACCGTGAGGGTAAATGGAGCCGATGGTTAGAGCAGCGCAATCAAGGTTTAGACAGAGCTAGTTGGTGGATACAAGATGGGATGAGAGGAGATAACTATTCTGGATTAGTAAAAAGTGTATGAGCATGGGCCAGGAGAACGAGATTAGGAGAGTGAAGGGCAAGGGGAAGAAATGGCGAATCTAATTAAAAGTGATCACAATAGCACTGTCTATCATGTACCTAAACATGGGAGGAAGACGCATAGACCAAAGGAATACTATGGTCTATGCGAGCTAGACAAAAGAATACTTCGTTTATGGAAGAAAACATGGTTAGGGAAAAATTCTAGTTGGACAAAGAAATATGTTATAAGCAGTACTATTCACGTTTGTGATGGACGATATGTCAAAGAAAAGTAGAATTGGAGAGAGAGAGAGAGAGAGAGAGAGAGAGAGAGAGAGAGAGAGAGAGAGAGAGAGGAGAGAGAGAGAGAGAGAGAGAGAGAGAGAGAGAGAGAGAGAGAGAGAGAGAGAGAGAGAGAGAGAGAGAGAGAGAGAGAGAGAGAGAGAGAGGGAGAGAGAGAGAGAGAGAGAGAGAGAGAGAGAGAGAGAGTGAGAGAGAGAGAGAGAGAGAAGGAGAGAGAGAGAGAGAGAGGGAGAGAGAGAGAGAGAAAGAGAGAGGCCATAATCAAGTGTTGTGATATGCGCCCACGATATATTAATGTGGGGAGAACTGGAGAAGATCGGGTAGACGAACAAGGAGAGATTGACTGGAATGCGAGAACAGAAGAGGAATAAGTGATCAGATGACGATGAATAGTGAGAGAAGAAAAGCGTCAGTAATGAACAAGGAGGTAAAAAGGTGAAATGATGAAGTTGAAAGGATAGGATAGTATTTCCAAAAGTAGAAAAGTTACCGTACTTATTTATATGATACACTCTTACCAATATTAATCTACAGGACATTGGCATGGGGACTGTAGAGATTGAAGAGATGGCGGAAATGAAATTTGTGGGGAATATGGCGGTACGTCAAAGAAGTAACAATATCTACAAAGATGTTTGAGTAGAAAAACTGACTGGCTTCAAGACAGAAAGAGAAAGATACGGAAATTTACAAACACTCAATGCCCACATTGGAATTCGAACCCTCGTCCGCCTGGCAACAGATTTTGAAGCGGTGCCTTAGCCGCTTCCGGTGTAATCCGTAACCGGTTTCCGAGCCAAACGGGCGACAAATTCAAGGAATTTTACAGAATGAATGGATCAAGTGAAATATAATTTTTGGGGTGTTACAAATTTTGTGATTATAGAAATCAAGATTATCTTATGAGAAAAAAGCAAAGATGAATTTAATGTAACAGTAGGCCTACTATGACACTAATCATGATGGAATTAATTGTCACACAAAACGGTTATTACAGTATCTATGTACCAATTCCCACTTGGTAAAGAATGTTGATATCTCAAATCGTTGGCAATTAATCACAAAACAAAACTCTTCATTTCACTGAATCAATTCTTGTTTCTTCTTGTGGAAAACTTTTTATAATAATAATGTGGTGATTGATTCATTTTGCATAACTGAAAGGCAAAACGAATACATTTTGAAAGTTGATTAATGTTCAATTTAAGCATACATGTGACAGATGTCCTAGAATCTACTTCGTGCCATCATTGAAGCAGATTCCGTGAACGAAAGATGGAGATACAGCTAGTGCGATAGTTTCAACTCTTGGAAGACAATTGAATTGGAATACAGTTCCGAAATAACCTAGCTGTTCAGCAAGCAATAATCATGATAATGGAATCCAGTTTTTTTTTATATATATATATTGGGTTTTTAACGACGCACTATACTGATGGCTACGATCTATTGGCGTCGGTGGATGATAAATGAGATATGGGATGATGAGATGAAAGGTCATTTTATTAGGTGTTTTGGATGATGGGAAGGAGTCGGTCGTGGCCTGTTGTTGAGGAACCATCCCAGTAATGACCTGAACGACAGAGGGAAACCACGAAATACCCCTGTTAGAATGGCCGACCATGGCGGGAATCGAACCCCGGTCTCCCGAATGACGGTTCAGTGTGTTACTACTCGATCACTCGTCTCGGTTTCTTGAGACAGTAAAATGTAGACTTTCGATTTTGAAAGAAGGTTGTTTTCTAGTTGATGCTATACTGTCTGAATGCTAGCTTCTGAAATGAACGAAAAATATTGAATTAACAAATTTCGCGATATCGCTTATTTTCAATACAAGAATGGTGGGCGTACTTCTCTATATTCTAGTTTGTTCGCTAAATACAATAAGGAAAGACGAACGAGGAAAAGAATAAAAGATGTGCCCACAGTTCATACATTAAATATTACATTAGGGTTCTCTATTTAAGTACTCAATCGTGTTTTGTGAAGGAAAACTAATTTTAAAAAATGTGATTGTCCCAATAGGCTTCTGTCAAGAATAACAAATGACAAACAATAGTTAATAATAATAATAACAATAAATCCTTTATTCTGTAGTACATGGATACATAGTATGTATACGTTATAGAACAAGTCACGCAGATAATAGAGTAAATATTAAGACACTGAAGGTTCAAAAATTGATTATGGTACTGCGTTAAAATATTCAATTACATTATATGGTGTCATCTTCAATAACCGTAGCCATAGCAACACAGCAAACTGGTGGACTACCGAATATTTTGTTTGGTCAATTCCAACTGGTGGACATTGTTGTCTGGCTCTTTCAACAATTAGTGACGTCACTTGACAGAAGCCTGTACAGTCGTTTTGTTCATACTTGTTGCTAATAGTTTGGTGTAACACTGATACTTGCCTCGAAATTCACGTTCAACGTATTAAACTAATTAAAGTTTCACGTGAAAATGCTCAAAATATATGCCATTAGTGCTAACTAAGTACCAACATTGAAACGTTTTGATAATCTGTGAGGGATGGCAAAGCAAACCAATCCACACAGAACGGAATGACTCGACCCACATGTGTGACTGGCAGTATGGTACGGCTCATTCTCTCAAGGCTCTATCTAATCTCATCTCTGGCTCTCAAACTATTTATGAACCTTCCGGCTAAAACTGCCTTTCACAATAGTGTCAATATTATTAATTCTGCTCTAGATATTATAATGGCAATGAATGATACGAATATTTTACATCATGCAAATCATACAAATAAATATATAAGGTGCGTGCAGAATAAGTTGTGCTGAGTCCCATTATATAATCATTTATTACTCAACTGAAAAAGAAGCATTTCGTACTGGGTTATGTGTGCCTCAATGATATGCTATCTGATGCTACACTCAGATCTCATACTGAACATTTCACACACCATGAATGTTTGTAAAACAATGTCGACTCGCTTCGTACCGAGAGCAGTATGAACCTTGAGACAGGCTAGTATGTTCCGTACATCAGACAATAATAAACCCATTAATGGAAATTAGTTGTGCACGACTTACATAGGAATTTGAAGACTTCCAATGCTTGGGCGCGTATTTCGATAACTTATTGTCGGGATCTACAAACAAATATTCGCCGTCTGAAATCAAAAGAAAAACTATTAGTATCAACACGTTCGCATGGAGGCTATGTACAAAATTGATCAGCAACAATAAAACTATTTGATGATTGTTTTTTATATATATATATATATATATATATATATATATATATATATATATATATATATATATATATATATATATATATACACTTCAAACCCTATTCAATTTTCACGGTATTTTAGAAAATTGTGAGAGGACAAGAAAGATTCGCTGCGGGCTTGAAGTATTGAGGAATGTTTAGATATAGCAGGAAAGAAGGTTGTTTGGTTTGCACCTCTATAATTTCAAGAGATCAACAACAACCAATTCCTAGTCAAAATGGAATATCTGTTTGGGGAAGGAACCAGAGAGCGGTTGGTCAACGGATGACAGTCTAGTGTTTTTACCACTGACCAGGGGTGAAGCATTATGCGAGTGAGATGATCGCAAGCTTGCCAGAACAACATTCCTCAGAGATGAATTGATGGGCGGAGGAATCGAGGAGTGGGAGGGGGGGGGGGGGAGAGGGAGGGGGAAGGGCAGCTGGACCGAAATTATTATGCTTTGCTGAACGCATCTAAAAGATGTGGACGCATTTCATACGCAAATCTATGGCAAGTTATTCAGTCGTTTAACGACACTCATTAACGACGAGCCCGGCATGATGGGCTGACATCGTTTCAGAGACGACTTGGTGCAATGACACGTAACGATCTGGCGAACGAAAGACGAAACATGTTTATTTTAATAGTTTTTCGAGGCGGCCGGGGGAGGGACGACGATGGTTGGAAAGGCATGCGGTCATACACCCTGGCAAAAGCGAAACCACGAACACCCGTGGTCAGGCTGGTTGGTCGTCGACTAAAGAACACTAACTCATCGGTGTCACGATTCTGGGACCATACCGATATGTCTGGAAACCAACTAGCTCGCGACTGTTTGACGACCAAAATAACGACCAGATTTGACGAAGAATCAAGCAAGCGGACACCTACTGAGTCATTGTTTTTTACTGTCATTTTTCTGGAATGTATCTGAGAAAACATATTAGGAATTCAGACCGACTGAAGCTCCATACAGGCTCTGATACTGCTGTATATAATATGTATTTGCTCAAATACAAATTTCGTTCACACCTCAACTCTACGCATGACTACATATACAAAATCAAGGAAGACTGAATCACATATCTCGTTACTAATATTATAAAATATCTTTTACAATTTATCCATACAAGATAATTTGCTGATCTAAAAATATACGAACATCGTGGATGAAATTTCTCATCTCGGATTGAAAAAGAGCAAGTAACACAAATGGCCTTCAACGTATAATGTGTAATACATGGGTAGAGATAATAAAATGAAAAAAAAAACTTGTGCGTCTGCAGCTGAAAAAAGGTAAATTTTGGTGCCTGGCTTCCGAGATGGCCACGGTTCCATAATACTCCTCCAGAACCTACATTTGCGTTGGCAATTACAGATCGGTTCAAGCCAGGCACATTTCGCAAACTTTTATTACGGGCTTCGTCCCAACACTCTCGGCTATTCTACTGGCGAAGCTCAGACGACGTATGAACGAGATATTCGTCATTCCCAAAAGGTTGTATTATTTCCGAATCAATTACAACTTGGCCACATGAAAATAATTATCACGACGAGCAATTGGTGGAAGTGCCGAGATCAGGTTCAGGCTCCTCCACCATCGTTCAGTACAAGGTCAACACGCTGAATCAAATCATTCTTTTATAAATACTATGAACTTCTAGATATGAGAAATATCACTCGGTTCGAATATTAACAGGCGTTACTAAAGGATCAGCTGGGATGAAATTATCTGGATATCATGTCAAG
>OZ023327.1:19876814-19894314 GCA_964007535.1 Brachyptera risi | reverse complement strand
CGTACCCCCGTATAAGCCATCTGTCGGTGGGGTTGTTGAGCAAGCAATGATCATCATCACGATCACGGAAAGCAGGGGTAGAGCTATTTTACATAAATGCTCCACAACTGAAACAGTGATGTAGACCTGTGAAGAAAGTCGTATTTCTATTGTCCGTACGGACTATTCAATTAAAATCAATACTGTATTTTGTGTTCAGTGTTCCGTATAAACGGATTACAAATCTTGGATCTTGCTGACCAATTAGTGCGGAATTTGTTACAAATCTTAATAGCACACATTATACTGCCTTTTTTTATCGACAAACCGCTCGAGAGTGAATTCAAGTTTCAAAATATTAAAATACACCTAATCCTATATGATTAGCATCACAAGTTGATCATTTGCATAATGGTCCATATAGGTAAGCCCATATTACAGTCAAGGACTTGGGCTTTTGCTGCCTCCCTAAGCCAATGCCGCATCACGTCACAGTTTGACTGCAACCAAACTGTGGACATGGAGGAATAGGAACATGGATGTGACAACATCGTTCTATTGATTTACATGATTAAAATGACAACGAATTCAGACAGTTCCTAATTCTGATTGAACCAACCCGACTAGTTTTAATTGTGCCAATAAACGGTGTCCCGATCGGCACATGCAGCGCAGTGGTTAACGCGCTCGCTCTATATGATCCGGGAGGTGAAGAGGCATATCGGACCTGGTTCGATCCCCGCCACCGGCCATCCTCACAGAGGTTTTTCGTGGTTTCCCTCTGTGGTCTGGGCTAATGCTGGGGTGGTTTCTACAATATAGACCACGACCACTTCCTTCCCACTATCATTTCCAATACCTAAGAAACCATCATCACATCGATCATTCATCTGACGCCAATTTGTTTATTTGAAATTTAATTTACGGTAATTGTAATATCATTCTATTCTTGTTCATCGAAGATCAACATATGTATAAGTTATGAAATACAGTTTAATACATACAGTTAAACATATAGTTTTATAACAATATCATAATGATAAAATTAACAATACATTGAACCAATATCTCAACTCTATAAAGATATAGGCCTACATCAATTGGAAACGTTTTGAGGTCAAATGGAATTGATCGCATGAATTCAATTTTTATTTTGAGAAAGAGATTTCAATTGTGTTTAATCTTAATTTGGAAACAAGAAGCCCGCGTAAGAGAAAACTCTTGTGTGCGGGCTGTCTGAAATAAATATGCGTCGAAATGGTAAGTTGTGATTTTAGTCTTGACTTATTATTATTATTCATTTATTTATTCTTAATTATTTTTTCAATGATTTATAGAAAATGTTAATATATACAAAATATGATATATGCAACATACATACATATGTAAATATTGGTAAATGTTCCACGTATTATTAATATATTCAAAATATGATATATGCAACATACACATATGTAAATAATGGAAAATGTTCGACGTATTATTTTATGATTTTCAAACTCAATTCATTAGGTTATTTCACCAAAATATAAATCAAGTTAAATTGTAGTGTTCAAGAGAAGTTAGATAAAGTGCAGGAGTTTCGGTTTCTGAAAAAGAATAAGCTTGAATAGAGCCAATAAAGCCAATAGATCTTAGTTGAAACCCAATATAATAAAAAGGTGTCCCGTGCGAACGAACAATTATACAGATCTGTCCTAGAGTGTGTGTGTGTGTGTTCGTAACGCTGGTGCGCGCGCACCCCGGCAAGGGTCGGCGGGGGCGACGAGGAGAGTGGCAGGGAGGGGGGCAACCAGAGTACCGAGAAGACATTCAAATTAGACAGACTGGCGATTTGTAAATATGATAAAACGTAAGTGGGCAGTGGCGTTGAACCTCATGTGTCAAACATGAGGGGGTCAGGCTAGAAACAAAATATCGTGAACGTGCAGTGGCGAGTACAACGGGGTGTGCTTGTAGCGACCCATCTACAGACCCTGGTTTCCCAGAAGAGAATCAGGGACCGTGGTAGATGGGTGGCCTCACCCGACAACCGTTCATTATGATCTCGAGAGAAAGAAATTCACTCTTGTTACTTGTATCGAGGTAAACGTTTTGTTTCCTACTCCATCATCCAGATGAATTAATTTCATTACATTTTCATTCAAGGTACACGATTCTGTTTTGATATTCAATGAACTTTTCAAAATTTATATAGGGTTTTGACGACGCACTGTACTGATGGCTACGATCTATTGGCGTCGGTGAATGATTCATGAGACGGTGGGATGGTGAGATGAGAGGTCATTTAATTGGGTGTTTTTGGATAGTGGGGAGGAATCGGTCGTGGCCTATTGTTGAGGAACCATCCTATTAATGACCTGAGCGACAGAGAGAAACCACGAAAAACCCCTGACAGGATGGTCGACCAAGGCGGAAATCGAACTCCGGTCTTCTGAATGACGGTTCAGTGTGCCAGTCACTCGACCATTGTTTCAGTATTTTTCATCTCACTCATTTGAATGAATATTGGGGTTTTAAGGCGCATCGACAGCGAGGTAATTTATTTATATTTTATTATTATTATTATATTATTTTTATTTTCATTTTTCAACAACGGCTCCTGGATCTTTCCTGAGAAAGCGTATATTCGATAACGAACATTATTTTCATTTGTTTTTAACCATTCTACATGATAAATGTTGGTACTCATCATATTGATATTATAGATATAGGTATATTTTATTCAATGAAAACTGCACGCACATTGGCAAATCATAAAACTACGGCAAGCCTATTTGCAAATAGATCTGTATTAGGTTGTGACCCAATCGGGCGTTGTCGTTGGTTTTATGCGCACAACCTGAATCAACCCAAATAAAACTAACCAACATAAGCTACAATTGAATAAAACACAAAACCAATAATTAACCCCGTGGCTAATTCGGTTAAGGCACCGCTTTGGAAACTGAAATCGAGTCGGGTGTGGGTTCGAGTCCAGAATAAGACATGGGTTATTTGAACATCTTCCACTCGTACCGCCAAATGAGCTAGCTTTGGTGGGGTCGTTGAGCGAGCAATGATCATCCTCAAACCAACAGTTATGACATGCAGTTTGTACAAAATATATTCAATAATAGATCTACACTAATTAATAACTAATTACTTTGGTAGAGGTTGACAACTCTGAAAACAAGTGTCAGACTCGGAATCGAAGGGAAATGTAATCAAGAATCTGTTCGAACTCGAAATCAGTTTTTACGTTTACTCTGATCTTGCACATTTGAAGAAGACCAATTAGCCTCTCCCGTTGAAAAAAGAGAGGGCCGCCAATGTCAGCCGCTCAGAGGCCCAGAAAGAAGACCCGTCTTCACGAGCTGAAATATTGGATTGATCCATGATTCAAAACCTGTTTCAGGGGCTTCATATTTGTTACGCATTTCTTTTTTCTAAATAATCACTTGATTCAATTGGACGGGACATCAAAACTAGGAAGTTCAATTGTATGTTTCAGGTTTCACGACGCTCTCGACTGTTGACCAAGATCTATTGGCGTCGGTGAATGATATATGAGACAGCGAGAAGAGGAATGAGATGATGATGGAAGTTTTTTGTATAAAGTGTTTTTGGATAGTTGGGAGCGAGGGGTATGCAACTAGTGAATTTCGTGTACACCTGATTCCAGATTTCAAAAGAGTTCAGGGAGATTTTACGGGATTTCAGGAAGATTTCAAGGGGTTTCAGGAAGATTTCATCCTGACAAGTGTACACCAGATTTCAGGAGTTGTTAACCCCTCGGTTGGAAGTCAGTCGTGGCCTGTTGTTGAGGAACTATCCCAGTAATGACCTGAACGACAGAGGGAAACCACGAAAGAGACGTCAGGATGGTCGACCATGGCGGAAATCGAACCCAGTTTGCAGGCCAATAGAACATGTATTTATTATCAATACCAGGAAAGCCCAAAAGACCGTGAAGACCGAAGACTCACAAACCAGAAAGGTAGTTTAATGATACGAATTCGTCACGACGGCCTTGAACCATTTTTCGATTGGAACTTGTCATACCCAAAACCAGTGCGGTTTCTGCGATTCTCCGACAAACCTTTGATGCAGAACAACACTCACAAAATTCTGATTCTAAAATAATAATAAAAATGCGATCCTCGCGGTATGGATGCTGAAACGGAATCAGTCCTGACAACTATGACTGGTATACTTGAAGCTTGATAAGTTTTGAATCATGGAAGTGTCCAATTCACGACCATCAATAATTTCAAGAGAATCGAACATTAGGCCTACAAGAAAAGAAGTCGAAAAATAAGGAGACCAACAAACACTTTTATTAATCCATCCTGACTTGGTTTTTCGTGGTTTCCCACAGTCCTCGAAGCAATTGCAGAGTGATGGGTGGGTCTAATTAAAATAATTCAGGTCTTATCACTCGGTTTTTCAACTTTTTTTCTCATTGTATACTGATAAACTCTCAGGAGACTTAATTCAAAGTGGAAGATATCATTATTCGTGTTTTCAAACTCCTGATACCAATGCTGGAAATGTCTGGATATCACAAAAACGGTTTATACAGTACTTGTAATGTGTTCCGGACTTCTGAAAAAGAAGACTTTTATCTGCGGCGAAAAATTATGGTCACAGACATCGCAGTCCTGGTGTTAAAGTTCATTTTTTTCATTAAATAATTAAAATAAGGTGGTAAGATCGCCCTTGTGGTGTCCCGTCCAAACGATCCTATATACCTTTCGTTCATAGCCTCGATCGAGCAACAATGATTTTGTATCAAGTTTCGATGTTAATGAAATAAAAAAATATATATATATAAATAAAAAAAAATCGCGTGACAGGACGAGGAATTAAGAGTAAGAGCCCTGCAGCCACCGTCGGTAGCTCGGTCAGCTGAGGCACCGCTTCAGTAACTGATGTCATCGTTGGGAGCGAGTTCGAGTATCACAAAGGCATGGGTTTTTGTAAACGTCCTTTTACTTATCATCACTTCATAGTTTCATAATCACCTGGACATTCGTACCCCCGTATAACCTAGCTGTTGGTGGGGTTGTTAAGCAAACAATCATCATCATCATCAAAAGCCCTGCAGTAAAGAAAAATCCGACTTCTTTTGAAAATTGTATATTGGGTTTAACGACGCACTGTAATGATGACTAAGATCTATTGGCGTCGGATGGATGATTAATGAGATGATGGGATGATGAGATGAAGGTTTTTATGGGTAATGGGAAGGAAGTGGGAAGGAAGAGGTCGTGGCCTATATTGTGGGAACCATCCCGGCATTAGCCTAGACTACAGAGGGAAACCACGAAAAACCCCTGTAAAGATGGACGGTAGCGGGGATCGAACCGGGTCCGACATGCCCACTACCTCCCGGGTCACATGGAGCAAGTGCGTTAACTACTCAGCTACCTGTGCCGGTTGTTCCATCCAATAGGGATAGAGAGTTATTTAGCTCGCTTTCACTCCTTCCAGTGAGGCACACACACACACACACAGGCCTACGTCTATTGAGGTGCATGGCCATGCTACTGGCGCGGTGTGCTGCAAGTATTTGGTGAGGAATTCAGACGCGAGAGGAGACGGCGACACATGGAGCGCGTGCGAGAGAGAGAGACACAGAGACAGCGAGAGAGAGAGAGAGAGAGAGAGAGAGAGAGAGAGAGAGAGAGAGAGAGAGAGAGAGAGAGAGAGAGAGAGAGAGAGAGAGAGAATAGGAATGCTTCATTAGGATTTGGAGCAGAGAATCTAGTTGGAGATACGTCTCCAGGCTACGTTTAATGTACCAACACATAATTAGGTAGTAGCCCTGCTAGATTACTGTCCATCAGCGTTTTATACAAACTCTGGCATTCTATATTTTTAAATGAAGTGCGGGGTGGTGGGTTTGGGAGGTGGAGAGAGGGGGGGGGGGGCAAGGAAGTATGTGCAGGGGTGCGGGGTGAGGGACACAACACTCATCATTCAACTTGGAAGCTTTACAAACGTGATTTAGATAACCATTTGCCACTGATTTTACTAGGGCTATAGGCCATACAGCTTTTAAATGAATTAGAAACAGGTCTACAGTACATGCGTGCGTGTACAGCCTAATTACTCGCACGATTATTTATATAATGTACTAAGGTTAGCATCAGGTTTGATATTTGTTCCTTATCTTCGAGGGTTAGTATTCATCTGACTATTTACTTATGCTGGGTTTAACGACACACTCTGATGAGGACAGATCAGCTGGCGTCGGTGAACAACGACCAAGACGATGATATCT
The DNA here is from genome assembly GCA_964007535.1 of Brachyptera risi. Classification (NCBI taxonomy): domain Eukaryota; kingdom Metazoa; phylum Arthropoda; class Insecta; order Plecoptera; family Taeniopterygidae; genus Brachyptera; species Brachyptera risi. The sequence continues at coordinate 19,888,067 of OZ023327.1, read as the reverse complement.
ATTTATTTATATTGGTTTTTAAAGACGCACTGTACTGATGATTAAGATGTATTAGCGTCGGTGAATGATATATGGGATGATGGATTATTTTATTAGATGGTTTTTGAATAGTGGGAAGGAGTCGGTTGTGGCCTGTTAAGGAACATTTTCAGTATTGACCTGAACGACAGAGGAAACCCAGGAAAAAAAACCGGTCAAGATGGTCGGCCATGACGGGAATCGGACCCCGGTCTCCTGAATGACGGTTCGGTGTGCTGGCCACTTGACGCCTGGTCTCGGCTAGATGATATCATGGGAGATGGAGATTAATAATGTTGATTTTCGCAGTGTGGAGGAGAGAGGTCGTAGCGTTTAGTCTCTTATTACGGAAGTGCACCAGTTTCCCTCGCAGTGCCAGTATCCCCCATCAAATGGAGATGAAAGAACAAGAATCAGTTGAGAGTGACCAACTGGACACCCCTGGGATGAGTTCGTAGCAGAGAAACGAAGATGGTTCGAAGATCAGCGAGACTGCAAATCATCATTTCTGCCCTTCACTTTTATCTTGCCATGTGAAGAGCTGCATTTCAGAGGCTAGCACCGCTGAACCATCATTCAGGATACCGGGGTTCGATTCCCGCCATGGTCGACTATTCAGACAACGGTTTTGGGGGGTTTCCCTCTGTCGGTCAGGCTCAGGCCGTGACTGTTGACCAAGTCATTACCACGGTCCACAAAAACACATGATAAAATATAATTGTTCTTATCTTTCCATTATCTTATTCGTCATTCACCAACGTCAATAGATCGAATCCACCACAGTAAAGTGCGACGTCAAGCCCATAAATGCATACATATACACACACACACACAGATATATATATATATATATATATATATATATATATATATATATATATATATACATATTTATATATATATATATATATATATATATATATATATATATATATATATATATATATATATATATATATATATATATATATATATATATATATATATATATATATATATATATATATATATATATATATATATATATATATATATATATATATATATATATATACACATACATCTTGAGATGAAACAACGACATTGAAAAGTTCTGAAATTTCAAAGGACAATTAAATCATTGATAGGTCCCTAATACTATATTTACACATTCACATTTTCACAAATTTGGTAGAAATGCATAAGTTAAAATTGAAATGCAGTTATGGTTTTTTCAGAATGTGTCGACAGACGAACTAGCCCGAAAATGTGGTTCCTAGGTTCCTAAAGATTAATTTATTTTCTCTGTTTTACTGATGTTTCAAATTTATACAAATACTATGTTTCACTGAAATATAACCTATCTTGACTTGTTCTACAACAATGTATTTTGTTATATATGAATAAAAGAATTATTATTATTATTAGTATTGTTATTATTATTATTATTATTATACCTGGTCACTTAAGGAACTTGAGCTCTCTAAATCAAATAAAAAAATAATTGAAATGTTATCAACATTAGTAGTGAGCTACTAGTAGTGAGCTAGTAGTGAGCTAGTCTATTCAGATTTGATATCAACTCGGTTATTTTAATGCAAGACACATATTTATCTATTTCCACAGTTAAGCCTGTGTTACAGGCTTTGTGGAGGTTTCTGTGAACTATATGTACTTGTTATTTTGCTGAATAAAGAAATATATAATCATAAGAAAAAAATTGTTAAAATGTGTCAATATCCCCGTAGGGACGAGCGACTTGCGCTCCTCGAAGGAACTGGATGGCGCCAGGGGTGAGCGTTAAAGTGGTCAGAAGACATATGGGAACTAGGAAGTGTTCCGAGTTCATTTCAAATCCAGTAGCACGCCTCTAGTCGGCTGAGGTCGTCTAGACTCTAGAGGCGATCCGGTAAGGACACCAGAAACAGTATGTATATGCACACACGAGAGTTCCAAGAGATCTCAATAATATATCCATCTATCCATCTATTCATTCATATCCATCTATCCATCTTCTCATCTATCCATCTATCCATTCATATCCATCTATCCATCTTCTCATCTATCCATCTATAATGCTACTCATACATCTATCCATCTATAATGCTATTCATACATATACATCTATCCATCTTCGCACCTATCTATCTATCCATCTTCTCATCTATCCATCTATCCATCTATAATGCTAATCATACATCTATCCATCTATAATGCTATTCATACATATACCTCTATCCATCTTCTCACCTATCCATCTATCCATCTTCTCACCTATCCATCTCATCTATCCATCTTCTCACCTATCCATCTCATCTATCCATCTTCTCACCTATCCATCTCATCTATCTATCTTCTCACCTATCCATCTTCTCACCTATCCATCTTCTCATCTATCCATCTTCTCATCTATCCATCTATAATGCTATTCATACATATACATATATCCATCTATCCATCTTCTCATCTATCCATCTTCTCACCTATCAATCTATCCATTCATATCCATCTATCCATTCATATCCATCTATCCATTCATATCCATCTATCCATCTTTTCATCTATACATCTTCTCATCTATCCATCTATCCATCTATCCATCTATCCATCTATAATGCTATTCATACATATACATCTATCCATCTATCCATCTTCTCACCTATCCATCTTCTCATCTATCCATCTATCCATCTATAATGCTATTCATACATCTAGCATACTGCTCGGAACTGCACGAGACACCGGGTAGAGCAAACAATGGAGCGAGTGAACGAGGAACAGTCTCGGCCTTTGGCGGAAGAGAAAAACGGAAAGATCCGGTCTCGTCTTCGAAAGAGATGTGCCTCTATTGCCACCACTGAAACCCAGTCGTCATTGGGGCTGCCAAATGTCGATATCAGCACGTCGATAACTTTTACCGGAGAAATCAACATGGAGGCCGAAGTGTCGGCCAGTCAGACTATCAGTGGGAGCTCGCTGAAGAGCGCATTTACTGGAATACGGATACTACCAAGAGTGAACGTGGGCTTGGGGTGTTTACTTAGAAAGAGGATGTGCCTATATGAGGAAACGATCAAACCATGACCCAAAAAACCTAACCACAGCTTCTCTGTGCTCTAACCAATTCCTAGAAATGGTAGCTCCCACGGCATTGTTACACGCCAAGCCCATCTTCACTCTTGGTAGTATCTCTAGCCCAGTATCCGCACTCTTCAGCGGGCTCCCACTAGCACGATAGACACGAGACGAGACGAGAAGTCGAACTAGATTTGTAAGGTAGAGGCAATATTCCTGTCAAGCGATCGTCATGCGACCGGTAAAAAAAAAAATATATATAAAAAAAAATAATAATAATAATAATAATAATAATAATGATTATTGTTTGCTCAACGACCCCACCAACAGCAAGGTTATACGGGGGTACGAATGAGCTGGTGATTATGAATGTATGAAGTGATGATAAGTGAGAGGACATTTACAAAAACCCATGCCTTATGCGGGATTCGAACGCACGCCCAACGGTGACATCAGTTTCTGAAGCGGTGCCTCAGCTGACCGAGCTGAAAAAATTATAATAATTATTAATACTAATAATGATAATGCAATCTGGACTCACCTCGACAACGAAGTAGAGACTCTGCTTGGTGAGCAGCTCAACGGCGGCGAACTTATTTGTCGTAGATGTGAGAAGCTGAAGACTGCATGACTGCACTGGGGCACTAACAGTGCAACCACGCATACTGGCTACATCCCGACAAGATCAAGCCTTCACCACCGGGCCCCACACTGGAATCACCACAAAATCACCACTTTTATTCACGATGCACTGTACTTGATGACACGGTGAATGATATATGAGATGGTGGGATGATGAGATGAAAGGTTATGTCATTAGCTGTTTTTGAATAGTGAGAAGGAGTTGGTCGTGGTCCTGAACGATAGAAGGAAACCACGAAAAAAAAACTGTCAGAATGGTCGACCATGACGGGAATCAAACCCCGCGGTCTCCTGAATGACGGATCAGTGTATTAACCACTCGGCAATCTCGACTCAGTTCAGTTTTCACATGCACACACTCACTACCAAACGAATCACAAGGTTTTACTGTCTTAGCTGGGCTGTTTTTGTTGTGTCTCTCGTATATTGTTGTAGCTTATTTAATTAGATGAGCGTAGCGTAGCGAAGATTCCATTTCACATACCAAAAAAATGGGCTTGGTTTTTTTTTTTTAATTTTGTGCGTGGCATACAGGTCAGGAAAAAATGCCTATCGACATGAAACTTTTTCTACATATTTCTGTCATACCAGAATAGGTTGGGATTGTTTTTCAAAAAAATCGGTCGGAAGGTTTTTCCGGAAAAAAATCGTAAAATTTGAAAAATCCTCGTAAGAATAACCCGGAGGAAAAATACTTGAAAAACAAGAATTCTTCAAAAGCTTTCAAATCCTTACCGAATATGACCAATTCTATTATACACCTTTTCAGAGATTTTTGCAACAATAGGATGAGAAATAACGAAGAAAACGCAATAAAAGTGTCCATTTGATTGAATATTTGGATCAATTGGTTTCGCAAAGTGTATAGGCGACAGGTTGCAGCACTATAAATATCAACAAGTTGCAGGTAAAGTTTTTGAACGTTTGAAGTAATCCAAGGTCCGTAAATGTAAATTGAGCTGACAAGTTAATTTTCTTTTTAGATTTTTATACTTCTAATCTCATCTCACAACGCGCATCCCGCGTTTTCCTAGTTGTATCCACCATTAGCGAACGACCGGTTCGCTTCTTCATCTGTACGTGCATAATGTACTTACGGTGAAGGCGTGCAAAAGTGAAGGTGTTAGTAGGGGACGGATTCATTCGAGTATTCACTCTTGCGCGTGAAGGAAAAAAGAACGAGTGACATCATTTTGAATTTCTATTGTCAGCCTTGGAGCTTGGGATTTTACAAAAAAAAAAAAAAAATGAAAAGAAAAAAAAAGATTTTATGACAAATGTATAAATAAATACACATTATTTATACTTGATTTGACTATATTTACTGGTATAGGTTCCCTGGTATTCGCATTTATGATTTATGGCTCTCGCTATTTCATTGTTATGAAGTATAACATAAAATTATTAAAATATCAAGCAGTTTATCTTGAATATCAGCAATGTAGAAGTCATATCCAACAAGAGAACTAATTCATGTGAACTGGAAAACGAAACGGCGTAAATTATATCTAGATGAATCATACGTTCGATTTTTGTTTCGAATTTCCTTTTTGTTTTCACATTCTAAATTCATAATAATTACCTGTACATTTCTTACCGATTTTCACGAAACAAAACTGAAATTCCACACTGCATGTCCACACTCCACGCTTGTTTTTCCATCCTCAAGAACTACGAAGTTACAAATTATAAATTAAAAGTTATGACATTAATGAGTATAACATTTTTGGCATTGTAACTTTTCATTTATTGTAATCTTTCTCTTTTAGTTATTCAGACGAATCTAATATCCTGGTAAAAATGTATATTTTCATTTTTTGTGACGTAACAGAAAAATGAATGAATAATGATAGAAAAAAAACATCAACGAGACTTATGAATTCTGTGATTGTGGTGATGTGGTATGCCAAACGACCCCACGAACAGCAACGTTATTTGGGGATACGAATGTCACGCTTAATTCCTTTAACTGAATATCTGAGAAGACTACTTCTTTCTTCAAACATCAAATTATTTCTAATCGCGTTTGTGGACCAGCGTTGATAGTTCGCTCTTTCTATTTGTTCAAGTCAATTTCCTTTATTTAAAAAATGACAGAATATAAGACGATCATATACTAGCTGGGAGTCTCAAAGTGATTTTACAAATAGATTCCACAACAATTATCAAAACACATCTACGTGTTCATCTGAAATTCGGATTTTCATATTTATATAATATACTGCTATTCAACTTTTTATTACAGGTATTTATAATTTATATAAGAAAAAAAAATTATATATTACAATACAATCATCTGAAATAAAGTAGAAGCTCTACTGATTTAAATTGTATCAGATGTTCCACTGGTCCATAGACATGCCCACGAAAGAATGTTCGAACCACCCGCGCGCTAGAGGCTAGTAGGCCTACATGAAGAAATGCAAACACCGAGACGCGTGGCCGAGTGGTAACACACTGAACCGTCGTTCGGGAGACCGGGGTTTGATTCCCGTCATGGTCGACCATCCTGACAGGGGTTTTTCGTGGTTTTCCTCTGTCGTTCAGGTTGATACTGGGGTGGTTCCTTAACAACAGACCACGACCGCTCCTTCCCACCATGCACCCACAACACCTAATGAAATAACCTTTCATCTCATCATCCCATCATCTCATTTATCATCCACCGACGCCAATAGATCGTAGCCATCAGTATAGTGCGTCGTTAAATCCAATATAAAAAAAATAAATAAATAAAGAGAGAGAATGATAATGATGATATGCATATCCCAAAGATGAATCAATATGATAGTAATTTACAACAACAACAATAACAATGCTTGTACCGGTACAAGCAATTTTTTTGTATCTATATTGGGTTCAACGACGCACTGTACTAATGACTACGGTCTATTTGAGATGTTGAGATGAAAGGTTATTTGATTGGGTGTTTTTGGATAGTGGGAGGAGTCTGTCGTGGCCTGTTTTTAAGGCACAGTTTCCACCTGGACTACAGAGGGAAACCACGAAAAACGCCGGTCAGGATGGTCGGTAATTATGAGGTAAAAATTTCCACTATTCACATTTTTTTCCGAATTCTATTACATATCGAGCGCATGCAATTTGCCCGTAAACTGACAAAACGTGACTTCATTTTCGAGTTTAGTATATATTCACTGTTATGGCGCTAAAATTAGTTGAATCAACATACATTCAATAGTGAAAACTAATCATCTCGTTTTTACTTCACGCAAATATTCAAATTGTGATGAACGAATTGGCACAAAACAATGTCACGTGTAAACGAGACTCGTTTTAGCGAATATCAGTTTTTTGGTGAGAGAAAATCATTTATTTATGACGGCTGTTCATCTTCACGATCTTCAGCTTCCTATAAATTTAGCATTATAATTGCCGAAAGTGAAAGAGTTATACAATCATGGTAGTAAAATCAAAAACAATATACTTGATATAATCGAGTGATAATAGAATTATTAAAATAATATAATTATTCGGATTTCCTTTGAACAGATTGAGATATCAAAACTCTAAAATATGAGGAACATATTTATGCAATACCTTCAAAATGATTTGAAATAAACTATTAACTTTGGATTCCAACATTTTACAGGTTGCAGCTATAATTCTAATTTGTTCTTTATAGCTGTATACCTGTGAAAATTATGTTTTCATAAAATTCTCTATACCGAGGGGTAGACAAACAGTCCCACTAGTAAATTTGGTGTATACCTGATTTCAGATCACTGATCTCTATAACTAACGTTAGTTATAGAGATCAGTGTTTCAGATGCCCAAGAGATTTCAGGGAGATTTCACGGGATTTCAAGAACATTTCAAAGGAATTCGCGAAGATTTCAAGGGATTTCGGGAAGATTTCATGACAAGTGTACACTAGATTTTAGGCGTTGTTAACCCCTCGCTCTATACCACTCACACCCTCTAGAAGATATAAAAAATATCTGCCTTTCAGTTGTATCAGAATTTCATACTTTATAGTTTACACCGTTCAAAATTCCCTAGATTGACTCGCGCTTTGAACTTGGCCGCTTCGTCAGCTAGGCGCGTCAGCTTTTGCGATATATAAACTCTCACGACTGTACTTTGGAAAATATCAAATTGATTTTTGCTTCATTTGTGACTGATGTAAAAATCTAAAAATGAATCCAATACGAATGTTGACAAACTACACACACTGAACCAGCTGCCCGTGAACGATCGGTCTCGTTTCGTTCATCTACTCGCTATAAGTCCAGGAATGCAAGCTTTCACGAGGGGCACTCTCTTGGCCGTAGTTTTTGTAATATCGAATCGATTTCAATTTCCTAATGTTACCGATTGAAACATCTAGCATTACGTCAATAAAGACTTTTGATCGAACACACGATGTTTGAGCTCGCCTCGAACGCCTCTAGTTTACCCACGATAACTTCACCCATGTTGACCTGTGCTGTGTATAATTACAGTCATCGTTAACACAAACAATCGTCATTCGTCATTATCGCTAGGCGCAATCGTATTGAAAAAAATTCTTGTATAAGCGTAGGCATAGGTTTATGAAAACAATCGATCGACGGAATACTTTTTACTATGCCATGTTGAACTTCTATTGTGTAATTTAAGATATATTTTCATTTCGAGTGCGCGCTATAATGTGGCCACCTGCAAAAACAATACCACTAATGACGTAGAATAATACACACTGGCTTGATGTACGCATTGAAATGTGAGTTTTCAATACACGATTACCATCAAGAATTTGGTGTGCAAAACCGCGGTACACAAATTGCATATATTTTAACCAGTGTAATATTTTTTTCACGAAACCCGGTGAGGAAGAATATCTTCACTCCCCTACTTCTCTACGCGACGGTAAAAGAGTTCATGAAGAGCTCACTCTTCGGTTATATGATTAGATGAGTGATAGCGAAGTCTACCATCCCACTGTTATGGCGCTTCATCTGCGTTTTTCTTTGTTCGTTCCATGTTATTGCATGTATATGTTCTTGTTATTGTTATGCTGAACAATATCACGTATATTGCAACTGTTCAAACATTGCATTATGTAAAGAACTAATAAATGAAATGAAATTGTTTGAACGCACTGCACAGGTCGCACGGTTTGACTGATCAACATGAAACACGGACCCTTCAACTTAGAACTGTAAGCCTATGGTTTGCAGGTCGAATCGATTGGACAACTTTTGAGAAAAACCATCACGAAATTCTGAAAAAAACCCAGAAAATTTGGCCGGGCGAACAAAGTTTGAAAAAAAAAACTTGAACAAATATATATTCACTGAATATCGACAAGAAAAAGATACACAACATTACCATTTTCATTTCAATCGTGGGCTGTACCAGCCGTTTTGAAGAAAACAATTTAATAAATGTTGAATAGGTGAGATTGTCACAAGAATAGGAATAGGTCGGGAGCACTCCTATTATGATGGCCTATAATGATATTATATTATATTATATATAAATAATATATATTATATTATTTAATATATAAATGTATTTATATACATTTATGTATATATAAATGTATATATATTATAATGTATTATATTATATTATATTATATTATAATTATATATTATTATAATATATATATTATATTATGTATTATAATTATTATATTAAAATGTATTATATTATATTATATATATTATATTATAATATTATATTATTGCATTATATTATAATGTATGATGTTACGACAAAGCGACGACTCAATCTTACCCTTCTTGGACAAATTGTATTTTCGTTTGTTTGGTTAATCGTTTCATTACTAGAGCTCCAGACGTCAATCGAAAACACAAATTAAAGGAAACTTGGCATACACATGTCGATATATCAGTCATCATCGAACAACTCAACTCATTGCCTAGTTTTGAGGCGCAATCAGTTGCACTTACACACATATATATATATATATATATATATATATATATATATATATATATATATATATATATATATATATATATATATATATATATACATATATATATATATATATATATATATATATATATATATATATATATATATATATATGTATATATATATATATATATATATATATATATATATATATATATATATATATATATCTATATATATATATATATATATCTATATATATATATATATATATATATCTATATATATATATATATATATATATATATATATATATATATATATATATATATATATATATATATATATATATATACATACATATATATTGGGTTTTAACGACGCACTATACTGATAGCTACGATCTATTGGCGTCGGTGGATGATGAATGAGATAATGGGATGATAAGATGAGAGGTTATTTTATTAGGTGTTTTGGATGGTGGGAAGCAGTCGGTCGTGGCCTGTTGTTAGGGAACCATCCCAGTATTGACCTGAACGACAGAGGGAAACCATGAAAAACCCCTGTCAGGATGGTCGACCATGGCGGAATCGAACCCCGGTCTCCCGAATGACGGTTCAGTGTGTCACCACTCGGCCACGCGTATAAGAGTGATTGATACTCATTACTCCGAAGTTTGACATGAACAAGATCAGTCGTTTTGAAAAAAATTATGATGTATTTTTTGTAATATCAGTTAAAAGCTATTCAAGCTATAAATGAATGAGAACAACAGGTAAAACCATTGTATCGTGTGGCCACTGGGAACCCACTGGCCACTGGGAATAAACAACGGGTAAAACAGGATGTCAATGTTATAATAGTATCAAAATCAAGGGGTGTTTATAGCTCTCCATTTCATTTCATATAGATATGTCTATATATAGCTCATCTTACAACGCATATGTTGCGTTTCCTAGTTTCCTCTAATCCGAACTATCTCTGTTTTTGGGGATGGTTAAAGAGAGTTTATAGTTGATGAGACCCCCCCCCCCCCACTCCCACACTTTTCATCAGTGTCCCAATACATACTCACCTAGTTATCAAACAATCAACTATTTAAATGTTTGACACATTCTTTTTTTTTTACTGTCACAAATTAGTTATATAAATGTACAATGTATACTCTCGTCCACTAAGCCATAACTGGCTTGTCTGTGGTTCAAACAGATGGAAACAAAACATTTACATACACTGTGATTGACAATGTTCAAAATGAGCTTATATTAGTAACATGATTCAATCCAATAGGTTAAAAGATAATGAACATGAAAAAGAAAATGAAAATGAGCGTATTTTTAATGATGAAAATGAAAATGTAGATATCAATGAAACACGGATTTATAACTCGTTCACTGTGGGGGGGAGTGAACTAAGCATCTAGGCTATATCTAATATTAATGAGGAGTTGAACTTTTTGGGGGTAAGAATATTTTGTTACACAGGTCCGGCCAATTTAGAAATATGAATAGCCCATTACGCCTTACCTAGTTTCTTGAATGTATTTAGTCCCTCTCTTTTCGTCTGTAATGAGCATGTCAGCATGGAAGTCTCATACTTGATAAATATAAAGTTCATTTTGATATTTTTTTTTCATGAATTTATTATATATAT
>OZ023327.1:19868597-19871097 GCA_964007535.1 Brachyptera risi | reverse complement strand
GATTCTTGTTGAGGATCCTTCATAAATTTCTTTCAATGAATGATTATTTTAAAAAGAAATTTATTTCAGGAAATTTACTGAGGATGTGTATTTCTTGACAAGAATATGTTCTTTTCTTCATAATATTTGTTCCTGATATTTATATTTTTTTTATTTTCAAATAGCATAGAATGATAGCAGTTAAAATGCCAGACAATTGAATACATTTTAGGTAGAATTAATAATTGATCATATAATGAGTAGTGAAAGCCTTCAACAGAACATACATATATATATATATATATATATATATATATATATATATATATATATATATATATACTATAAAGTTGTATGCAATTACTAGACAGAAAAATATATTCATGATTTTATTTGACTAAAAAACCAAACAAAACATGACTAGAATACTATAAATTCCAAAAATTCAAGTGTTATTCACTTTTGTGCTATTATTTTCAAGTGCAGTTATTTCAAAATATTACTATTTCGATTTTCGGTACTTGAATATCTGAAACTATTGACGATAATCACTTCAAATTTGTACCACATGTAGATAAAGTATGCCATACTTGTGAAGAGATTGTTACAGCATGTATACAATGGTCTTATTTACGCACTGTGAAAACTTTGTATATGCAACTTCTATAATTTGTTAGAAACAGGGAAGGGAATGGTGCACATCTAGCATTGTCAGTATAGGACTTACAATGTCTCATTGAAAAAACATTGAAATTATATTGAAACTTCGGCATATTACTTTCTGTGTTCTTCATATTTCCACTCACCTATTTTTTCATTTTACACCAAGTATTTTTGGAATGTGTCTTCTAAAAGTATCTTAAGATACCATCGTTTTTATTTTTAAATACATTTTTTAAAGGTATCTTGTTTCTGGAATACCCATAAGTCAAGTATCTATATCTAGTATTTTCAATACTTCAAGTTCTAGTATTTCGAGTATTTTTTCTGGTTATGGTGAGTCATTTCCCTATCCCATCAATGTTGAAAATATGTACATATTTCAGGTCCAAAACCATGGAAATACCGATCGTGAGTAATCTGGCAGTGATAAAAGGAACTGATTTTGTTTACAAATATACGCAAAATGACGTTTACGTTTGCTCTGTTGTCTGAAATAGTCTTTCACGAAGTAAAATGGAGATAGTGAAGTTAAATTGTGCACTATTTAAATTGTGAAGCGAATCATAACAACGCAAGCTATATTGCGAGTAACTTACATCTGGACAATTCATGTATGTGATCGAAATCGTGTGAGAGGTCTGCATGACCCAAACAAATGAGTATTTATATTTTATTCAATTGCATCATCAGTAGATATCATTTTTCATAAGCATATCAAACTTGCTTACTTCCACCGCATGTTGGATGCGAATACTCAAAGTATCTACTAGGCAGGATACAGTTTCATAATGTACACTATAGGCAACGTTCAGTAGATCAACGACAGTACAGTGAAACCTCTATCCAACGTTTTTCAAGGAACCAAGAAATTGAAACCATCCATGCAGGAAAATGATCCATCAAGGAAAATTTAACATTGACTACATGGGAGTGGGGTGAGGAAAAATGAACGATGCAAGCAGGAAAACGATGGATCCGGGAACAATGCATAGAGGTTTTACTGTACTCATGAAATGGAACAAGATTGACGGTCGAGGCAAACCACCTTGTAAGCTCTACCCATCTTCGCCACTACGATCATATGTCATATGTCACGTTGACACTGAAAATGTTATGCTGTGGGTTTATCAAACTCATTTTAAAATTTTGTACCAGACCAGGGCCTATATCAAACAAGTTAAAATCTACTCTCACTTGACTATTTTGTAAAAATACATTTCATATCTTGAATGAAAATAAACTTGAATAGAATACTATAATTTCATTGCAATGTCTTAACAGGGAAGTCTTCTAAAAAGTAAAAGTCAACCAAACTAGTTTTCTGAAAGACCACTCGGAACACCATAAAATATTACAATATCAAAAGATCCCCTGCAGGGTGGAATGGGTAGACCAGCCTTCCACTGGGGATTTGAATTTCGACTGTGGGCTGTTTACCCCCCTCCCACTCCTTCTTCCTCGAATATTTTTCCTGCCAACATTCATGGACGAAAGGTGAACTTTCTGTGACTCAACTCTCATACGGAGGCTATTTGAGGAAGTCTCTTGACTACCGAGTTGGTTGATACTATATACTAGGGCTGTACGAGTCTCAAAATTCTCGATTGAGACTCGAACTTGAACACAAATATTTTTTCCCAGATTGAAATTACAAGTCTCAAAATACTTTCGGGTCTCTCACCATTTCGAGCGAGCGAGAGTGGAAGAATAAACTTCTCTTCTCATCACTCAACAGATTGAATTAAAAATACAGTGTCTGAAACGTATGAAAAAGTTTTATTTTTCCATTTCTCTATTTGATTTTGAATCGAATTGAATTCGGTCTCTCAAATTAAGCTCGCTTGCTTGAAAATAAGTC
>OZ023327.1:19823597-19863597 GCA_964007535.1 Brachyptera risi | reverse complement strand
ATCGCACCCCGGGTGTTTTGACTAATGCGGACTGTGGCCCACAAGACAAGTACATTATGCTCTTACAATATATTAAGGACTATTAATTAAAATGAGCCTGTTTTTATATAATAACACATTATTTATGTTATCAAATGACTTGGTGTGTATAGGAAAAAAGTCTGAGGCTGAATATATGAATTGGGTGAAAGGGAAAGAGAGAACAGCAGCTTACCGAGATTTATGAGTAGAGAAAGGCCTACTCATAGTGGAGAGCCCGTTGATAAAACACATAGAGATGAAAGATACACAAGATTTTGACTCTACTCTACTGTGATCAAGGCAATAGCCGAAACGTCAGAATCTCGTGTACCTTTCATCTCTGTGTGTTCTATCTACGGGCTCTCCACTACGAGTAGGCCTTTCTCTACTTATAAATCTTGGTAAGCTGCTGTTTTCTCATTCCCTTTCACCCAATTCACATATTTATGTCATCACTTTTCTAAGAAAGTAATGAATACCAATGTTCTTGTGTTTCCAAGCAAACCACATGGCAGCACGATCACTGGCTGTCATGGCTGTCATGATGGGATAAGTGTAGGCCTACCTAGCTTTAGTATAGCAAGTTTTTTGTTATACTCACTATAGATATTGAAGCAAGAGTTTTCCTTTCAAATAGATATGTTTCATCATATTATTTTAATTGGTGACTTATGTATGTAGAAAAATGAAATAAATAGCAAGATATGTTCAGATAACCAATAGTGGTTTTGGTTTGTAACTTGTTATTATTTGAAAATTCAATGACTAAATTGAATGAATACATTTAATAACTGAATTACTGTTATTCACTCCTCATTGGCCATCGTTTGACATTTGGAATGAGTTGAAACATCAACTTGGAATATTTACCACTTGAAAACCTTTCAGTACAGCGGGATGAATGTTATAGAGTAGGTTATGTCTCAATAAAATGTATTACGAATTATTTTTGATCATTGATGTGAACTTCTCCACCTCTAATAGAACGGGATCTTTACTTCGTTCATTGACCCCACAAGCAAACATATTAAATGAACAATATGAAACTTTTTCCATAATGTACGTCTATATCATCATATAAATTCGATCTGTTCAACATTCGATCAGATTATTTTCAGAAGAACTAAATTTAAATGTATTGAATACCAAAACAATAACGAAAAAAAAAGCTGGGTTTTGAGGTTTTTAAAAATGGAGTACCGGTAGGGTAGTTTTATAGTATTCAATTTCTGACATAATATATTACAAATTGAACTTGATGGAAGATAGTGGGCTAAATATTATTATCTAATCAGCCCACTCTCTTTGTTCTATCCCAGGCCATAAGAAAATTACTACATACTCTAATAAATATAGTATGAGATATCAAAAACAAAACCCACTAAAAACACAATGAACACACTAAAAAGGTAATGTTGGTAGGCCTAATTAGTTTTTTTTTATAAATATTTAAAACATCATCTTGAATTTTACTTACAAGGATATTAGTTAAACATTTATGGTTGAAAATCTGATAATCACAATGTACCAAGATGCCATTTTAGTACAGTAGACGTACAGTAGATCACTTTATTCACAAAATATTACTTTTTCATAGTAGACCTAAATTGTTGTTGGATGGCAAACCTCCAAAAATCAGGAATAAGATGGAATAACGAATGATTTCATAATTGTTGTCAGTCATTTAATTATACTGTACAAGCATTTCATATTATGAATAGTGAAAATAAATTACTCCACACTTTCCATCATATCTTGAACATGGTAAAGACGACCATTTTAGATTGATTATTGTTTGCGTAACGACCCCGCTAACAGCTAGGTTATATGGGGGTACGAATGAATAGATGATTACAGTAAACCCTCGATAATCCAAACTAGGTTAATTCGAATTCCGCGCTAATTCGAACCAGAGAAATGACCCCGGCTGCTGGTATAGGGATATCAATGTTAATTTTCATTTCGATAATTCGAATTCTTATTCTTTCGAAACTCGAACTGATAATTAGTCCAAACTACTGTTTTATTATTGTTTCGTGTTTGTTTAATTCGAATTTCAGCAAAAATTACGAATTAAAGTTGTCACAATTGGATATTTTATTACGTGAAATTCTTTGCGGTCCACAAACATTAGCGGTCGGGCGTCCCGGCAAGCTACAGTGATATGTCAAGTTACATATGCAGCGCGTGCTAGCATGATGAGGGGTGAGGCGGGGGTCTCTTCAGGGTCATAGACATGGACATCTAGCTTGTCGAGACACCGGAGCAGTAGCCTGATGTTTAGGATTTCACGTATTAATTGTGACAACTTTTATTCGTAATTTTTGCTGAAATTCGAATTGAACAAACACGAAACAATAAATAAATCAGCCAGCTAGTGCATGTAGACAGAATAATTCATTCATTTAATTCTAGGCCCTAATATTCATATTTATTGCCTTGCTTTCTACTTTTTAATCCCAACATTCAGTTTGGTAATTTGACTCTTTCAACACTGTCAACTGTGATAAGTGTTTCCTAATGAATGACATGATAATATATAGTATTAATGGGACTCCTTGTTGTGTTGTAAAAATTGCTGAGAAAACACTTGACTCGACGATAACCACATGGCCTAAAGCTAGGTTCCCATGACGATTTTTTCACGTGACGTCCGTCAAAACATCGAACGGCATCGTTGGTTTCAAACAGATAGGGTCACCGAATTTTCCTTAATGGTCTTTACACGAAAAATGCTAATATTGAACTTACAGTGTTTTTGTCAACATACAACATCTTTTGGAGGCTAGGCCTACCATTCAACGTTCACGAAATGACGCAAAATCGGATGAAATTCTCGTTATGCACGAAATATTGAATCATCTTTGTTATACACGAAATTTGAAGCCAAATCGACATAATTTGAAGAAAATCCAACGAAAGTGGTGTAAAAACTTTAAATTAACTGATTTCGTATTTTTGGGCGACCATGTTTTTCAAATATTTTTATTTGACGCGTTATAAACATCGGAGCTGTTTGCTGCATGGCGTCTGTCATTCTACTACTGCCGTACTGCGTGGTCGTGACGTGTGTGGTCTAACCTTGACAAGGATGAGACCAAAGATCTTAGTATCTAACTTCGTTAACGAAGTTAGATACCAAGGTCTTTGACGAGACTTTCGTTCGTCCGACTCGAGACGGCCGAGCGCCAATCGAAGCCGGCCATATATGACGACCCCACCCACTCGTAGGCTAGTGCGCATCGCACTTGCTCATGCGATCTAGAAAGTTGACAATAGTGGCGTGCCAGAATTAAGCGCTTTGCTAACGCTAAGTTGGCCCAGCATACGTCACTGCTAGCTCAGCTAGCTTGCAATTTTGGAACGACCACGAGCATTTTTTGCAACAAGCTGTATAAGTTATGGCGGAAGATCAAATCGTATTGGGAACTGCAGCAGTTGCATTAAATGCAGGCATTTCTTCTAATTCCTCCTCCAGTGGAGCAGAAGAGGATGACGAAGTTTTTACTTTTATTGCCAATGGAATTGAATAGCCTCCAATCTAAGCCTAGGCCTTTACAAACTTTTTGGCAATCTCCAATAACCTCAAAGTCGATTTTTTTTGCTGCAATTATTTACTCATTACATTCAAATATTGAAACTCATCATTATTTAATTGTTCTGCACTACTTTCGTCCACAGTTATTGACATTATTTCATTCTCATACTCAATCTGCAGGTCGACCATACCAAGCGATGTCTTGATCTTTGAATTGGCGCTCAAAATTATGGCTGAACTAGCAAGTTAGCAACCTTTTTTACCGTTAGATGAGCTATGTCAGCGGACTTAGCAGGCTAGATTCTGGAACGATTTGCTAGGATCTAGCGGAATTAGCCGCTAGAATTTGGAATGCCATTTCGACAATGCTAATCTAGCGCTAGCTAAGCGCTGAATTCTGGAACACGACTCATGCAATGTTGCGACGTTTTTGGCGCCAAGATTCGAAATTTTCGAATCTTTTATGTTGGACCGAATCCGAATGTGAAAGTGGATTCGAATTCGATTTAAAATTAGATTATAGAAAATTTGTGTTGTGAAATTTTTGTACCCAACCCTCCCATTTCATCCAAAACCACTGAAATTATTCCATTTTTGTAGCGAAATATTCCGTTTTTTAGAGTTTTTACACCACTTTGACTTGAATTTTTATGACGAAATGAAGCACTTTTATTCACCATAACTCAGGGACCCTACAAATAGATCATGTTCCCATACCGTATTTTACCGTCACATAAGGTAATGTGTTCTATCGGCAAAAACTAGAACATTTCGAAGGCAACCATCGAAATCAATGATGAGTCAACATGCGACCATCTTAGGCAGGTATATTCTCTAATTGCCTCGATGAACATTTCGGGATCGAAACTAATCATTAAAAATGAATAATTGTTTATATAACCTCAAAATAAAAAACAGCGTTTGTGATTTTACACGCGATTATAACAGTAATATCGAAATAAAACGGAAATGCAACGATGCGATCCCACATTCGATTGTTGGTACTCTACACGACATTCGCAAATCGGCCTGTGCCGTGCCGTGACGGATATCAAAAGTTAACATTGGCTCTACTTGGACGGGGAAAAATCGTTCCCTCCCTCTGATGCATTCTCTTGCACGTGATTGGTTGAAAGTTGACGTCGGCCGAAGTTTTGACGGATGGGACGTGAAAAAATCGTCATGGGAACCTAACTTAAGTTGGCTTCCTGTGGGCGAGGGAACAAAAGTGGGAGGGAACAAACCATGTGCGAGACGCACATGGCCGGTTCATCCAACCTGCACGCCTACACTATACTACTGTACTATACAAATGAAAAACATTTTTTTCATAATTCGAATTATTTATTATTATTTTATTAATATTATTTATTATTCAAATTATTATTATTTCAAATTTTTTATCCATCCTGACTTGGTTTTTCGTGGTTTCCCACAGTCCTTGAACAAATGCTTGGATGAAGTACTAATTGGCCACGACCATCAATTAGTAGTGATAGGCCTAATTATAACATTATAGGCCTATCAGTATCACTAATTTAATTTGTTCATCTTGTATAATGATAAACTTTACATCTGCTGTCAATGGAAAGATGTGATCATTTCCCAAGAGACTTAGTTCAAAGTGGAAGATATCAACATTCGTGTGTTTATACTGGAAGACTTTTATCTATGGCGAAAAATTATGGTCACAGACAGCGCAGTCCTGGTGTTGAAATTAATTAGTTTTGAATAATCAAAATGGGGTGGTAAGATCGCTCTTGTGGTGCCCCGTCCAAACGATCCAATCTTTCATCCATACCCTTACTTGGAGAACAATGATTTTGTATCAAGTTTCGATGTTATTAAAAAAATAAAAAATAAATCGAATTCTTTTAATTTGAATTTTGATTTTTGGGGTCCCTTGGAATTCGAATTAACGAGGGTTTACTCTATGGATCTATGAAGTGATGATTAGTGGGAGGACGATTTCAAAAACCCATGCCTCATGCGGGACTCAAACTCATACCTAATGGTGACTTCAGTTTCTAAAGCGGTGCCTCAGCTGACCAAGCTACCGACAGTGGCTGCGACAACGCTTTACCACTATGCTACCAATACCGGTCAAAATGGTTTTCAAGTCGTATAATGTGCCAACTTTCTCGAAACCTCTGGGCAAGTTTTCTTTTCATTTTCTTTTCATTTATATTTTATTGTATACATTCAACTGTGGCTACGCAGTACACGGTGGCATTTACTTTAGCGGCTGAACTGTAGTAGTTTGCAAGACAAACTGCGACTCAGTACACGCGTTTTATATCATTGACAATAAATACATACATACCTGTCCATATCTGAAATGACTATCCCGTTTTCTTCGGATACTCCATACTTGAAAGTAATCAATTCAGGATGTTTCTTCTTGGATGTGATTTTAACAATAGCTGAGAGCGGACGTCTCCCAACTACTAGCGAAAAGCCTTTCCGCCCAGGAATGTCTCGTAGCACGTAGATGTGACTTTCAGTTATGACCAGATTACTATAATACAAAAAAAGAAGCAATGACATCTAGTAATTATTCAGCAGGCCTACTTGAAAATAGATAATATGCATGAGTGACCAAATCAGTTTACAGAGGTTTGAATTTTGTTCTCATTTTCTGCCGTTTCATTTCATTTGCACGTCTTTTTTTATTGATCTTATACTGTTATAAGATAAGTTAGAATAAGATACATTATCAAATTATAAAATCCAGTACATACAATACAGATTAAAATACACGAGTCAAAATATAAAAAAAAGCACTATCACAATAACCGTAGCTGGTACTGTTATAATTAGGGGTGTGCGAGTTTGAGGGAAAATTCCAAGTTTCGAGTTCGCGAGTTCAGAAAAAATGATGGTTAGATCGAGATCAGCATAGCAGTACTAACCTCTGAACCCTAAAATTCGAAAAAAATAATCACGTTTTATATTGAGGACAATACAAGTAGAGAAAAATTGAAAAAGAAAAAATCAAACTCGAAATTTTCTGAACTCGAAATTTTCGAGTTCAGCTAAATTTGAGCTTAAACTTGTACTCAAAACTAAAAAATTTGAGTGCTCGCACACCCCTAATTTTAATCAAAACATTATGAATACAGTGAAACCTCTATGCATCGTTCCCGGATCCATCGTTTTCCTGCTTGTGTCATTCATTTTTTCTCACCCCACTCCCATTTAATCAATTGATGTTAATTTTTCCAGGATGGATCGTTTTCGTGCATGGATGGTTTTATTTTCCTGGTCCCTTGAAAAACGATGAACCGAGGTTTCACTGTATAACAGTTTTTCATCAGGAAGTTCAGTGACTTGGATGTGGAATAGTCATAAAATCAAGTTTTCCTCTTAATTGCTTCTAAAAGAAAAGCTTCTGTCAGTCTGTCTTAAGCTGTGGCCCAGCTGGAAATAAACTAGGGATAACATCGGTTAATACAGAATCAATTAATAATCAATCCTGATGCCAAACGATTCTGAAAATGAAGAATCAATTTTTTTGTGCTTTTCTTTTATGAATAATTGTACTTTGCACAACCAGCGACAGAGCGAGCACATGTCATTACTACGGTTGGTTACGTTGTATACCCCTCCACCGTATATCTCCCCCTACCTTATCACGCTCACCTCTCAAATACTACTTCACTCTGTCTCATTATTTCAATTGTTGTATTCCAATGTTTTGAAAATATGTCGACGTATTGCATAGAGTAGCCCCCCCCCCCCATCATGTACTCTGCTGCTGGCACAAGCTTGTTATCTGTCAAAAGTAGTTCTCAATGAGTAGCTTACTTCACATCATTGGAAGAACATCATATTATCTCGACAGAAAATACAAATGATTGGAAAAGTAAAATTAGATAACAAAAATGAAGTATGAAATCTGCAATCAAGTGGAAGGCTACAGTATCAAAAATGTTATGAATTAACTATCACTATCTCTTGTTATTTATTTACATATAACATACAAATGTTTACTACGAAGCAATAATGTGATATGCTAAACCTGTTCTTATCTTTACATACTCAGCAGTTTGTTGTGAATAGCATCGAGGAATGATGCCAAGTTCATAGAAAACTGTGAGAGAGAGTGTGTGAGAGAGAGAGAGAGAGAGAGAGAGAGAGAGAGAGAGAGAGAGAGAGTGCAAATATATGTGACCTTGCACGGGAATACTCGAATAGAACAGTACACTTCAAAACGAATTGCAGCAGCAATTTCTTAACATTACACATTTTTTTCAATTCAAATTTTACAAAGAATAGATTCTTATTTCTTAATCAATTCTGATGGTTTGAGAATCAATTTCCTGGTTTCCCTAATATAAACGTAAGATGAACTAGAAATTACAAGCATTGTGTTAACAATGCATGCTGTTGGAATGAAATTAAAATTGAAACCACAAGCTTAACTGAGTTTTGCTTGAAACTCGAGCTTCAATAAATAATGGCAATGCATTTGCTATTTCGAGATCTTACTTGAAATTCAAGCGCACAGAACTCGATTGGATTGAATAAATTCTGCTTGCATAGCACATAGTCAACCAAGTGAAACTTATTATATTAGTGCACGTGTTATACCTGTCATACATGTAGCCATTGATGGTGACCTCTTGACACCTGAATGACTGTACCGTTCCCGGCCTCTTCAGCCAAGCCGACGTTGAAATCACCTCTTGACTGGCGTCATCTTCCGAGTTGCCGATCTGCTCAGCATCTGCACAATACATTCATTTCATTTATTTATTTGTTCTTTACAAATAGCATTGTTTGAACAGTTTCAGCAACAACCACAATACCGTAGTACTCACAATAGTAGAGATTATCACATAATTTACTACAATCCTAAGAATTCTTCAACATTAAAAAAGGCATTTTCTATCAGGTAACTCTACAACTGCGATTTAAATTGTGGAACACTGTTCTGCTTCTTCATGTTATTTGGCAGCTTGTTAAGCTTCTTTTTTAAAAATAATGTTTTCTAATGTAACCTAGTTTTAAGATATTTGCCACCAATAATTGTATTAACTCCATTATTCATGGCATTCGTCAATATTGAATATATATATATATATATATATATATATATATATATATATATATATATATATATATATATATATATATATGCAAGTAACTGTCATAATTCCCAGCTCTACAAAATAAGCCCTGATACTTTCACATTTCCTTAATCCTACAATACCTCTTACTGCCCTCTTCTGGAGTATCAAAATCCTGTTGACATTAGCATTTGAGCTATTTCCCCATGCATCAATAGCGAAACCATTGAGTTTACAGTGTATACACTATAAACTCAATGGCGAAACGTATATGAGACTCTATTATTGCAGAATAGGTCATCAGCAGTATCTCTCCGCATCTATTCACATCAGAACAGATAGTAACATCAAACCTATTCATCTAGCTGTCGAATAAAGCTAACTGCTAACAGTGTCTTGCAGTCATGCACCCATCTATCAGCAGAGATAAAACCTTTCGATTCGTCACAATGAAAATTGCAATTCGAAATCAAGCCTCATTTGTTGAACAAAGCTCACCACAGTAATATATATTTTTTTATATTGGGTTCAACAATGCACTGTAATGATGACTAAGATCTGTTGGCGTCGGATAGATGATTAATGAGATGATGGGATGATGAGATGAAGGTTTTATGGGTAACGGGAAGGATAGTGGGAAGGAAGCAGTCGTGGCCTATATTGTAGGAAACATCCCGGCATTAGCCCAGACTACAGAGGGAAACCACGAAAAACCCTGTAAAGATGGACGGTAGCGGGGATCGAACCGGGTCCGATATGCCCACTATCTTCCAGGTCACATGGAGCAAGTGTGTTAACCACTCAGCTACATGTGCCGGTACAGTGATATAGATTATTCAAACTGTTTATATGTGAAATTATCAGGACTAGAAACGGTTGAATGAGATGCAGGTGACTTTCTAATGACCAAGTAAACAATTATAAAAAGAAGTGTTTCTTGGATAAATCCACAGAATACACCATTAGTGAGAAATTGTAGCTATTGAAAGAAACAGATTTTTGGGGATTATTTGAATTTGTAAATCAAAAATAAATTTTAGTAATCCCTGGAATTTTGACTGCGGATCAACTCTGAATAAATGGCTGACAATGAGTCTATGATCAATAAATGTCATACTGACAAGATGAGGGAATTATGTTGCACAAGAAACTAATTAATGTCTTGTATTTTATACTGTTTCAACTTATAACTAAAGTCTAAAACCTATAGGTTTATGGTGCTCACTTTTATTAATTTTACCGATTCACAAAGAATACAAACATTTTTATTTTCAAACCAGTTGTAAAAAATAAGTATAGTAGAACCTCTTATAAGTTCCTCGCTCATACATTTATCAAAGTTACTTATAAGTTTTATTTTTTGATCCAACTCATATGCTCCACATGTTAAATAGTTTCATTGATAAGTTTTACACGTTAATACATTTTTTCTGTCTGCTCTCCTGAAAAGCATATAAAAGAGGTTCCACTGTAGACCTATGGTAGGCCATTTGCGTACTATTGCACATGGGAGTGTTTCTTGTCCAATTGACTTGGCCATTCGAAACGTCACCTAACCACAACCGCTTTCGCTTTTCCGTTGTTCACAAACAGTGAATCTCTTCAAGAGTCTTTAGCAGACGATTTTACGAAATATCAGTGTTTTGGCGATAACTTTTGAACGGCATAAGATATCAAAATTCTGATACGGATGAAACACATGTAAGCCTACTTTCAATACCTTCAAGATAGCCTTAAGATAGGTTCCCATAGTGATTTTTTCACGTGACGTCGGTCAAAACATCGGACGGCATCGTTGGTGTAAAATAGATCACGTTCCCATACCGTTTTGTTCCCGTCACATTTTAAGGTAATGCGTTCCATCGGTAAAAACTAGAACTTTCGAAGGCAACCATCGAAATCAACGAGTCAACATGACACTATCTTGGGCAGGTATATTTTCTAATTGCCTCGATGAACATTTCGGGATCGAAACTAATCATTAAAAATTAGAGTTGCCATTCGATGTGAAAACTCATATCGATTATCGTTTACTTGACATCGCTTATTAATCGTATTATATCAATATTTTTTCTCCTAATCGATAATCGTATCGAATGTCAAAATATCGTATCGCATCGGAATTATTGTGTTACAAATTGCGGTCTAAGCAGCTGTGTTGATCGATTCATTGACAAGTGGTTGACCTTGGACTACGTGCGGGAGTTTGGTCCTAGCAGGGAGGGGTAGAAAGATAATAGGATAGAGGAAGAGGCAGATTTCTGAGCTGTAAAAAAAGTACAAGTAACAACGTACATCTGGAATTCGTCATTTATCTATTAATAGAATACCGTATAGTCCCGAATTTAATCCAAGGGTTTTCCTCGAAATTTCAAGCCCAAAAGTCACCCTCGGCCTATATGCAAATCTCGGCCTAGGCCTATAATCGGTCAAAATACTTGTTTTTCTCATTTTAATTGGGCGTGAGCTTACTACATCCGCACACTCATAATAACGGAATCGACTAGAAATTGAGAGATATTCCACTAAAATCACGTTTAATACATGTTTCATCATGAAGAAGCATCATTTTCTCAATTCTCATCATTTTTATTTGACGCGCAATAATAAACATAGCAAGCGTCGAGCTGTCTGCTGCAGGTGTGCATTTTCCTACTACGCGCTACCCATGAGCCATGACGCGGTCTGATCAACTCCATGGTCTGATCTTAACGAGCACGAGACTGTTTAGCGTGAAAAAAAAACACTCGAAACCGGCAATCAATTGAGGCCTCTCTCAACAGTTTGTCACAAGTCGTTTCGTTGTCGCATAGCTGGGCTTATATTCATATTCTTGACAATACGGTACCCTTTATAGGTTAAAGTGCTTCGCAGTCTGTACCAGTGTGTGTACTTCATATACAAACCAACCGCGCGATAGGCCCAAGTCTATATTTTCGTCTCTTGTGCATATCAACTCTGACGTCATTGCAAACAGCGTTTCTCATTGGCTTTCGAGTGCCCAATAGAAAACAAGAACTTTTGCGCCACATACACTGATTGGAGCAATTACATAAGGGTAAAATAGAAAGTTTGAAAAGGAAAGAATGTTCATTTCGATAATTGAAAATAATCATATTGATATCGTGTCGCCGAGATTGAATTGATTATCGTATCGTTTGAAGAAATATCGATCTAAATCGATATATCGATTATTGTTGGCAACCCTATTAAAAATGAATAATTGTTTATATAACCTCAAAATATAAAACAGCGTGTGATTTTACTCGCGATTATAACAGTAATATTGAAATAAAAGGGAAATGCGACGATGCGATCCTACATTCGATTGTTGGTACTCTACACGACATCCGCAAATCGTCCGGTGCCGTGCTGTGACTGACGTCAAAAGTTAAAATTGGCTCTACTTGGACGGCGAAAAATTGATCTCTCCCTCCGATGCATTCTCTTGCGCGTGATTGGTTGAAAGTTGCCGTCGACCAAAGTTTTGACGGACGGGACGTGAAAAAAACGTCATGGGAACCTAGCTTAAGTTACTCGTGAGTTATTTAGCTTGTATCATATCATTTTCAAGCGTATACAGCTAAAAAACACGTTTTGTAGCCGTAGACGCTCGACAATTATGCAACATGAGTTATGTAGTCAAATTTTATACCATCTAGAAGGTATTAGAAATAGCTGTTTCATCCATATTAGAATTTTGATATCTCATACCGTTCGAAAGTTATCACCAAAACAAAAATGATATTTCGCTAAATCGGCTCCCATAGACTCTCAACAAGTCACACTCTACGTATAATGAAACCTCTATCCATCATTTTTTAATTGACCGGGAGAATAAAACCATTCATGCAGGAAAGCGATCCATACAGAAAAATTTAGCATTGATTATATGGGAGTGGGGTGAGAAAAAATGAATGATACAAGCAGGAAAACGATGGAACCGGGAACAATGTAGAGGTTTCACTGCACAGTTTGCGGTACTAGTAGGCAGTGGCGTAACTAGGAATTTTGGGCCCTGGGGCAAAAGACTCACATGGGCACTCCCTCCCCCCCCAAAAAATATATATCAATTCAAACGATGAAATATCGATATCACTTAACATGCAACCTCCATATTTCATGATTTTTTAATTCACTATTGAAGACCATTGAAATACGCTCAAAATTATGATTAAAAAACATTCACAGTTGTCATTCTATGGAACAAAATGGTTTTATTGAAGATGAAGATTGAATGACACTTACTCATGAGAGGAAAAATACTCGACCTTTCACCAGAGTGTATTCAGAGTAGGAACCTCATATTTATTTCAAGTGTTGTAAGTTCAGCGAGAAAATATGACAGTGTTTCTGATACGATTCGAATTCAAGAATATACTTGTTTAATCAAGTTAAACTTGAATTTCCTCATCGTAGAATTGTTTTTAAAATTAGTCAGTAATTTTTCAAGTAGGCCTAATTTCAGATGATATTAAAAAGTATTTTTTCAGTTTTATAAATACGTTCACTATTTTTCGGTATCGTTGAAACGTATTTCTGATGATACAGCATGGGCCCCCCGAGGCTGTGGGCCCCGGGACGACTGCCCCTGCGGTAGTTACGCCACTGCTAGTAGGCCTACTCACCACCGTCATGATCGTCGTCTATACTGAACACCGGAGCCAAGTTCCGGTAGCGCTTGCCTAGCTTGTCTGCACTGCTCACGTGACGTTCAACAGTCGTGCTTCCGCTCGGATTCACAATGTACTCAAACAGTTTGCCCTTCACTTCGGCCGACTTCAGTCTCATTGCGGCTCTGGGAAGAAAACATGAACCACATTACAAGTTGTCCTTCAAAAAATCAAGCCATTTTTTCCAGACAAATTTACAAAGACAAATAACACGAAATAAATACCAAACAAATATGAATGTTGAACCCAATTTTGAAAGATGCTGAACAAATTATATTTACCATATTATACGATTCAGTTTTCAAGAATTATAATACCAATTTGAAAACTTATATTTGACTGTATTGTAAATCTGCCTAATCGAAAAAACTTGTAGGCCAATTCAAGTCACGAAATGTAATTATTGAGTAAGCATGGTAAAGGTTTGGATTAGTCCTTATACAAATTATTTACGGCTCATTAGAATACAGCAGAGTTGCATGATTTCTACACAATTTTCTATTATAGTTTACGTACGACACATAAAGTCTCAATGAATCAAAGTTCAAGACTCCTTGTGTAGCTCATACTGTAGGCCTTGAAATATAACACGATTTCGATCAAATTGATTTTCAATATTCCGTTTCGGTTTCGATCACGATTCTTTGATCGCACTGAAACCCTGATTTTATCCCTTGACTTTCAATAATCTCAAGGGCTGTGCTAGCAGAGCTTCTTGAATTCGAGCAAGCCTCGTGCCGAGTTATTTTTGAGCGAGACTTGAGCAAGTTCGAGCACGATTTCAGTTCGAGCAAGCGAGCTTCATTCAAGCCAGCGAATTCAATTCGATTCAGAATTTAATAGAAAAATAGAGCTGAACAAAACTTTTTCACACGTTTGAGACACTGTATTTTTAATACCAATCTCAAATCTGTTGAATAATGAAAAGAAAACAAGTTTATACTTCCACTCTCGCTCGCTCGAAATA
Source organism: Brachyptera risi (assembly GCA_964007535.1). Taxonomy (NCBI): domain Eukaryota; kingdom Metazoa; phylum Arthropoda; class Insecta; order Plecoptera; family Taeniopterygidae; genus Brachyptera; species Brachyptera risi. The sequence goes on along the minus strand of OZ023327.1, from coordinate 19,849,326 downwards.
GTTCGAGACCTGAAAGTATTTCGAGACTTGAAATTTAAATCTGGGAAAAAATATTTTCAATCGAGCTCGAGTCTCGATCTCGACCGAGAATTTTGAGACTCGCACAGGCCTAATGATTTTCAATACACAAGTTCTTTCGGTTTGAGATTTACAACAACCAACTACAGGCAACAGACGATAAGCTGATCCTTGTTAGCATATTGTTCATTAAGCTACCGACTCTGCCAAGCAAACAGCATAGATCGAGACTGCCAACAAGGGCTTTAGCCACGAGATATCACGGGCCGTGGAACGACAATAGTAATTTCACTCATTTTCACTGTACTATCCATTTAGACCTTCTTAATATTATAGTGTAATGTGTGTACACTATTAAAACTTACCCTATCTTACCAAAGAGATCACTCGAAGCAGCGGTTTGTAAGACCGTCTCAGTTGAGTCATCAAAACTGGCGTCTGGAGTACACACTAAACAAGACTGTGGGTTGTGATCCTCTAAATGGATGCTCACATCTTCGCTAAAATATTCATGAATGGCTGAAAAATAGATAAAAAAATATGGAATTACAGCAGAGGTATCGCATTGGTTAGTCGTTGATCTATTAGCTTTCATGAACCCCTCTGATCGACCTCTTCTAAGTTCACTGTGTTTCTTTTATGAATAAATCAAGCAGGAAAATCCATGAGGTCACCAACTAAATCTACAAAGTATACATTGATGGTACCAAACTTACATGAAGCCCACACAACCATGAGCAAATATAATATTTTAAAAGATTTTTTACATAACTTTTTGATAATTTATCTACATAGCAGGAAACGAGAAGTATTAGTCAAGTATCAAATTGTGCCGAATGAAAGCCGAACCCCAAACTTGTCACACGGAGGAAGAAGAATGGACGTCTAGGAAAATTGAAGTAATGCAAAATACAGAGTATTTTAGGACCAATATTAATAGTCATTCTAATTGACAAATTATATTTGACATCAAATCACTCTCAATTGTTTCTAAAACACATAAAATTGAGCAAATTAGGCATTCAATATTTACTACTCATCAGTCATCAGTAGAGGCATGAAATTATAGCACTAATTATCATGTTTTTAGCATAATATATTTCAAAAATATCATTTATTGTATTGGTGAAATTTAAGATTAGGAATAATTGAGCATAAAAAAGTCTCTAGACAAATATAAAGGTTCTGGGATGAAAATGATGTAAGCATGTATTAGAAGCTATTTTCTACAAATTCTTAGCTTGAGCAGTGAGCAAGTTCTGAAAAGACATCAAGTACACAATTTATACACATTGCTCACTTACACATTGACATCAATATGCTCACTAAAACACTACTTGATCAGCACAAGCTAAAAGAGCATCGTAAATGACTGCCACAGGCCAACGAATGTTTGTGAATAAATATTTCATTCAAACGAATTAGAATGGAAGATTTGGGGTTTTCATGGCACTTGCAACTGAAAGAAAGAAAGAAATGTAATTGATTTTTTTTTGAAAAATTGTTTTCTCGCAAATAGCACGGATTTCAGGTAAATGTTGATATCGCTTTAAAGTTTAAATTGCTTCAAATCACAAAACATGAAGATAACACAAAAATTAGAGTTCCAGATGACTTTCAATTACACAGTGAAATCTCTATCCATCGTTTTTGAAGGGATCAGGAAAATAAAACCATCCATGCAGGAAAATTTAACATTGATTATATGGGAGTGGGGAGAGAAATAATGAATGGTACAAGCAAGAAAACGATGGATCCGGGAATGTAGCCTAGAGGTTTCACTGTATTGCGCTTACAGCTAATATCTCAACTGATCATGCATCACCATAACTCTGCTGTGAGTATTTCTCTGCCAAAATTTAGTCAAACCAATTACAGAAGAGCGGTCTTTGTCAAGGCACCACAAATGTAGTACTACTATAGTACGAGCAATCACAAAAGAAACGTATTGTTGACTGATTGTAGGCCAAGATACGCGTGCAAGCCAATACCAGTTTCAGTTGACAAATTCCAGAAAGAAACACCGGGTTATATTTGACAAAATACGGTACTTTTTGTTCTCATTAGATGAGCTTAGCGAAGACTCCATCCCACTCTTATACAGCTTTGTCTGTGTTTTTTTTTTCATTTTTTTATTTTTGTAAGCACTGCACAGGTTGCATGGTTCGACTGATCAACATGAAACTTTTTTTGTACAGGCAAACTTTTACAACTTAGAACTGTATAGTTTTTTAAATGATACGGTTGGACAGATTTTGAGAAATATCATGTCAAAGTTTTCAAAAACCTCATAAGATTAGGCTGAGTAAGAAAATTTGAAAAAATGAAATCTCTCTGAAAAAAATTAAATTTTCTCTGAATGTTGACACATGAATGATACACATAATCATCATTTTGTGAGCAATTCGAACCAGCCGTTTTGAAGAAAAAAATTCAAATAAGTGTTTTCATCCATCAAATATATGGAAATAATTAATAGCAGAATTGGGTTGCCAAGATTCACTGCTTTCTAGATTTGATATTTGCACAAGAATGAAGTATTCTTTATATTTGTCAAGGTGTGTAGATTACCAGAGGAGAAAAAGTAGCAAATGTAGGACAAAGTGTGTAGAATACCAGAGTCGATAAAGTAGTGGATGTATGACTCTTATTATACCCTATTCAGATATCTCGCTCATCTTACTACGCATATTTTGCGTTTGACTAGTAATAGATTCATAGGAAGGTATTGGATAGAATAAAGAAAACCTGTTATTCTTACGGAAAAGGAACTTGTAGGTACTTGACGATTGGTATTTTGAACATTTTTGCACGATCTAGGAACAACAAGCACCCACTTGTCAGAGGAAAATAGGAACTCGTTGCGAGTGAAGAAACGTCGTAAGATTAGGCTCGCGTGTCGGGACGTATCAATCCTACACTGAGATACATAAGTAAAACATAATCAACGTAAATTAGTTCTACGTTATGTCATGAAGCTGAATATTGAATATTTTTCAGAACCATATTTCAAGAATCATGACGGTTATTGTTTGCATAATGACCCCACCAACTGCTAGGTTATACGGGGGTACAAATGAGCAGGTGATTATGAAACTATGAAGTGATGACTAGTGAAAGGACGTTAACAAAATCCCATGCCTTATGCTAGACTCGAATCCACGCCCAACGGCGACTTCAGTTTCTGTAGCGGTGCCTCAGCTGAGCTACCGAGGGTAGCTACTTCAAGAATTTCCTTAACTGCATGCTTAATAATGTGGGGTAATAATAATAATAATAATAATAATGGTAATGTTCACTATATTTCAAGGAAGACATGGGCTCAAGGCCTAAAACAAAACAAAATATTTTTAAAAATCGTATGTAAGGTCTTCACGATACTAATATACCGGTACACATTATAGGATGAAAAATATAGTATATCTAACAATAAATTGAATCTTTCACAAGTATTGTACTGGGTCTACAAAATATGTCCAGTATTTTTTAAATGGTTTGTAATCAAACAAATATTTGAAGGTTTTACACAGAATTATTTTAAAACCTCCCTTCAATTCAAAAGGGAAAACATCAGAAAATACACCACAGCACTTCAGGAGAATTGTAACAACGTATGCAACTAATAAGGCTTTTTCCTGCGGTATATTATAAAAGCCTGAAAGTCAGAAATCCTACGCACAAGTGCTACATTCTGTCATAATGATCCAACGAAACAGATATTCTATAAAAGGCAATTTACGCAAATATGCGTGAAGAAGAGGAGGAAGAAGTCGGAACTGGCAGGAACCGATTGATATGAGAAGTCTGCCCTAGAAAAACTGGTGGAAACACCCCCTGGCCCAATTTAATTGGTTATCTGGGTTTGAGATATATATATATATATGCAAACATGCTGATAGGGTGCATGTAGCACTAGCTTATACCTGGAGCACGATATACAGTCGAACCCACATGTAACGAATTTCAAGGGGAATGAAAATCTGTTCGTAAAAACAGAATTTCGTTATAGAGATTTATTGCTTTTTTTCATAACACCACTTGAATTTTAGAGATTTATAAAGATAGGCCTACATTTACGACTTAGGCCCTAGTATAGTACTGTATTAGGTGACATATTATCATCGCATCGTATCATCACTTAGTATGTTTGTAGAAAGTAATAGAAAACAACAATGTCCTTTCATAAAGAACTTATCATCTGCTATCACATGACACCACCACTCCCCACTTCTAGTGTTTTATTTCCTAGGTTACAGGACACCATCACGAATGGAAATGAAGGAATGTAAACAAAAAATAGATAAACAAAGTCATTGAAGATGTCACCATCACGTTATTATTTAATGCGCGTTGAGCGAGTGTTTTGGGCCGTTCCACTGTGCGTGGGACGGGGAGGGAGGGGGGTGCAGCAAGAGTTATGACCACGTGCTGTACGCGTCACCAGCTGCTACGGTGTACAGTCCGTTCAAAATAAATGTAACCTGAAAATAAATTCATGCAAAATGCTCCGATTTTCGAACATTTTGTTGGAAATAGCTGAAAATAATGAGCAAAATATGCTGAAAAGTGACAAAAATTCGTAATAACCGAATTTTGAAATATGAATCACTTCGTTATAGGTCTTTATTTAACATTGTAAGGATAGGAGATTTGAAGGGGGATGGTAATTAATTCGTAAAAACCGAAATTTCGTTAAAACCGAGTTCGTTATATGTGGGTTCGACTGTAGTACTAAATGACCTCGCTGTCAATGCGCATTAAAACCCTAATATTCATTCATTCACCAACATACTTCATCATAATATGAAGAAGGTGTACCCACTCCCATACTAATAGCATGGACGGTATTTGTGGTTCAGAGCCAAAGGTCCCATTTGCCTGTCGTGATTTTGCGGATTCCATCGTCAACTACATTAAACCCTCGTGAATCCAAACTTGGTTAATCTGAAATTTGACCTATTTCGAACTTGAAGTCAGTCCCCGGGCTGAAGGTATAGGCGTTTCAGTGTGAATTAATATGGTTAATTCGTATTTTCAACTAATATATTGACCTTTCAATTGCTTTAGCACTGTTTTTGGATTGGATCATTCAAATTAGTTCGAGTGAATTCCTTGAATTGACCATTATTATCCCAATTTCCATCCTTTTTATTTGACGCTTAACAACAGGACGGAGCCAGCTGAGATATTTGCTGCCTTGAGTGCGTCGTCCGAGTGTGCTCACCGCTCTGTCCTTGACGAGCAGATTCATGGTGAGTTCGGAACACTCGTTCGTCAGTCGGGCTCGGAACGGCAGAACGCCAATGGAAGCGGGCTATATAACGATCGTGCGTTGTCGGCTAACCGAGTACATACGATCAGTGGAGCGGCTTCTCAAACGAGTGGCATAGCTGTCTCTCGCACGCAATACGAAATTGCTTCAATTCTTTTCGGGAAATGTGATGATTTTCGTGGGAAAGGATTTTTTTGATTCCGAATTTTTATAAATTGAAATAATTTTTTTGGGGACCCTTGCATCTGGGATTAACGAGGGTTTAGATGTACATCAGAGTGGCTAGGGTACCGGTGGTATTGTATAGCTTTGATCAACGTGTATAGTTCGATATAAAAGCCATAGTTGCGCTAAAAGCAAATGGGACCATCGACTCAGATTATGGCCCCGGAAATACTTCACTTTGGAGATGCGAGTCGGTACACCTTTTTCATATTATGATGAAGTATGTTGGTATCACTACATCGTGCGTGGAGACTAGGGAGGTTTATAGGGCCAATGCTTCAAGTTTACCTTGGTAACCGCCCGTGATCATGCTGATATATTGCGTATGTTTCTGAAGGAACGAAGCGACGACCATGTGAGCATACTGATCCTCCTCGTTGCGCCCTGAACCGAGGAAACAGAGGTGTTCTCCACCCGCAACTGCACGTGCAGCTAGCGCTTGACGTTGCGCAGATAGCAGGCCTTGCACTGCTGTCGAGAATGCAGATGGTTCTTGGAGCATCTGATAAAACAGTATTTTGTTAAACACAATACAGAATGACTTGGCGTGTATAAGAAAATAGTCTGAGGCTGGATATATGAATTGGGCAAGAGGGAAAGAAAGAACAGCAGCTTACCGAGGTTTATAGGTAGAGAAAGGCACTCATAGTGGAGAGCCCATTGACAGAACACAGAGATGATATTGAAAGCACGAGAATTTAACGTTTCGGCTATTGCCTTGGTCACAGTAGAGTAATGGATAGATAGTAGAGTAGACCATCTACTAGGGCTGTGTGAGACTCGAAATTTTCGAGCGAGTTCGAGTCGAGATCGAGACTCGAACGCGCTCGAAAAGATTTTTTCCCAGATCTAAATTTCGAATCTTGAAATACTTTCAGTTATTGAACGTTTTCGAGCGAGCGAGCAAGAGTGGAGGAATAAACTTGTCATCTTTTTATCACTCAACAGATTGGTATTAAATAATAAATATGTAGTGTCTGAAACTTATAAAAAAGTTTTGTTAATGCATTTCTCCCTTTAATTTTGCATATAGAACTTGCTGAATTATTACAACGCGCATCATTTCACAATGTCAGTTGCACCGGACTGACTGACTCCGAGTGACTGAGTTCTGTTGAGTCGTAGTAACCACCAGACATGCACACGCGTCTCTCCCTTCCTCGGTTCCTCCCCCTCTACAAACTCTTCAAGGACAGATTGAAACGTCATCACGTGTGTTGTCAAGACGGGACTCGGGACGGCCGAGCGCCAATAGCAAAAAGTTCACGCGTCGTCGGAAACAGACGGAACTAGCGAGTATACACGATCTCAACAGCTTCTATCGGCAAAGTTAGCCGATCAAGTAGTTCATCAGTAGCGAACTCATCAAGTAGTTTCGCCCGGTTTCTCTCGTACGCAATACAAAATTGTCGTAATTCTAACCGGGAAGTGATGATTTTTGTGGCCATATTTTTTAATATTGATTGTATCCACTTCAAATTTTGCACCTAGATAGGATGCACCTATGATAACTGTCATGCTAAAACTGCAAAAAATTAAAATATAATAAAAACCAACAATAGACATGATTATTTGTTTCTTACGAAATTTTCAACAATGAAATTTATTTTTCGTTTGTTTTTCAAACAGTAATTTTTTTCAATTCAATTTTTTCACGAAAATGTTGCTGAAGTATTGTTCAATGGTTGGTCATATCGGTTTTTTGATATTCCTGTTATATTTCAAGATATGATTTTATTTACGATGTTTTATTTTAAAAAACATTCTCTATAAAATGTGATTAGTATTCATTTTTCTATCTCCATTGTTAGATGAGATATCAGAAAAGCGATATGTCCAACCCTGGATAAACTGATAATGAACACTCACCAAAAAATCAAGACAATTGAATAACTTTTATAGATGTGGCACAAAAAAACAAATTCTTGTTTTGTGAAAAAAAAGTATTGCAGTAAATGCCCTATCAACATTCACAATGTAAATTGCTATATTGAAAATGAGATGCAGTGACACTAAATAATTAATTTCAGGTATGATTTTGATATTTTTCAATATTTTGAAACAACTGACTCAAATAAACATCCACACCAATTATTGAAAAAAAAAAAAAAAATGCCTGAAAAAATGAAAATTTCACCCGAGTCTCCCCTTAATTTGAATTTTGTGAATCGAAATCATTTTTAGTGGGTCTCCTCCATTTTGGATCAATGAGGGTTTTAGCTCGCTTGCTCGAATTAAGATTGTGTTTTGAGCTCGCATGAACTAAAATTTGTGCTCGAACTCGCTCGAACTAAAATAGTGCTCGAAACTTGCTCGAAAAAAGTCAATCTCGCTCGAAACTCGCTCGAACTCAAAAAGCTCTGCTCGCACAGCCCTACTATCTACTCATCTGTGACCAAGGCAATAGCCGAAACGTTAAATTCTCGTGTATACATAATCATCTCTGTGTTCTATCTACGGGCTCTCCACTATAAGTAGGTCTTTCTCTACTCATATATGTGGGTAAGCTGCTGTTCTCTCTCTCTCTCTTTCACACAATTCACAATACAGGAAGAAGCGGTTTGAATATGGGCTTACTTCAAAGATTCACAGATTTGTATGAGAAGCCATCGTGAAGAGGTGAAAAAGGAGTTGTATAAAATATCAATCGTTGGGGCTATGTAGGAGTTTTCATTTTTGTGAAATGGTATGTTGAAAGTTTAGATTAATCGAACTTGAATAGTAAATACATTTTAAAAAACATATTCCTGTCTAAACTAGAACGTGGATTCAATTACTACTCATGTATCATATTTACTACCCAGGGTTGCCATTCGATGTCAAAAAGTGACATTGGTTAATAATTTTTGTTTTATGATAATTGAATAAACAACGATCGATTATTTCAAGAGTTGATAATCGATTATTCGATTGAACAAAGAAATAATTGGCAAAAATAACAACAAAAATGAATTTAAATGAATATAATTCACAATATATTCCAACAATTAGGCCCTACACACAAATAAAAATATGTGTAGCTGTGCAATGCTACATTGATACCATTCGCTAACCACCTGACTGTGAAACAAGCACGCAACATTTGCATAACATCGATAAATAATCAAACGAATAATAATCATTAATCTAGGCCTACTGGTTGATTAGTTATCACTAATCAATGTCTGATTCATTGATAGTCAATGGTCGGTGGTATCACTAATTAACAAATACTTACAAGGTTACAATCCAAATGAAAAGCTGTGGGTAAATGTCCTGCATTATATTGGTCTGCCGGTCGACAATCTACCAAGAAGAATCTGACGCGTTCCTGTTGATCGCCGTTGTCGACAGAATCAGAGTTCTCCACTAATTGCTGGGCTGATACAGGTAAACATAGTGCCTGGGAGATAGCTTTCTCGCAAGCGGGTCTTTCCTCGGACAAAGCGTCCCCAAACAACGTATCACACAAATCCTGGACAAACAAACAATACAAGTCAATCAATAGTCACTCACATTGAAAGAAATAAAACCAAACTTACTCAACACTCAACAGGTTATGCATTTAATAATTCGTTGAACTATTACTAAGGTAATTGACCAGAAATTATACCATTTGGACCGTTACGTAATTATTTATAGAATGCATCTACAGTAAACCCTCGTTAATCCAAACTCGGTTAATCCGAAATTTGACATATTTCATACTTGAAGTCAGTCCCCGGCTGAAGGTATAGGCATTTCAATGTTAATGAATATGGTCAATTTCAGCTAATCTGTAATTCGAACTAATATTTCGACCCCTCAATTGCTTTAGCACTGTTTTCGGATTGGATAATCCGAAATAGAGAGTGAATTCCTTGAATTGATCATTATTTTCGTAAATTCCATCCTTTTTATTTGACGCGTAACAATAGGCCGAAGCCAGCTCAGCTGTTCGCTGCCACTGAATACGTCATCCGACTCCGAGTGCGCTCGGGCCGCTCCAAAGACCTTAGTATCTCACTTCGTTAGGTTAGATACTAAGGTCTTTGGCCGCTCTGTCTGTCCTTGACGAGTGGTAAGCTCGAAACACTCAATCACTCGGAACGGCCGAGCGCCAATGGAAGCTGGCCATCTAACGTTTGTTTGCTGTCGAAGATGGCCGAATACACACGATCAGTGATTCGGTTCCTCGCACATGTGGCATCTAGCTTTCTCTCGCGCTCAATACGAAATTGCTTCAATTCTAACTGGGAAGTGTGATGATTTTCGTTGAAAAGGAGTTTTTTGGTTAATCCGAATTTTTATAAATCGAAATTACTTTTTGGGGTCCCTTGAATTTCGGATTAACGAGGATTTACTGTACTCGTAGTCTTCGAGCTACCACGCCCAGAAACTGGGAATGTTCAAGTTATACAATTTAAATAGCCATCACGCATTTTATCAAATCTCGATCGGATGGGGTAATAATGAAAATTCTGTCAAAGTAATATTTACATTAGGGCTGTGCGAGCAGAGCTTTTTGAGTTCGAGCGAGATTGACTTCTTTCGAGCGAGTTTCGAGCGAGTTTCGAGCACTAATTTAGTTTGAGTGAGTTCGAGCACAAATTTTAGTTCAAGCGAGTTTGAGAACAAATTTTATAGAAAATTTAATTTAAAAAAAAAACATGGTAAATAAAATCATATCTTGAAATATAGCAGGAATATCAGAAAAATGATATGACCAACCCTTGAACAATACTTCAGCAACATTTTCGTGAGAAAATTGAATCAAACAAATTTTTGTTTGAGAACGAAAACTAAATTTCACTGTTGAAAATTTCGTAAAGACCAAATAATCATGTCCATTGGTGGTTTTTATTTTATTTTCATTTTTTTGCAGTTTTAGCATGATAGTTATTCAAGTGCAAAATTTGAAGTGTATACAATCAATATTAAAAAAGATAGCCAAGAAAATCATCACTTCCTGGTTAGAATTACGACAATTTTGTATTGCGTACGAGAGAAACCAGGCGAAACTACTTGGTAAGTACGGTACTGATGAGCTACTTGATCAGCTACCTTCGCCGATAGAAACACGACGCGCGAACTTTTTGCCATTGGCGCTCGGCCGTCCCGAGTGTCTTGATGACGTTTCAATCTGTCCTTGACAGAGTGTGGATGTGTTTTGGTTGAGGGGGAAGAACTGAGGAAGGGAGAAAGACGCGTGTGCATGTCTGGCGATTACTACGACTCAACAAAACTCACTCGGAGAGTCGGAGTCGGTCAGTCCGGTGCAACTGACAGTGTGAGATGATACGCGTTGTGATCATTCAGCAAGTTTTATATGCAAAATCAAAGGGAGAAATGCAGGAACAAAACTTTTTCATAAGTTTCAGACACTATATATTCATTATTTAATACCAATCTGTTGAATGATATAAAGATGTCAAGTTTATTCTTCCACTCTCGCTCACTCGCTCGAAAACGTTCGAGACCAGAAAGTATTTCGAGACCCGAAAGTATTTCGAGACTCGAAATTTCGATCTGGGAAAAAATCTTTTCGAGCGAGTTCGAGTCAAGATCGAAGTCGAGGGAGACTCGAACTCGCTCGAAAATTTTGAGTCTCGCACAGTCCTCATTTACATATTGCAGTTTCTTTGTTGCTTTGTACAAAATTTGGCTTTTGAAATTTAATTATCATTTCTAGGACCATTTTATACCGATTTTATTCATTTACTCAACGCACAGGGAAAATGTCCCCAAAACAAACTGACAAAACATCAATAAATATCAATAATTTGTGTAATAACAGTCACCTTTCTGAACGACGCGGGAGTCTTGACGGAATAATACTTTGCCAACGAGCAGAAGTCGGAGACATCATCGGGCTCGAGTGCACATGGTACAGCTGCGAGAGCATCAATAATGCTTTGTTTACCGTCGGTCTTCATACCAAGAATCATCTCCCTAAACACAGAACAACAAATTACAAAATTATTACGTTTATTACGTAAATTAGGCGTTGAGAAATTGCCAATAAAACACACATGGACTGTAGTCGGAACGTTGATACGAGGGGAAAACTGAAAATTGAAGTTTAAAACACACAGTTTGTAATTCTTGAAGAAAAAATATTCTTGGTACAGCTTTTTTTTTAACTTTTATTTCCAACGATTTAATGGTGGTCTAGTACCGTGGGGCCATCTACCACCTGATCATACTTGCAAGCGACAAGAAAGGTTTTGTTTGGAACAGACGCGCTATAAATGTCAACAAACAAACAAACAAGAAACAATACTTGAATAGTGTACACTGCATTCATTTTGTATTTGTTGTAAGAAACGCATCGAATTAAACATTGATATTACAGTCATAAATTAGCAATCAGCCTATCAGTGATCGATCGTCTGCCCTTTGCTATAAAACTGAGAATCGCCAATCTTGAGCAAACCATTTTTTTCCGATTTTTTAAACAAGCAGGCAAAGTTTGATTGTTAATTTGATTGAGAAATTTGATTGTACATATAACCGTGATATAAGGGCGATTAGCCTCTTCCCCCTCACCCTCATACTGTCGAGGTTCTACTATAATATCATGGCCATCATTATTATTCACTTTGAAAAAACTGACTCAAACGTGTCTAGTTTTGAAACTCAACTAATCCAAGTTAATAGCAAATTAAATTACCACAACTTTGTTGTTTTGACAATTTGTTTTGGATGGGAAAAATTAATACCGTACAAATATGCTAATTGGTGAATAATGCAACACAAAAACAAAGCCATTCTGGCTGTCAATTAAGAATGACAAATGTTATGCAAGGGAGCACAAAAAAAAACACTAGTGTAGTGCAAATATTTTATTGAATGATATGCAATTAAAAGTGAGAAGTGAAAGTAGGCTTCAAAAACCACTCGGATTGATGCAAGGCTAACATTTGAACGAATCAGAATTCTGGAAATAACTCAAAGTTTTCCTCAAAGTCAAACATTATCTAAACGTAGGAAATGAGAAATGTAATAGGGTGTAGGTATATCAACTAGGGGTGTCAGCGGGTACCCGGGTAGGGTACGGATACACCACTACCGGACTCCAATATTCCTTACCCAGGTATCCGTCACTTTTTTCAACGCGAGCTTTTGTTCTTCATTTTCACTGACATAACTTTTGAACAAAGCGCGCTTGTGTGGCGAGAAAAACGAAAGAATTCAGGCCTCCTCTACTACTCTCTAGACAACAGATATCACCAGTCACATCTAGCTTGCACATGCTGCTCCCCCCCCCCCCTCCAACACTCTGGCACTTGTAGCGACCACAGTTCTAACACTTCTGCATACCGCTTTAACACATGGCCTTTTGTTTACAAAAAAAGAGGGACATGCCACATTCACTCAAGTTGACTCAACCAATGTGTTTGGGTAGATTATGTTGTGTTGAGAGGGTCAGTGATATGATATGAGCAGACTGTTCATAGTTGCAGCATTAATAATGGTAACCTAAAGATGGTAAATAAGACGATAAAATACATTTAAATGAAAAATAGATAAGCATAGTTGGGATAAAAAAAATTGATTACCCGAGTAATGCTCGGCTAATGATGATGGGTACCAGACTCCAAAAATTGCTACCTGCCGACATCACTAATACCAACTGTTGGAGGCAATCTATGTAGCCACAACCTTATTCTTTATTCAGATAATATTTTGCATTTTCTAGCAACTCATTTCCAGCTATACAATATAAATTCAAAACCTGCTTATACTTTTCAATGACATTTACTCAAAGGTCCAAGTGTGTCTTCACTCTGATAATTATTATTATCACAAATACACTACTATGATGTAACCTGGAAGACTGTTTAGTGTTTACCTGGAATTAACCACTATGACCAGAACCAGGAAGAATATGAAGAATGGATCTGCTTGCTGCAGGTAAAGATCCCACATTGCAAGCACAACGGGTAGTGTGCAGGTTGCAGCAAACAGTGACTGAAACTAAAATGATACATATCTATTACCAGTCGGGTTGATATTAGGAAAATGATATATAGTGAAACCTCTATGCATCGTTCCCCGATCTATCGTTTTACTCCTTGTATCATTCATTTTTTCTTGCCCCACTCCCAGATAATCAATGTTAAATTTTCCTGGATGGATGGTTTTATCTTTCTGGTCCCTTAGAAAACATTGGATAGAGATTTCACTGTATAGGCGTATTTTTGTGATGATGGATCACTATATTGTTTCCTTCAATTCTAGAATTATTTATACTTTCTGAAATTAGGTCACTAGATTTATACAAGAAATTCAAAACGTATATCCACTCTTTTGACAGCTCATAAAAAATTCAAGATGATCACATATTCACATTCGACAGCTTCATCTCGTGACAGGCAATCGGGACATTTGGCTCTGAAGTGACCGCAAGAAACCACAAATACCATCCATGTTGTCAGTATGTGAGTTGGAGCACCTTCTTTACATTATGATAAAATAGGTTGGTGTCACTATATTGTGACAGCAGTATTCAGCTATCTTGGAAAATAACGACATCTGTGAAGTCATTGGTCATGCCTGTTGCAACTCGTTGATTGTACAATAACATAGAGGCATTGACCACCGTAAGAGTCAGATGAAGTATAATTGTACTATGGCGGTGAGTCACTTTGCCTTACCAACAAAGTTAAAGTAATTGATTAGGTTGCAGATGGATTAATTACAGCTGCAAGAACTTATTATCAATAATTATATTTTAGGGCCCAAGTTTTACTAATCAATCATCATTCACTTCAAACATGATACTTCATTTTGTTTCATGATGAACAATATTATCATATTGGTTGAGCATTATAAACTTGTTCAAATCCCATTTGGCACTTAGGGCCCAGGCCTACATAGATCTGTATCAAATGTTTCAAATCAACTCAGAATTAGTAGACATTGGTATCAAGTTGTATATTATAATCTAGGCCAAGGTAGGTTAATTTTAATGATAACATAAATATGCTAATCTGCTTACCCATGCTAAACAGTATAAATCAGGGCTGATTTGCTTAGTATCAAGAAAAGAACACAACTCAGGATCGTGGTATAAAACTAGTAGCCGAAACAAGTGGAAGGGTGTACTATTTCTTTTACAGCATCTGGGAAAATCAACAGAAATACAAATTAGATCAGAAGCAGTTAACAAGTATGGTATTACAGTCAATAAATATAATTATTAATTATGATTTTAGTTCGTTGCTTACTAATAACCACACCATAAAATACCGGTAGGTTGTTTCGAGATAGGGATGGAAGGATTGACTATTTATTTATATCGAGTTTAACGCCATACTGTAATGATGCCCCAAGATCTACTGGAGTCGGTGAATGATGAAAGAGTTGACAGGAAGATGAGATGAGATGTTATTTTATTAGGTTTTTTTTGGATAGTGCAAAGAACACAGTTGTGGCTTATTGTTAAGACCGCTATCCCAGTATGCACCTCAACGCCAGAGGGGAACCACGAAGAACTCCTGCTAGGATGTTCGACCATGATGAAGGCAGAACCCAATCTTCTGAATGACGGTTCAGCGTGCAAAAGGATCGAGACATGCAAGATCAAGAGTTCACAAAAACCCAAACCTACGAGTAACTCAAACCCCTAGGCCTATACCCAATTTATATTGAGATTCCAAAGCAAAGCCTCATCTATTCTGGTCAACTAGTTGGCTATGTTGACAAAATCTCATGAATACAGTAAACCCTCGTTAATCCAAACTCGGGTAATCCGAAATTCGACATATTTCGAACTTGAAGTCAGTCCCCGGCTGAAGGTATAGGCATTTCAATGTTAATGAATATGGTTAATCCAAATTCCAGCTAATCCGTAATTCGAACTAATATTTCGACCCCTCAATTGCTTTAGTACTGCTTTCGGTTTGGTTAATCCGAAATAGTTCGAGTGAATTCCTTGAATTGATCATTGTTTTCCCAAATTCCATCCTTTTTATTTGACGCGTAACAATGGGCCGAAGCCAGCTCTGCTCAGCTGTTCACTGCCACTGAGTGAGTCATCCGACTCTGAGTGCGCTCGGGCCGCTCTGTCTGTCCTTGACGAGCGGTAAGCTCGGAACACTCAATCACTCGGAACGGCCGAGCGCCAATGAAAGCTGGCCATCTAACGTTCGTTTGTTGTCGAAGATAGCCGAATACACACAATCAGTGATTCGGTTAGCTTTCTCTCGCGCACAATACGAAATTGCTTCAATTCTAACCGGGAAGTGTGATGATTTTCGTGGAAAAGGAAATTTTTGGTTAATCTGAATTTTTATAAATTGAAATCAATTTTTGGGGTCCCTTGAATTTCGGATTAACGAGGGTTTACTGTACTTCTTCAAGACCAAGCTTACGTCTTGATTCTTGAAAATGTGAAACACAGCATTACACCAATTTGCTGCATATTAGCTCAAAGTCATTCAAAATATTAATAGGTTACAGGTAATCGAATATGGCAACACCTTCTTTATTTGAATGGTACATAATGCTTGTTGGAAATTGCAATATTTTTATGAACATGAACTTTAAAATTAGGGTAGCTGTTCAATTTTGATATTTTCAACTGATTCTTTATTTTTCAACGTCAATTTGATGTCGAATTGGAATATTCGATGTCGAAACTAACAGTCAATATTGATTGGAAAAATTGAAAATAACTGAAATAGGAGCAAACTAATAAGAAAAAGGTAATAAAGTGAACAATCGCGTGATTTTTCGTTGATGTGAGTGTAACCTTGTTGTGTAAAATTAAAATTAACAAAATGTTATCAAGTTTTTGAAGTAGGCCTACATATTCATTGCTAAGTGGGTTAACAATCCAAGAGTAAGCTGACCCCTTCACAAACACAGCCTGTAGCGTTTACTCATAGCTATGTACCTACATATAATACAGTGAAACCTCTATCCATCGTTTTTCAAGGGACCAGGAGAATAGAACCATCCATGCAGGAATACGATCCATCCAGGAAAATTCAACATTGATGATATGCGAGTAGGGTGAGGAAAAATGAATGATACACGCAGGAAAGTGATGGATCCGGGAATGATGCATAGATGTTTTACTGTACATAGTATGACTAAAACCCTGCTTTTTTCAACTCAATTCAATATTGACTAAAATTTGAAAATTTCAATATTTTTCAATCAACATTCGATATTAGAGTTTTGATATTGTTTGCAATTTTCATGTTGAACGACAATCCTATTCATAATCAATGTATTTTACTATAAATTGATTAATTAGTAGCTACTAATTTTTCAAGTTATAATTGCAGTAGGCAACAATTAAAAGAGAAGCAGGCACTTACCTAAGTATATATTGGCTCTTGATGGCTTCAAACACATTATATGAATCTGCTCGATGTAATTTAAGTGCTAAGAGAGGTAAAATAAGCTCAATCCAGCCATTCCCTTTTTCATATTGTTGGTTCGTTGATTTGCAGTAGAAAGTGAGAATAGACTCCAAATCCGATACCACGGATACTTTATCTTCATCATCGTTGCCAAGTGTAGCTGAATGGAAAGCAAACATCATGAAATAATTAGTGATTTTATATATATGAAATTGCCAGTTAGTGAAAATATGGCAATTAAACTTGCCACTACAAGATTGGGTGAAACAGCCAACCATACATACATTTACCAATTTATATTTTACATGTTTAAATTTACATAACATCATTTTAGTATTCAACTTTTTTCATCCAGTAAAAAGCAATGAACTTTTTAGCAACATTTTTCGTTAGGTGTAGAATTTGAAAATCAAACAGGTGGCAATGGATTTACAACTGTACATTAATAGTTGAAGATCATAGGAAACCATGAGGCCAAGGTTGTAACATTTGGTTTTGTCTAACAAGTAATTCTTTATTTTTTTTCCACAGTCGTCACAGATCAATTTTGGTTTTTGTCATTATTTCATAAATGTAAATTGTTTTGTCATGATGATCAACTATGTTGCCTCAAAATATGAATGTATTTTCACAATAATAGAATTCAGAGAAGTATTATGAATATGGAATTTCGAAGAAATAATTAGCACCGGAAATTTGGAAGTAAACAACTCATTGATTCTATACCCTGATCATGTAAATGGCCCGCCCACAACTAGTGATGGGCAAATTTCGGAAATTCGTGTATAATGAAACTTTCGTTGAAAGTTTCGTGAAACTTATGAAATTTACAATTTTTTTTTAAATTCACGGGATTTGTATTTGTGTGTTTTAAATGCATGCTGTTGGATCCTTGTTGCATTCAAACAAAATTTCAATTTGCAGAATTCACATTTCACTTGTTTCATTATCAGGCCCGTGCCCATATATTCGCAGTATTGCCATATTTGTCCTTTCTTCTTCACCATATTTTTGTAATCTGGTGTGAATGGTTTTTAGGTTGAGAAAGACAAAAATGACCTAGCCTCTGAATATTGAAGAAATTACTCAATGCCATACAGGAAGTTGGTGTTATCTTGGTAAAACAGAAACAAGTGATAGAGTGGCATCATCTCAGTCCACCACAGGAAGTTAGCCATTTCATTCAAAAGTCTCAAAAATTTCGTAAATTTATGACATGCCGTGAAAAGTTTCCGAAACTTTCGGAAATTTACAAAACTTTCAAAATTGAAAGTTTCGCTGCCCATCACTACCCACAACAGACGAGCAACTATGGAACCACAGGGCTGTGGTATAACAAGCTGCCAGACAACAAACCAAGGAGGGCTTATACATACATATACATAGACAGAACCATCTAGAAACGATCGAGGGAAAATACGTCGCGATGTAGATAGTTACGTAGGCCGATCCCTAAAACGCACAAGAGAAGATTTAAAGAAGCATTCCTACGCCGTAGTTTGAGGGCAGGATAGAAACTGAGGGGCGTACGGAAGACGGGATACTTCAAGCCAAGCGACCGACCTGATCAGACGTACACAAGAGGAAGACAAAGGCGAGGGGCAAACATTAACAACAGAGAAATGAAGAAGTGAACAAGAAGAACAACCATTTCCATTGTTGAAAACGTACTCAGCAACCGAGAGGCCCATTGTCAAGATCAAGTTGATCGTACACGCGGCATAGGCTCGTAGGCCCACCAGTGGAGGACCGTCTGTCCGAAGAAAGACCGTCAAGAACAGTCGTCACGGTAATCACGTAACGTTTTTGAATTGTACCGGTACCTGATTTTGTATTTTGTCTTTGATTTGATATTATTTGTATCTGAATTTGAACGTAAAGTCATATTAGATAGCAGTGCTCACTTTAAAATTCGACATTTTAGAATTCAATTAATCAAGCGTAATACGGTAGGTCACCGGAATTACGAAAGTAAATGTAGTTTCCTTTTGATGTCGGATTAAAAATATAGAGATAATTTAATACTTCATATTAGTTGTGATGAACTAGTTTTCTGACTTGTTTTTGGAAATGTAAAGTTTAGAATTCAGTAAATGAGTTGATTTTGATTTGAGTTTTCAACTTCTAGGTAGTAGTACCTTGTGTAATTAATTCCAATCTCCCAGTTAATTCCTACAGGTATTTGTTTTTTTGTTGTTAAAAAAGCCTAAACTTCTGGCTCAAAAGAGCGGGAACTTTAGGCGATGACTGAATTGATTTATTGTTTATTCAAAAGTTCAATTCGTTCAGTTTCAAGGTCAAATCAGTAGTGATGTTACTTTCCCACTAATATTAGAGAAAAATAGAAACTCATCTCGCAGTTGCCCAAATTGATATTTATTTGTGTTCATCAAATACACATCCCATTTTACGAGTCATAACATAGTTATTACTCGATTCTGTTTTTAAAGCATTCATGGCACACCAAATGTTATGCACAGTTGTACCAAAACTGTCATTGTGGCTTCATTATTGAGGTGACATAAAAATTAAATAGTTCACTGTGGGATGCCTGGATGCAAACATTATTCTGTCTGAAATTTGAATAATATTTGAAGTTTCTTCTATAATGAACCCAGAACTACACTGCAGAATAAATTCCCAAATTTTTTGTAAAAATCTACCTTTCATCTCGACTATTTGCATACAGCAGATTAAAATACATTCTGAAGATGCAATTCTTTGAATGAGTCAACTTCTTGATAGCCATGGACGTTCATTTCTTCCACACGCGATCGCACTGTGGGGCCGTCGACTCACATGTGTGTTCTTACACTTTCCAACACGTCATTTATAATATCTCGACGTGGGACTTGTACTGACATCTAGATACATAGACTGACGAATATATTTCTTTTCTACAAGAGAATACGAGAGAATGTATTAAAAAATAATGTACTACAGTCAGCTGTTATTTCAGAACTTCGTTCTAGGCTTTGCCTCTTTCCATGTGTCAAATTGACGAGCCTCTGAATGCCAAACAACAGTGGAATTTGTTGTTTTACATATCAACATAACAATTAACAATATAGGCTCTATTAATACAATAAAACTATTTGTTTTTCATATGTATGTTATAAAAGGCCATCCAAAAACAATTATCTGTGCAGTATAACCAGAAAATAACTCGACCTGGGAGGTGGGGTAATGATTTTGTAGCCTGGCTGTCAAGTGATTAGCAACCCAGAGGTTAACAGTTTGGTCATGACTTCATTTTTTGAAGCAGTGCCTTGCTGAATGAGCTACAGAGATTGGCTAGCAGTAAAGTTGGAACAGGGGGGGGGGGCATTGCACCCCTCAACTTTGGGATCAAGGGGGAGGGGGGAGGGGGGGAGGAGGGGGGAGGAGAATAAAAGTCTGAATGATATAGACTATTTTGTATTGTTGTATCTAACTGAAACCCACCAAGTAAAAAATGATAATTATGTGAGGAAGTAATCTTTTTTTGGAGTGATATGGCTACGAAATCTCTTAAGTGATATTCTATGGAATGAAATCTAGTTGAAGATTTCACTTTTTTTTGTGAAAAGTATTTGTTATTTAGAAATATAGCATGGCAACATTTATTTCTAGGGATATTTTAGTTAAAGTGACCTAATTTATAGTTTACCATGAATGTCAATGCAAGTAGTGTCTCCAATGTTTGTTATTGGCAAGATTGCATGTAGGCCTATGTATTGTCCTCAATGTGTGAGATGTGATAATTGAGGACTCAATCCCAACTATTTTAATAGGTCTACTAACCCAAAAGAGCATACATAGTTAACTTACTTATAAATGTGATTAAAAAGTAAAAAAGATGATAAAAAAGTATCATCTTGGGCTTATACTTCCTGTTGTGGTTTGCCTATGGCTATTATGCTCTCCTTGAATAATGGAAAGATTAATATTAGATTATTAGATATTACATTTCATATAGGTTTCATTCGTTTCATATTTCTCATAAAATATTAAACGAAATGTTACAATAGATTTCATAAAAACAAACATCACTAAGCATAATCTGCACATCTGTGACTCCACTGAGTCACAAATTTGGGATTTGAATAGATTTGTGACACTTTGCAATGAATGTAATCATATATATATCTCAAACCCAGATAACCAATTAATTTGGGCCAGGGGGTGTTTCCACCAGTTTTTCTAGGGCAGATTTCTCATATCAATCGGTTCCTGCCAGTTCCGACTTCTTCCTCCTCTTCTTCACTACTGCTAGGCCTATCCTCTGTTTCTTCTTCTCTTCCCACGATCTTGGTTCCAAATCAGCTTCCTTACTTTTTGAAATAGCCCGTCCGCCTTTGCTATTCTCTTAGTCACTTCTAACTCTACTTTTGCCGTATTACTGACAATAATAGATATATATATTACCCAGATATGTAACTACTCAACGTTAAGAAGGCATACATATTTGTGTCTCGGCAGTAGATTCACACCGCTTTGCAAACCAGTAAGTTTACGCCATATTCGACATATATTAGTGATAATATAGAATGCCTTGCTGAGATTCCATTTTTAAATTCCAATATGGTCGTCGAGATTGAAACGAGCATATGTTGCTATCGGCTGCAGGAGTAACTTATCTCGGTAACATAATATATATATATATATATATATATATATATATATATATATATATATATATTTATATATATATATTTATATATATATATATATTTATATATATATATATTTATATATATATATATATATATATATATATATATATATATATATATATATATATATATATATATATATATATATATATATATATATATATATATATATATATATATATATATATATATATATATATATATATATATATATATATATATATATATATATATATATATATATATATATATATATATATATATATATATATATATATATATATATATATATATATATATATATATATATATATATATATATATATATATATATATATATATATATATATATATATATATATATATATATATATATATATATGTTGTAATTACAGTTATTATTATAAATGTAATTAAACACAAATTGAAAAATGCAGGGCTTATGACCCCCCCCCCTTCCCCCCTCGTGTCACTTTGGTCGTACTGCCCCCCCCCCCCCCCCTCACATATTTCCAAGGCAATATTTCGTTCAGGCAAGTCCAAGTGTTTTCTATTGTTAAAAAATTACTTCATTACGCCAGCTAAGAGTACGTGCGCTCGTAACCGGTGAATTAGTCTGTGCCAAACTTGTGTGTTTTCGAAGGTGCTCAGGTCTGACTGGGGGTGTGTGTGTTGTTTTTCAACTAGCAAAACGGGAAGATATTAACAGACATGATTCCCAGAGATAATGCATAATAGAAGGATCAGCTTGCAATCAATTGGGCTGGTATTACAGTAGATACTTTGGATCCATTGGATCTAATATGCACACTTCGAGCACTCAATGCACTCTTCGAGCTACACAAAAACCTGTATAATATACATGGGCCTACTAACCTACAAATTGTTGACAGTCTTCTCTAAGTATGCTTTGCTCCGGTAGATCAAAGATCTCGTTGAAACTTATGAGTCTGTTGCCCTTATCCTGTACTCCCAGACAGATCTGCCAAACTTCAGCTCGTAAAAAATCAGGTATAGCTCGGCCTCGGCATATATTATAGATGTTTGACGCTGAGCAGTTTTCCAGGAGTGCAGATTCCAAATCAATCACCCTAAAATAGAGAAGGAGAACCAAATTTAGTGTCTTTAAAACCTAAATAAATAGTCGAGGTGTGAGACATTCAAGCAATTGAACTCTTTCAAATACTGCCACACAAAGTGGCGCAGATGTGAATTTTACACAGGGGAGCATATGCCGTGTCCACCTATACTGTCTGTACAACATGGACTTGGCTACACTATTGCCTATTTAGCATTGAGAAAGAAGTTCTTAAACCTTGTTAGAAACATAAAATTGGCCAATACATTGATAATGGAGATAACTTTGTTACTGGTATGAAGTAGAAATTCGTACCATATACTACGAGAATATTTTCAAAGCATCGAATACTTTCATACTTTCCAGACAATGCTAGCGTTGAAAATTTCATTCATTCATTTATTCATTCTTTCATTCTTTACATACCGGTAATACAATGTTTGGATATCATCTAATAATAATAATACTTGAAAAATATATGTTTTTTAGGTCTATTTTATTATTCTAGAAATTCTTCGATAGTGTAGAAGATGTTGCTCAGGCTTTACAGATAATTCTTGGATTTAAATATAGATCCGTTTTTATTTATTTTATTCATATTGGGTTCAACGACGCACTCTACTGATGACTACGATCTATTGGCGTCGGTGCATGATATATGAGATGATGGGATGATGAAATGGAAGATTATATTATTAGGCGTTTTTGGATAGTGGGAAGGAGTCGATCGTGGACTGTTGTTAAGGAACCATCACAGTAGTGACCAGAATGACAGAGGGAAACCACGAAAAAAAACCTGTCAGGATGGTCGACCATGGTGGGGATCAAACCCCAGTCTCCTGAAGGACGGTTCAGTGTGTTACCACTCGACCACTCGTCTCAGTATATATATAGATAAGTTTGTTGATTCTTTTACATGTCTGGGAAAATTGAATATATTTTGATGCAAGCAATGTTAAGTGCTTTTTCCAATTGCTTCAGTCTCCCAGTAGGCCCTACATTTATGAATATCGTTTTTTGTTCTTGTGTTAAATGTCTGTGTGCATAGTCAAATGCATCTTTTTTTACTAGTCAAGTACTGCCAAAGCACTGTCAAGAGAACTTACCGAACACTACATTTTTTTGAAAGCTCTGAAAACCTTCTTATAGGCCTAAGCCCGAGTCTATATACAGCCATCCACAAGCTACATCTTCTAGTTATACTTGGTTCAGCTAATTAGTAGCCTTTACTGAATTCGGTAAAACTACAAACAAATCTGATAACCGCAAGCCAAATCTCAGACAACACATAGACAAAAGCTGAATGATACTAAACGGCTAAAATAGGAATAAACCACAGAACATTTCCTTCCATTGTCCTTCATTTCATTGTCCTTTTTATGGACAATAGGCCTATAGCGACCAAAATTCTGTCTCTCCAAGTGACAGATCACCCGTAATTTACCGACTTTTTACGGACAATATGAAGACCTCTGTAATGCCCATATCGTTTATGGACAGAACAAGGACCAAACACATGCAATTTAGTGACTTTTCAAAGGTGGGCCTACACAAGCAGGTAATTTTAAGAAGTAGACCGATTTTCAGAATGGATTGTTTGGCATTGAAATGTTGAACGTTATTGAGCTAGATTTATCGCCTTGGGCAAATAGGAAGTACCACTTGGCTTGAAGCAAGGGCAGAATGGGGTAAAATAACTAGTTTTCAGTAGTCACACTGCATTTCATCGCTGCATCCAGTGTTCAGTCTCTCTCTTGTACTTGTTAAGTCAACATGAAGGCGAGCAATACGAACAACTCTGAACGAGGAATTTTCGAAAAGTGTTCGACAATTCTATTTGAGAGTGGATTAAACTATTCAAATACTACTATCAAATGGCATACCGGTACCGGTAGTCCTGAATGTAGTCAAGATTCAAGAGAATTCTTAGCTTGCAAAAAGTTGAACCATTGCATACCTAGTGATGTAAATTTTCCTGAATTTTTTTTCAGTCAAATGCTAGAAAATTTTCGATTTTTTCAAAAATCAAGTTTTGATTGTATAGGCTTATACCGGTAAGTTGATAATGAAGAAATCAAAGTTTGAATTCATTCTCAGCAATGCTAAAACAATTTTCTGAACCACCACATTAAAGTATAGGCCTAACTGTGTATTTGCTCACAAAATTGTCAAGGCTAGGAAAAATATGTTGTATACAGCAGGCAAAACTTATGTAGGCCTACCGGTAATTAGTTGTATTTATTAATACAGCGACAGCTTAATAGTGAACACATTATTGCGAAATAATATAAATGATAATGCATGCCTACATTAGCAAATAAATATAATAAAACTTGCAATAAAAGTAGAAATGATAAGTAGGTATAAGATAATAACTGGGTTTGGCATGAGTTTTTCAACATTGATAGATCTTCACTGAATGTGTAGACTTCTCGGCAATCCCCTGAAGGTGGGCTCCTTTGTACTGTCCAATTTGAAAAGTCCTTAGAAAATGTTCTGGTAATTTTACTGATTAACATACCATGGCCAATTTTTGTCATATGTTTGCGTTTTTTGTGTTTTCTGATAGATCTTGTTTATATCTATGGTGTGTATTTTGGACAATTTGTATTTTGTTTGTTTTAATGTTTTTTACTCACTTGAAGTTGATGCTTTGTGATCTGACTAAGATGACAAAGGTGGACAGTGGGTTAGGTTAGGGTCAGGTTAGTGTACAAACCTCACGTATTCCGCCGGCAGGCGGAACGGAGCTTATATACTTTAAAAAAATGAAGAAAAAATTGAAAAAAATTGAAAAAAAAAATGACGTGGTACGTTAATCAGTAAATTTACCGATGTTCTAGATATTTGAAAAGTAGGCCTAAATGAGAAAATATGTTAGAAAGTTTTGTTGAAAATTTGTGTTTGTTCAACGACCTCACCAACAGCAGCTAGGTTATACGGGGGTACGAATGAGCAGGTGATTATGAAACTATGAAGTGATGGTGAGTGAAAAAACGTCTACAAAAACACATGCTTTACAAGCGCAATATAACCGAGTCGTTGACGCGCCGTAAAACCACAGTATTCATTCATTCACATGCTTTATGTGGGATTTGAACCCACACCCAACAATGACTTCAGTTTCTGAAGCAGTGCCTCAGCT
>OZ023327.1:19813597-19818597 GCA_964007535.1 Brachyptera risi | reverse complement strand
TACAAGTATAGGGAACAAGTATGGGGTACAAGTATAGAGCACAGGTATGGGGTACAAGTATAGGGTACAAGTTTAGAGTACAAGTATAGGGTAGAAGTATAGGGTACAAGTATTGGGTACAAGTATAGTGTACAAGTATAGAGTACAAGTATATGGTACCAATAAAAGGTACAAGTATAGGGTACAAGTATAAGGTACAAGTATAGGGTACAAGTATAGGGTACAAGTATGGAGTACAAGTATAGGATACAAGTATAGAGAACAAGTATGGTGTACAAGTATAGAGTTCAAGTATAAGATACAAGTATAGGGTACAAGTATAGGGTACAAGTATAAGGTACACGTATTGGGTACAAGTATAGTGTACAAGTATAGAGTACAAGTATATGGTACCAATAAAAGGTACAAGTATAGGGTACAAGTATGGGGTAGAAGTATAGGGTACAAGTATTGAGTACTAGTATAGGGTACCATTAAAGGGTATAGGGTACTTGTATAGGGTACAAATATGTGTCACAAGAATGGGGTTCAAGTATAGGGTACAAGTATAGGGTACAAGTATTCGGTACAAGTATAGAGTACAAGTATGAGATACAAGTATAGGGTACAAGTATAGGGTCTGAGTATAGGGTACAAGTATAGGGCACAAGTATACGGTACAAGTATAGGGTACAAGTATAGGGTAAAGGTATGTGATACAAGTGTATGGTACAAGTATGGAGTACAAGTATGGAGTACACATATAGGGTACAAGTATAGAGTCCAAGTATAGGGTACAAGTATAGGGTACAAGTATAGGGTACAAGTATGGGGTACAAGTATAGGGTACAAGTATAGGGTACAAGTATAGGGTACAAGTATGATGTACAAGTATAGGGTACAAGCATAGGGTACAAGTATGATGTACAAGTAAAGGGTACAAGTATAGAGTACAAGTATAGGTTGCAAGTATAGAGTACAAGTATAGGGTACAAGTATAGAGTATAAGTATAGGGTACAAGTATAGGGTACAAGTATGGGGTACTAGTATAGGGTACAAGTATGATGTACAAGTATAGGGTACAAGTATAGGGCACAAGTATAGGGTACAAGTATAGGGTACAAGTATGGGGTACAAGTATAGGATACAAGTATGATGTACAAGTATAGGGTACAAGTATAAGGTACAAGTATAGGGCACAAGTATAGAGTACAAGTATAGAGTACAAGTATAAGTTACAAGTATTGGGTACAAGTATAGTGTACAAGTATAGAGTACAAGTATATGGTACCAATAAAAGGTACAAGTATAGGGTACAAGTATAGGGTAAAAGTATATGGTACAAGTATAGAGTACTAGTATAGGGTACCATTAAAGGGTACATGTATAGGGTACAAGTATAGGGTACAAGTATGGGTCACAAGAATGGGGTTCAAGTATAGGGTACAAGTATAGGGTACAAGTATTCGGTTAAAGTATAGAGTACAAGTATGAGAGACAAGTATAGGGTACAAGTATAGAGTACAAGTATAGAGTTCAAGTATAGGGTACAAGTTTCGGGTAGAAGTATAGGGTACAAGTACAGGGTACAAGTATAGATTACACGTATAAGGTACAAGTATAGATTACAAGTATAAGGTACAAGTATAGGGTACAAGTATAGGGTACAAGTATAGGGTACAAGTATAGGGTACAAGCATATAGTAAAAGTTAGGGATAATTATAGGGTACAAGTATAGGGTACAAGTTTATAGGGTATCAGTATAGGGTACAAGTTCAGGGTACAAGTATATAGAGTACAATTATAGGGTACAAGTATAGGGCATAAGTATATAGTACAAGTATAGGGTACGTGTATATCGAGTACAAGTGTAGGGTACAAGTATAGATAGGGTACAAGCATAGAACTGAGATGTTTGGGCGAGTTGCTAGCACACAGAACCGTCATTCCGGAGACCGGGATTCGATTCTCGTCATGGTCGATCATCCTGACAGGGTTTTTTTGTGGCTTCTCTCTGTCGTTCAGGTCAATACAGGGAAGGTTCCTTAACAACAGACCACGACCGACTTCTTCCCACTATCCAAAAACACCCAATAAAATAACATCTTCCATCATCTCATATATCATTCACCAATGTCAATAAATCGTAAACTGAGACGTGTGGCTGAGTGGTTGATCCACTGAACCGTCATTCGGGAGACCGGGGTTCGATTCCAACCACGGTCGACCATCCTGACAGGATATTTTCGAGGTTTCGCTCTGTCGTTCAGGTAAATACTGGGATGTTTTCTTAACAACAGGCCACGACCGACTCCTTCCCACTATACAAAAACACCTAATAAAATAACCTTTCATTACGTCATCCCGTCATCTCATATATCATTCACCGATGTCAATATATCGTAATCATCAGTACAGTGCGTCATTAAACCCCAAATATGTACATAAAAAAGGATAGCTGGATGGATACATTATATCATATTTATACTTTTTTGCACCGGTCGAAGGGTCGTAGGTCAACTCAATGAACAACAATATCAGTGTTTGACAAAATTATTTTGAATGATATTGGCGCGTTTGACACATGCACCGAAAAGCATGTTATTGATTTGTTAGCGCGGGTAGCGCATGTGCGCGCACATGAGATCGCATTGGGCGCTTCTTACTGATAATGTCGTCGGCCGTCGGCCACCCAACAACCATACTTGGCAAAACAGGGGTTGTACGTTGTCGCAAGTTTACATGTGTCGTTATATAACTCTGCCTCATTAGATAAAGCCTGATGTTATACGAAATAAAAATCGTGTGTTTCGTCTCATATACAACATACTTTCGCGACCCTGCGAGTAATTAGTTTGTTAATAGAACGATGACGGCATGGTCGACTATGGTAAAATATAAATTATAAAGTGAAAATAACGACTAAGCATTGTGTTCCTAATAGTGTCAGTTTCTTGAATAGACAACTATTATATTTAATATATCAATCCAATCGATTGTATCATAATGGGAAACTTGCAAGGAAATGACAGTAAGAACAAGGGAGTGGGAAAAAGTCCTGCAAAGGGTAAACGAGAGAAACTGGGTAAAAAATCACCCGTCAAAGAATTATTTAAATCGAAAACCTCTATCGCCACCACATCAACAACTAAATCAAAGTCGGTGGTTAAAAATGAGCCTGCTATTTTGCCTCGGGATGGAAATAGTCACGGTCACGATTTTAGTCCGACTAACGGATGTACTGCTAGTGGTAATAGTAATACTTCAGCAGCTGATGACCAGCATTGTATCGAGTCCGGGAGAGTAGACACGACATACGTTATAACAGATTCTTGGCGTCATGTAAAACAACTTGCTATACAAACACCGAGACCTGTGGAGTCATTACTAAGTCCTCAAAGCCATGCATCTAGTTCTGACTCAGTATTTACTGATCCTTTAACGCCACAAGGATGTGCAGAAGCCAATAACCACAGCATTACATCAAGCTATTATTCGGACACCGGTGGTACACTCGCTTTAACCGCGGAAGATTTAAAAGTTAAAACAAACAGTGCAGCAATCGAACCAGGAATGAAGACTGTACAACTAAGTAATAGTGATAGAATGGAGAATAATAACTCTGATGAGAGGACACTAACGTGCGATAACGAAATGTCATTAGTACAGTCGTGTTTAGATGCATTAGGTGCTAGTGGAAGTGATCTCTGTGATAGTGTTGTTGATGTGGCAATAGCTACGGACCTAGATGTCAGTGAGAAGAATACGACAACGCCTTCGTCATTTACCCTTGTGCGACATAAGAAGGTCGAATTAGTTCCAATAGCAGGTAACATGAAGATATTTTTCTATTTCAACTATGCAAGATCATAAGGTGTAATTTAATATTTTTCCAATCGACTTCTCTTCCCCTATGTGTCCCATGAGTCACTATCCACCTGTCAAAAGTTTACCACGTTCTATACTCACGCTGTTGCTTGAGCTGTAGTTGCATCCAGTTATTTCATTAAAGCTGTTTAATTATTGTATATTGTATTGGTAATACTGACTGTCTTTTTCCAAGAGCATTCATTATTTTTATGAGAGTTCATTGACTTCGTTTACCTTTATTCTATACCAGTTATACGTACACTTGCAGTCACATACAATGGTTTAATTCGAAATTGTCATATAACGCGTCGCAACCAATATCAAATTTGTATCCAGAAATTGGTTATTTCTAGTAGATTTGATTAGATCTATCGAAATCAAGCAAGCTATCATCGCACGTTGGAAATATCCAGTATTTAATAAAAATAATAATATATATTATTGTTATTCATTACCAGAAGATAGAACAGTTACATAATGATAATCGTTAATAACATTAAGTATCGTCAATAACATCAAGTAAACATAGGCAAAAAATAAATAAAAATTAAAGTGATCAATTAATACATAAGTATTCGTTAATAGAATAAAACGATTTCTCAAGCAGGAACTTCTTTATACTTCACTTGAAATTAGTTGGAAATAGTTTAAAACTTCTTTGATTATGATGGATTTTGCATAGAGGTCTGCCATTGTTTGGTAAATGTGCATCTAAACCCTTTCAATGGGTCGCTTAAAAAAAATTGCTCATAGTCCTTAGCCAGAAGCCTCTAATTACATAATTACGTAATTTACATAATGACATAATTGGATGAGCGAAGCGAAGACTCAATTACACTATACCGAAAAAAAAGTGCCCGTTTTTTTTTTTTTTTTTTTTTTTTTGTTCGCGCTCCACAGGTCAGACAAAAGTTCAAAATCAGTTGAAACTTGGCACACACATGAACCCCTATCTGACTTGATGCTGTATAGTTTTGAGGCGCGGTCGGTTTAACAACTTCTGAGAAAACTCATTCCAAAGTTTTCAAAAATCCCATTAGAATAAGCCAGAGGAAAACATTCGTGAAAAATATTTCATCTGAGAGGATTCAAATTCTCAGAGAATTTCAATCTGATAATGATACACATTATTCCGAACTTTTACTCAAA
>OZ023327.1:19798597-19806097 GCA_964007535.1 Brachyptera risi | reverse complement strand
ACACATGAGTGTGATTGTGATTACAATTAATATGGAATACAAATTAATCGAATTGAATTGGATGTTCCAGGTCTTGAAGATCCCGGCCCCGTTCGACGACACACGTCGCTCACCGACGACGGCCTACAGCTGGACAGCAACGTCCTGCGGAAGGTGGCGTCTCTCACCCTCGATAAGGCCACCTTAGAGCAGAGGGTCACCAAGCCGAGATTCGTGCCAGAAAAACTAGACTTCCAAATCTACGAAAAGTTCGAAGGTAAGTTCGAAGCAACTTCAGTATTTAATTCTCGAGGGGTTAACAATTCTCCTGGAATCAGGTGTACACTTGTCGTGGAATCTTCCTAAAATCTTTTGAAATATTCTTAAAATCCCTTGAAATCTTCTTGTAATCCAGTGAAATCTCCCTGAAATCCCTTGAAATCTGAAATCAGGTGTACACTAAATTTACCGTACTAGTTGTTTACCCCTCGTTAATTCTATAATATTAACCGTTTTTCACCTTGGTCACTTTTGTCACAGAGCCTTCTGCCCAAACACCGAAGATTTTGACAGCCCGATCGGGTGATCGGTGCAGAAATGGCGGGCGTTTTGCGTTTTCGCGATTTCTGGAAAGGGTACCCCCTTGCCAGAAAGTCGATTTTGATCGAAAAAAATGGTCTGAGATTAATTTTTTCCAACTAAAAAATATAATTTCAACTACCGAAATTTAGTATTCACACTATAGTATTCTCGTTCTGATTCAGTTGATGACATTTCCAAATTTTCATTCGAGCCTCTTCCAAGTATTGTTTGTCAACAAATTGAAGCTTATTCAAATTTTCATAATATCTAGAGCTCAGTTCAGTGCGTTGTCGAATACGAGTCGTGTTAGTTGTGAATTAGGATCATTTACAATATATCACAGAAGCACAACAACCTTCAATATTCAGTATTTTTGTCGAATAACGATCACCCGTGGCAGAACTCGTATTTGATGGTGAGATGATATAAAATGTCAAAATCAATCTGTTCACCATGGACAAAGAAAACGCTATATATATATATATATATATATATATATATATATATATATATATATATATTTTTTTTTTCATATATTTATATATATTGCCTTTTCGATTCTGAGATAGCTGTTTACTCAATAGAATTTACATTTGGATGTTTTTTTAAATAATTTTCTTCGTAGTGCAAAAAATGTTGACTACGTACTTTTTCACGCGAAAAGTGTGTTTTTTTTTGGTTCAAGACGTATACATATTAGAATGACCATTGTTTAACCGCCAGTGCTCTAAAACTGCCCAATGAAGAGAAAACACCGTAAAAGTAGGGTGGAGGAAATACGATTTGTATACGTTCATTATATAACTTTACGCTATGGTGAACATACAAATGCACTATTTGAAGTGCGTGTTCGATTCCTAATTAATTTTACCGCGTTTCAGAAAAATGAAAACAAGCTACAATGTGAATTTTATTCCATGCCTTACATGAAGTATGTAAAATCCTGACAATGCTGACATACTTTTACACATGATGGAGAAATAATTCCAGAATACACACGGACACTCAAAATACCGTAATTCAATTCCCTGCGGGGCTATAGCCCCTTTTCCCTCCTCCGTGTGTGTGTCAAGTTTTCTTTTCGATAATGCTCCAACTATTGGATTTCAAAGTTGCTCATAAATCGCAAATCAATTTAAAAATGACCAGATTTCAATCAATTCGTCGCTGGAAATTTTGCTGGGAGAAATCGTGGAAATAGCTTCAAAAATGTCCATATAATGATTCAACTATCAGACTCCAAAACTGCTTGTAATATTACAGAAATCGCTTGAAAAATAACCATATTGAAAAACATCTCTGAGGGGCTTTGCTGGGGGAAATCTCGAAAATAACTTCGAAAATGTCCATGATTAAATTATAAAAAATAATTCCCAAAATATCCATGATGATTCGAATAATGGACTTAAAAACTGCTTGTAAATCGCTAAAATCAGTTGAAAAATGATCATAATTCAAAAAATTATCTGCGGGACTCCCTTTTCGACGCGGCTGGTGTCCAGCTGGGCGGTCCTATTATTTAGGTAACCTGCGCCCCCCCGATGCACTAATCCTAACGACGTTCCTGCGGCTAAAACTGATTAATTTACCAGTTCAACCAATCGGTAATATTTATTTGCTGCAGATTGCATTGTCCCAGCTATATAAGCTCGTCTTGAAAAATGCATTTAGAATTTCGATATTTAAAAATGAATTGGCGTGTAGTCTCAGTCACTTCATCTTCCTTTAATTACCGGTAGGCCTACCGTAGCATTTTTTTCGGTCAGCTCATTTCCAAAGGCAAACATTTGATTCATACCATCCTATGATTCCGTTTGAATTCACTAGGGTTTTGCGTGTTGGTTTTACGTTCTGCATTTGAAAGAGGCTTAAATCTCTGTAAGTAGGCCTACTGAGAACAAACAGTCAAGGTTTTAACTTTTGAGAAAAATCAACGCTGGATTCCGATTTTTTTGACAAGTAAATACATGATTGATTTAGTTTTCTTCGCATCCAGTGATTTATATTGGCCCAACATTCGTAATATGGTATAGATTTCCATTTCCTTCATATGTTTATCAGTATCCCAGTATTGGTATTATATAATGTTCAACAAAAGTGTGGGTTTAAATTATAACCTGCTGCATTAGAATGAATGTGTGGTAGTATAGAATAATGGAAGTGGAACTTGCCTACACTTTGCAACTGAAATTCATAACGAACATTATATCAGTTTCTCTATAGTCGTGAACACTCCAGTACCGTGTTTCATCTAGGCGACACCGCATACAAGCTAATTAGTAATATATATGGTAGATACGTTATTTTAATATTTATTACCTATGAGAAATAATCAAGGATACATTACATGATAAACAGGTAGTCATTTCGAACGTTATATAATTGTATGCAATTCTTGCATCATGGAATTGAGTGAGGAATAGGCACTTCTTCTAGTTGCCAGTATATACGAACCCTCGTTCTAATTTCAAATTCGATTATTTGCACCGTTTTCGCCTGAAACGTAGGCAAACTGTGATGTATGTTGCTCCATTGATAGCCCTGATAAGATAACAGAGATGAGAGGGGTACGATCTACGACAGTTCCAGTTGTCATCCGACTCTCTGCGTGTGTAAGACTGTGATTTTCTAAACAATCATTTCTAAACAACCCGAAAATGGAGTCATATCGCTGTCAAATTTTATCGTGCAAGTGCCAAGTGGTCAGCAGTGCAATTAATAAAAGTGTTATAAAACGTTGTACAAGCTCCTTGGAAACATCATTTCATGGTTCATGTGAACCGTGTTATTATCGTAAAGACAATTTATTTTATTTTTATAGGCGTCATTTATTGAATGGTAGTTCACAACAGATGCCCAAGTATGAATTTGTATTATACAAGAAATATGTCTACGCCCAGGAATACGTCAGAACTGGTTAAGTCCCACTCTTTAAACAGTGATAGTGAATATCAGTTGATTGAAACCAACGGTCTGGAACATGGAACAAGTAATGTGATTGAATGCGTGAATCTACCCATGTTGTTGGAACGAGAAGTGATACCCGATTGGCAAGATATTCTGCCAATATGTCAGCTGAAACAAATAGACGGAAACTGTCGTTCATGTATGGGTTATATGGTAATGGGTCAATTGATAGCCGAACGAGTGCTAAACATGAGGTACCGGTTAGTCATGATGTAGGCCTACGACGTCTCTCTAATTATCACCAAGGCGATGAATGGGACTCGACTCGGGCGACAATTATTGCTCGTAGCACTAACTTGGAACAACTAGCAGTGAGTCCTCAAGGTACAGTTTTCTGTCGATTATCACATTCACATGTTCAATTTGAATAAACATGGTAACACGCCATTAATGAAAAAGACGTTTATCGCTTTCTCGAATGCTGTTTACAGCTCAGTGCCTAAACTCGTTGAACTCTGAACTGCCACTGGAGCGACTGTCTTCCTTATCCCGCCCACACCACTGTATAGCGCATGTGTATTTCGCTACTCCTATCGAATTGATAAATAAATGTATCTATGTATGTATATTAATATATATTTATATATATATATATATATATATATATATATATATATATATATATATGTATGTATATATATATATATATATATATATATATATATATATATATATATATATATATATATATATATATATATAAACAAATATGTCTATAATATCCCCTCAAAAAAATGAGAGGTCAACAGGAGTGTAGCTAGCGCACTGATCCGTCATTCAGAAGACCGTGGTTCGATTCCCGTCATAACCGACCATCCTGACTGAGTTTTTTCTTAGTTTCCCTCAGTCGTTAAAATTAATACTGGGACATTCCCACTGTTCAAAATAGCTTATAATAACCCTCGGTAGCTCGGTCAGCTGAGGCACCGCTTCAGAAATTGAAGCCACCGTTGGGCGTGGGTTCGAATCCCGCATGGGTTCTTGTAAACGTAGGCCTACTTTCACTTATCACTTCGTAATTTCATAATCGTCTGCTCATTCGTAGGCCCTTGTATAACCTAGCTGTTGGTGAGGTCATTAAGCGAACAATAATCATCAGCTTATAATAAATAGGCATAGGCTTCCATCTCTTTTTCCCATAATCTTTTTCATCATTCACCGATGTCAATAGATCTTAGTCACCATTACATGCGTTGTTGGACCCAATATAAAATATCGTTGTTTTACGGCGCGTCAACGACTAGGTTATGTTGCGCCCCAATACAAATAAACAAAAAAATGTAAGAGGACAGTATCAACGATCAACATAATTCTGCTCAAAATTGTCTCGCCCCCAGTAAATTGTCATTTTTATAAGAGATCTAGCCAAGTGGAATACATGTTTTTTTTTCGCTTACTCATGTTTGAGACTTCGAGCACGATTGTCACTGTCACAGTCCGTCACTGTCACCCCATTAGTTGTTCTTCTTGGCGCTCTTTAAATTATCCCCCCAGTCAAATCAATGACGCAATCCATTGTATCGAAACTAATCAACCTAGCAAACTTGTTTAAACGAATTGAATATAGGCCTATCCTAAAATCGCGGCTTTGCCATATAGCGCATGCGATTCCACATACCGACCCGACCGCTGCTTCTCAGTATCTGTAACCGTTCACACTCGGGAGTTTCGATCTCCTATATCTACAGCTTGAAACAAAAGTAAACGGCATGCACGCTGAACTATCATTCAGAGGACCGGGGTTCGATTCCCGTCATGGTCCGATGGTCGACCATCTTACAGAGGTTTTTTTGCGCGTGGTTCTCCTCTGTCAATTAGGTTGTTACCAGAATGGTTTCTGAACAACAGGCCGCAACCGCCACCTTCCCACTATTCAAAGTCACCTAATAAAAATAAAATAACCTTCCATATCGCAACTGCCAATCATCTCATTCATCACTCACCTACGGCAATTGATCTTAGTCATCATTACAGTGCGTGGTTGAACTTGATGTGAGTAAATAAATAGTAAACGTCCTTCATCTATCTAGTGAAATTGCATGGAATTGAACAGGTATCAGGCGAACAGAAAACGGACGTTCACCTACTTGAATTTGAACGTGCTAACTCTGCAACTGCAGTATACAATTCGAAATTTCGAACGCATTGACCCTTTCCTCCTCCAGGGGGCTGTGCGTTGGCTATTGACCACTATAATAGCGGGCTGTGGATTTCCAGGTGTTTTTGTTTATAACCAAAAATATGTTTTTCTACATGACGTGTGACATTATGTGACGCTTGACAAGTGAGGATCAAGGCTATTTATTCTACGGTTAGACCCTATTTTATTTGTCTGCAACACAAAAAAAAAAATTTGGTTTGGAGCGGACTAAAGATTAGTTACGATTTTTGTTTCTCAATATTTATAGTTGAAATGAATGAAGTATGAGTTCACATTGAAAGACGCAAAATGATTTAATTATGACAAATTATTAATATATTATATAATATATTAATAATATTAATATATAATTAATATTATATTAATATAATTATTTTATATGAAAAAGATGAAGTGTTGCTGACCAGAGGTAAATAAAATTCGGAAATTTTATTCGACACCAGCACTTAATTTTTCGTTTTATGCCAATCAACTTTTACCACATACGTAAAGAATCACTGAAAATATTATGTTGTGGCATTACCTTTCTAGGATTGGTCACAATAATGTGAAATGTTGATTTTTTGATATGAAAATAAATATATTCAATCTTGTTTTTGATGAACACATGGTTCGTACATATATTTCATGCTTGGAATAAATATTTTAAAATCCATCAGTATAACCGCCCTCGGTAGCTCGGTCAGCTGAGGCACCACTTCAGAAACTGAAGTCACTGTTAGGCGTGCGTTCGAGTCCCGCATGAGGCATGGGTTTTTTGTAAATGTCCTTTCACTTATCACCACTTCATAGTTACATAATCACCTGCTCATTCGTACCCCCTTATAACCTAGCTGTTGGTGGGGTCGTTCAGCAAACAATAATCATCAATCAAAATATTGCTTTAATGGATACCAGTAGCCATGCCCTGTGGCAGTACCCAATATTGATGATGAACAGATAATTAACAATGATCTCCCCGTTTCTCAGGTCAAATGTTGATCAACTGGTTTGTGTCAGCCTTCCCCGAGGAACATTATTTGCGTCTTCTTCTCACTGCCCAGGACTTGAAGATCCTTGCGGCCCAGTTCTGCACTCATCTACTGGCTGCCAGCGTTGTACATCAGATCCCTGACAAAGATGTGTCTTTAGAAGCCATATTTAGGGTAAGTAACTACGCACTAAACTTGCTTATGTTCATAGTCGTGAGGTTTCACGATTGGTGTAGCGTACAGTAAATACAATTACTGACTCAAGACTTGTAGACATTGGAAAAACCAGAACATAACATTTTTCATTTCTTTTTCATTTTTAAATTCATTTTATTCTCATCTTACACATTTAACACTCTTTATTTTCACCATTTTTTCTAATAAAGATAAGAAGCCCACATAGAGAAAATTCTCTGTGTGTGGGCTGGAATTTTGAAAATATTTAATGTAATGTTCAAGATGACAGTATTATAGTAATAGAATAAGTGGTGTGTAACTGGTGTGTAAAGGCTAATGCTAGAGGTAAATGTTTTTATTAATAAAATATTGTGATATTGCCTATTGACATTTGGGAACATTGTCGGTAGATAGGTACAGTACACTTATTCTAGGCTTACTTTTTTTGAGAAGTGTATTCATGGTAGAAAAATATTTACGATATGCAATTTACAGTAATATGGGGATAGGTGGGCTAGATCAGTTTCTACTGGGGCACTATTCGGTAACTTACAGCGTGGTGAGAAAAAAACCGTCTAACTGTGAATCGATATGAGATCTCGTATCGCTATTCGGCAACTTTTTGCGCGCGTGAGATGTCCGTTTCATCTCGATTTGACGTGA
>OZ023327.1:19676097-19793597 GCA_964007535.1 Brachyptera risi | reverse complement strand
AAGACAATTGAAGAAGAAAGTAAAAATAGTATAAAAACGTGTGATACAAAAAAAGAAGATAAGCTCATGAAAGTTCCATTAGTGTGTCATAAATTCACTGATACGTCTGACTTGATATCTTTAACTGAAGTATTCCAATCAAATTATATTAAGCAGAATGATTTAATAGTAGAACCGTCTAGTCAAGAAGTAATGTCACCACCAACTACGAGTGCCCCTTCGCCTGATACTCTAAGCCGAACTATTCCCAATATGGAGACCAGTCAATCTATAGTTCAACAAGTCACTGCCAGAATAACTCCTCTCCCTTCTCCATCCCCACCCTTACCATCTATGTCTGGAATAGAACAAACTGTATCTCCTATACATGTAGCAGCAGGACCACCACCACCTCCTCCTATGTCTGGTATGGGACCTCCCCCGCCCCCTATGTCTGGTATGGGACCTCCTCCACCCCCTATGTCAGGAATGGGACCTCCTCCACCCCCTATGTCTGGTATGGGACCTCCCCCACCCCCTATGTCTGGTATGGGACCTCCCCCACCCCCAATGTCAGGAATGGGACCTCCTCCTCCTCCTATGCCTGGAATGGGACCACCTCCACCTCCCATGCCTGGAATGGGACCACCTCCACCTCCCATGCCTGGAATGGGACCACCTCCACCTCCCATGCCTGGAATGGGACCACCACCGCCTCCCATGGCTGGAATGGGACCACCTCCGCCACCTGGATTACCAGGAATGGAACCTCCTCCTCCTCCAATGCCTGGAATGGCCCCAATGCCATTCCCAGCACCTCCTATTGGGGGTTGGATGGCTAATCAAGAAAGTAAGTACTTTTCAGAAATTACAGAAAAAACTTCTGTCAAAACTCCTAACAACTTTGATTATCACTGCTATTATTAAATGACCGTGTCTGAAATGAGTACACTACCAGTAGGTGTATTCATTTTATTTCAGGACAGTTATATTGGTCTGTCGTTGTCGAATTTCCTCATATACACACTTTTTTATCGAGGTAGCTAGTTCAGAGTAGAGTGAAACACGTCAAAAAATGTACATGAATGTGTTGTTGACAAATGACCTACCATTCGTGATACGAAATATTAGGCCTACAATAATGGTATGATAATAGTTGATGAGTGATTTGCCAATTGACCAGTAAAATCCTAGATTTTGACCAATTAATTAACCAATTAGATTTTGACAGAGAATTTTTGGTCAAAATGTTTTAACTATCTTGATCAACTTCTGGTCAATATCTCGATCATTTGACCAAAAAGATTTAAACCGTTCAATTGTCAATCTCTAATAACACTGTATAAAATACCTCCTGTCTGATAATTGATTAATATTCAATGTAAATATATTATATGTTCTGTAAACTAGGACTTGCATTGAATAAAAATATATTATTATTATTAGACTTGGAAGTAGGTCTAGATAATATTAATGTCTGGTTAGGAAATGAGCAAAGATTAGCATTTTTTGGTGGATCACTGTACTAGGTCTACTCAGTTCAACTTAGTTATGCAATTCATCATTTTCAGTGCTACGCAAACAACCCTTGAACCCCGAGGTTCCTATGAAACCACTCTATTGGACGAGGATTGTTGTCCCTCCTACCAATGAAGTTATACCGGAAGAACCAGTGTAAGTGTGAACCATAGTAAATTAACATATGCAGATCTGCATGGATGTATCCCTAGAATTATTAGGTATTCCCTAGCTTCCTCTACTAGATGGGTCCATTAATTTGAAAGTTTTTTCAATTTTATTTTACTGCATTATTTTTGTTTGATATTATTGGATAACTTGCTATAAATACACTAATGAATCAAGTATCATAACATCTAAATGGAAAATATTGAAACTTATCCAGTCGAGATATTTACAAACTGTAATTCGTTCAGTGTGACATACATTAAAAGCCTGTTGTATGTGCTATTTGGGTCATTTTCTGAAAAGTGATATTTTTACCGCACATTTTTCGTATTGTAATTATTATTTGTATTTGATTCGAAGTTTTGCGGGATATTTATTTTAGTTTGACTTACATATATGGCATCAGCAGAGCTAATTGCATGCCTTCTTCTTCAATTGAATATTACCTACAGTATTAAATATTTACTAGGAAAACGCGAGATTTGCGTTGTGAGATGAGCTTAGAAGTATGGAAATCTGGAATGAAAAATATTTCATCAGGTCAATCCACATCTACAGACTTTGGATTACTTCAAACGTTCAAAAACCTTACCTGCAACTTGTTGATATCAATAGTGCTGCAACCTGTCGCATATACACTCTGCAAAACCAATTGATCCCAACCTCAATCAAATGGTTACTTTTATTGCGCTTTCTTTGTTATTTCTCATCCGAATGTTGTAAAAGTCACTGAAAATATCCGTAATTATGTTTTCCATATTCAGTAAATATTTTGAAGTTTCTGAAAATTTTCCACATTTCAAGTATTTTCCATCCGTGTTATTCTTATGAGGATTTCTCAAACTTTCCAAATTTTTTCCGGAAAAACTTTCCCACCAAAATTTCTGAAAAACAATCCCAACCTATTCTGGTATTAATATGTGGAAAAAGTTTCAAGTCGATACATATTTTTTCCCGACCTGTATGCCGCGCACAAAATTCAAAATGAAAAGAAATATAAAAACGAAGCCCATTTTTTTTCGGTATGTGAAATGGAAGTCTTCGCTACGCTCATCTAATTACTTGAAATTCATATCTTGATTTATAATTTGTTCACCAAATTAACACAAAAAATGTTCAATCACAAAAAACTAGTAGTTTTACTAGTTTTTATCATTTTGTCCACATGGACAAAATACGGTAGCCACTATGTTGTTGAATGGTTATAAAAAATAATAAAATTGTCAATAATTGAATAAATGAAGCACCTACAAGTTTGAAAATAAATGTAGTTTGATCAGTTTTCAATCATCAGTCAGATGAATATAAACACAGTATTGATCATTATTATCATACTTTATTTCTAAACAGTGTTGGACTCAAAAGGACCACTTTTCAGAAATGACTCATACCATTGAGTTTATAGTTTATAACACTATAAACTCAATGCTCATACAAGTTCTTGCTTTCTCAAATAAATAAGTAGGCCTGTGTATCTCTTTTATTTTTCATTTTGTTGGCTTATTCCAAAATAAAATATGGAGCAGGAATCCAAAAGAATGTATGCACTTAAAATTGCCCTTATTAATATCTAATTACTGTAACGCATGTGTTATTGGATTTTTCTCTCAACCGACGATATTTATTGTGTCCTTGTTGTAGCCC
Source organism: Brachyptera risi (assembly GCA_964007535.1). Classification (NCBI taxonomy): domain Eukaryota; kingdom Metazoa; phylum Arthropoda; class Insecta; order Plecoptera; family Taeniopterygidae; genus Brachyptera; species Brachyptera risi. The sequence goes on along the minus strand of OZ023327.1, from coordinate 19,790,288 downwards.
TGTGGTTGTAGCCACGTTAGCTCACCCGCTCTGGGTAAAACTTGAGGAGGCAAACATTGATGACATGTCCGAGTTCAAGACTCGCTTCTCTCGACAAGTCATTGAACGAGCGCCGACAAAAAAGAAACAAAGCAAACCATCTAAACACGTAGCAGTGAAAATATTAGACGGTAAACGATCACAGAACGTTGGGATTCTCTCTTCTAGTCTTCACATTGACTTTTCAGAGATAGAAAATGGTAAGAGTTCAGATAAATTGTATTCTCTATAATATTCTCTTGATGCATAATATTTCGTCTTTAATTCAATTATATTCTTTTTGGGGGGGAAAGTTGAAGCTATAAAACATGGTCTGAAATCTTGCCTGTCAAAACTTATAGTGTGTAAATGAATTAATTGTATTCAGGAGGTATCATACTTGAAGAAGTATGGAAATTAGTAAAATTACAGATCATGCAATCATCTAAAACCTTTCTATGGGCTTCAATGCTATATGAATACAAATTTGAAAGCTTTAGAAAATGTGTTACTTATATGACAGGTTTACTTGTAAACATTAAAATTATTCAAAATCTCTCCCAATACATTTTTCTGTTATTTACAGCTGTGTATAATTTTGATACAACTGTGGTGAATCTAGAGGCCTTACAACAAATTTATGATGTTGTAAGTACAGAATATTCTAATTTAGTAGATACGTAGATAGATTTGTCTTCATTTGTCATTGTATGCACATGTACAATCAAGAGAGTGTATTACCACGACATTTACCACGGTCCATTCACGGTTTCACCATATTTTGGCTTGCACTTAGACTTGAGTATTTCCTCGAACCTATACCCACCTCATCATTCTCACATCACTAGTTCCTCTTAACCTGCATCATCATCTATCATTCATCTCATATCGTCCATCACAAAATAATATTCTTTAAAAAAATAGTCATAATCAAGTAGGCATAATTTCATTAATTTGATATATTTTAAAATTCATGAACTGAGCTTGTTCTGTACTCTCAGTTTTGTCAATCACATTTTGACCTTCAGCAGTCAATTATTCTTGATAATTGTGTTGTGGGTTGGTCTCATTAGTCAATTACTATTGAGTTTGAAGCATAAACTGTACTACAAACTCAATATCATTCCAAGTGAAATATATGTTACTGCTGAGTGCTGATTGCTCTTCCTGTTAAATATTCATTTATACAAGTAGGCTATTGCATCTAACTATATTGTAGTCAAAATATGCAGTTCTAGTAACACTGCTTTCATAGACATGCGCAGGACATTCAATAGATATGGCCCATTAGGAAAAATTGAGATCACAGTTATTATAAAAGCTGTATTTTTATGTAAAATATACATGGTTAGATGTTATCCCCCCCAAAATGATCACGTTATAACTGAAACACGAACAGAAGTGTAAGCTGAAAACATAATAAAGCTGGCCTTAGATGAACATTTTCGATGCGATATCGCAACCGCATGCTGGAGCGATATTGGCCATTTAGAATTATTGACCAATCAGCGAAGACTGCGTGATGGTGCGTGGTTTTGTTGCACAAGTTCAGCTCTACTCAACTTTTGGCTCGCGACGCAATAAATCGCATGCGGAATGGCCGGATGTAGCTTGGGTTCAGGTAAAATCTGCTTGAGGTCGGCGTCGTACTGCTTCCCCCAGAACAGCTGTGTCGATTTTAGCATGAATTGTTTCAAAATAATTTGCTAATTGATCAATTTGTCCACGTGCATACGACTTCTTTCATGAGATTTTGTTTTTATATAGTTATTATTATGATTGAGAAGACACCAGCGATGTCAACAAAATTACAACAAACAGTCAACGTACTTGAGTCATGCCACGAAAAGCGCGGGACACTATAGACACGCCCATCTCTTTGACACACTTGCATGAATTGCTACCAGGCAGCAGCACTTTTGTTTAATCGCGTCACACCGTCCCGCACCCGCATGCGGGAGCGATATCGCATTAAAAATGTTCATGAAAGGCCAGCTTTATATACCACATTTACATTCAAATACTGAAAAAACAATGGATCTGATGAGAATTATTGCTGTGCATAATATTGATGGCTACACGCCCCCAATGGAAATGAAGCCAATAACATTCACAGTCACAAGCCGATAATTGAGAGGCTCTCATTTCTCGTCACGGGGTAATTTTTTAATTTAAACAAATTAAAAGTGATTCTATACGTTTTGAAGAAATATGTTGGTGCAAGAAATGTTATTCTGTGAAAATTGTAAGAGATTCAGGATAACATATTCAGTGTGCCTGTTTCTTGTGATGCACAACTTGGTACGACTTGGGTCTGATCTGCGAACCCTGTGCGTACGCCAAGATACATTGAGGGTTCCGTTGGTTTGCCGCCGGGAGATGGTGGCTTCACTTCTTATCCCTCCCATGTTGAAAATGTGTTCCAATTCACGGGCCACATCTTAAGAACTATCGATCGTTCGTAGATAAGTAGTGATTAAAAGGAACTAACTTCACGTTCACGTCGGCTCAGCTAATAACAGCTGTCATCAAGTTTGTCAGCCTTTCAGCCATTTCTACAAAACAACACTAGGTAGAGCAGCGATCCTTGGTTGAAAAGTACTCGGGAAATGGAACATTTTTTCGAATTAGTGAAGCCACCATCTCCAACCGGAAAACCAACGTAACCCTCAATGCATCTTGGCACACGCCTATGAATGACTGAGCACTTTGAACCTTTCAAATGAATTGTTTCGTATTTAATTTGTGATCAAACTATATTAACTATAAGAATTATTACAATATTAATAATAACCTGTAGTATGTAAAATTGACTGGCCTAATTCATTTTTCAGCGTGCTACAGACGAAGAGCTCAAGAAGATCCAAACTCATTTAGCAACCCAACCCGATGTACCACTAGATAAACCAGAAACGTTTCTCAATGAGTTGGCTGGCATACCAAACTTCGCTGATCGTATTTCCTGCTTTATGTTCCAAACGGAATTTGATGATGCCATTTCCTCTATCGAAAGTAAACTAAATAACATCAAGTCAACATGCCAATTTTTAACGACTTCTGAGAGTCTAAAGACTGTATTAGCCATCATTTTAACGCTTGGCAATTATATGAACGGTGGCAATCGAACTCGGGGCCAAGCAGATGGTTTTGGCCTGGAAATCTTATCAAAACTACGTGATGTCAAAAGTAATGACAATTCTATCACGTTACTGCATTTCATTGTTAAGAGTTATATGAAGGTTTGTGAGAGTGAAATTGTTTTCAGTATAAAGGTTCATTTAAACTTCAGCATTGGTTGCAAAAGTAAGAAGCGATAACCAATTGCGTGATTTGGCAAAAGCACAAATGTTGTTGCTCATATGAATTTAGTTTATGCTCTTTGCATCGCTACATTTTTTTCTCTTCCAAACCTGCTATTTTGTAGCTAGTTGCACTGAATATATCTGTGTGTATTCATGTATATACCGGTACTCAGTTCCTATCATCGTTCATTCTTTGCTTCTCAACAACTTGGTTCAGATCCAGTTTCACATTTTTAAAAGATGTAAAATATTCTTAATATATGATTAAATATGAGTTATTTATTTCTAATTACCTAATCATGAAATTGATTACTCGGTTCTGTTTTTATTGCCAATTGAATGAAACAATGTTTAGAGCAAATATCACAATTTCGATTCGTAACCGACACTGAAGTGTGAACAAACTTTTATGATGAAAATTGTATTTATGATATGTATTTATGATGTGTTTATGGCAATGATTTTAACTCACATTCTGTATTTATTTAGAAATGTGAAGATCCGTTGAACCCAGAGCTTGCGTTGCCAGTTCCCGAACCTGCGGATATTGAACGGTCCGCTCACGTTAACTTTGACGACCTTGGAGCTGACCTAACTAAACTGAATAAAGAGCTAACAGGTGTGTTTATAACAATTAAGGGGGACTCAGGCGAAAATCCTATCTTTGTTAATATTGATTGTATACACTTCAAATTTTGCACTTAGATATAACTATCATGCTAAAACTGCAAAAAAAATAGACATGATTATTTGGTTTTTACAAATTTTTCAACGATGGAATTTATTTTTTGTTTTTCTCACAAATTTTTTTTCAATTCATTTTTTCTCACGAAAATGTTGCATAAGTTTTGTTCAAGGGTTGGTCATATTGCTTTTTTGATATTCCTGTTATATTTCCAGATATGATTTTATTCGAAATTTTTTTTTTAATCCAATTTTTATATAAAATGTATTTAGTATTAATTTTTTATCTCCATCGTTGGATGAGATATCAAAAAAGCGATACGTCCAACCCTGGATAAACTGATAATGAACACTCACAAAAAATTGGGACAATTGAACAATTTTTATAGATGTAGCACAAAAAACAAATTCTTGTTTCGTGAAAAAAAATGTATTGCAGTAATTACCCTATTAACATTAACAATATATATTGCTATATTGAAAATGAGCAGGCGGCTCGATGCACAGTGACACTAAATAATTCATTTCAGGTATAATTATCGATATTTTTCAATATTTTGAAACATATGACTCGAATAAACATCCAAACCAATAATTACCGGTATTTGAAAAGAAAAAAATCAAAAAATGTTTTAAAAAATGAACATTTCACCCGAGTCCCCTCTCAAGTCAATTATGTACTGCGCTTATAGGCTAATGTCCAGAATAGAGCATTCATAAGCTGTAGATAAAATCAACAATTAATTTACTGTGAACATTTTCAGTATGTGAGCGTAAGACGCAGAGAGTTATTTCTGCATCAAATGAAGAAAATTTACAACCATTCAAAGAGAAGATGACAACATTTTTGGGTTCAGGTAAAATCTTTTCTATATGGTACCTCCAACAGTTCACTGTTGACCCTACTCCGTCATCATCTATGTTCATGTTGTAGCACAGTGTTTATGTATCGACTATATTATTTAAACTTTTACTTTATAGCAAGAAAACAACTCACAGGAGAGTTTGAAAACTTGGAGGAGTGCAAACTGAAGTGAGTACAATATTATCTGCTGAAAATGTATCGTTGTTCCTTCTGTACAATGGTCTTTCAAGTGATTATCTTTGTTAAACAGATTCAGTGCAACAGTGGAATTTTTCCAATATAAATTCAAGTCATCTGTAGAAGAAGCGACTAAAGATTTCTTCATATTGTGGTCACCATTCTGCTATGAATTTAAGGATATTTGGAAGAAGGAGCAGCAGAAAATTATTAAAGAAAGGTAAGTCGAGGAAAATACCTGTATAGTGATTCCATTCGTAACAAATACATGTGTAGGCCTACTTCAAACTATTGTGTTCTATTATTTAAATTCCTCCATGAATTGTTGACAGAGAATAGGTAAATAATTTTGATTAAATCAGAATCAAATTGTTTTATTTTTGACTCGTGCTCTTTTGGCACCCTGTCCGACAGAATGCATTTTTTTTTGTGTAGAACAATTTGATTTTTCTTTTTCACTTCACTTGTTTTGTGTTTTTAGGCAAGCCCCCACCTTCTCCCCTGACTGCAGGGAAATTGTTTAAATTATTAATTATTAGAATTCATGACATATTTTTGCATTTTAGAAGTGAATGAAACATGGGCTTATTTATTGGATGAGTGCTAGCAAGAAAGAAGTTTCATACACTGAAAAAATATATTCGTTTGTAATATTTCAAACGTTAGTATTTTCATCATATGCATGCTCCACTAGTCAAATGGAGAAACCAATCAAGTAGAGTCAACCAGTCATCTTGAGCATTGAATGGTCCCTGCATGGATGTATTTTTCCCTGGTCCCTTGAAAAACAACTTGACAAAGGTTTCACTGTAGATGAATTCAATCGTACATCACCCTTAACATGTAATTTCAAATTGGGCACTCTACAATAGATTTACTAGTAAAACCTTAAACTTGAAACATTTTAGAAGTGATACTGCCTACATTTAAATTCATCCCATACCTTTCGTGCTGTATTTAAATGAAATTTTCTCCATGTTTAGAACTCAGGAAGCAAAACGAATACAACTGGAGAAGAAAAATGTGAAGACAAGTAAAAAGAATGAAGGAGGCCTTGTAAGTTGATAATTCATAATAATTCACCTAGGTATAGTGTACTGTGTGTACTGTAATATGTGATGTTGAAAGGTATGTAGGCCTACACTTGCAGTCACCTAAGGTGGTCGATATTAGGCCAATTAAAATGGATCCAGAGATAAATGTATCAAAGTGTCTTCACACGTCCCATGAAGTACTTTTCCCACAAACCGTTGTTTGGGTCGTGGGAATGGCCGACCTGTACGGCCAAGTCTATTATTATTATTATTATTATTATTAACTCTTGCAGTTGCACATAAATGCGCGGTGGCAAGTTCCCTATCAATCCTATCCTATCGCCTCCCTAACCTTCTGACGGAATAGCTTCAACCCTATTTCATCCTCCTCAAGTATACTTCTACTAAGCCCATTCCAATCCCTACCTGTCCTATTCAAGAAAGAGAACTTACCGACATCTAATCTAGCCCCCTTTATAACTACTGCTCTATCATGACTTCGCCTACCCCCATACCCTGACTCATTCCTTTCAATCAACCTATTCAACTCTCCCCAGCCCCCTTCTCCTTCCATTACCCTGAAGAAATTACAGATCCGATCCTCCTTTCTCCGTATTTCCAATTCCCGCCATCCCAAGTCTCGGATCATCTCAGATGGACTCTCCAATATTCTCACCCTCTCCCCCCTTTCATTCTCCCCCCATTTCCACCTCCTAACCCTACCTGTAACCCTTCTAACTGCAATCCTTTGCACCCTTTCCACATCCCTTATCTCACCTAATCTATAAGGATCCCAAACTGAACTAGCATATTCCACCATGGGACGCACTAACGAGAAATAAGCCTTTTCCTTTATCTTCATACTTGTCCCCCTAAGCTGCCTCATTACAAAGTTTAGTGCATTTATACTCTTTTTTACTATTCTCTCAATCTGACTCCCCCACCCTAGACGTCTATCAAATACCACCCCCAAGTACTTGTAATTTTCCACTGACTCAAGTGACTTCCCTCCTACATCATACACTACATCAGCCCTCACTCTCCTCCTACCAAAGGTGACTAACTTACACTTCCCTTCATTTAACCCCATCTTGTTCAACTGAACCCAACAATTAAGTGCCGTCAAATCTGCCTGAATAGCTAAACTACATCCTCCTCTGTATTGATTTCCCTATATACCACACAATCATCTGCAAATAACCTTATTCTCGAATTAACAACCCTAGTCAGATCATCTATATATAAATCAAATAATAACGGACCTAGCACACTACCCTGTGGAACTCCTGACGTAACCTTAACCTCACTTGAAACCTCCGAACCTACTCGAACCGTTTGAACTCTATCCTGAAGAAAGTTTCCAATCCAATTAACTAACCCAGCATTCCCAATGGACAGTTTCAACTTCCCTAATAGTATAGTGTGATCTACCTTGTCGAAAGCCTTTTCAAAATCTAAAAACACTGCATCAATACAGCCCCCCTTGTCTACTACCCCTGCCAGCTCTTCCGCAAAACCTAACAACTGTGTCTCACATGAATACCCCTTCCTAAACCCATGCTGCACTTCCGAAATACCCCTATGTTCATCTACTTTCTCCATTATTCTCTTTATAACTACCCTTTCCATCATCTTACATACATGTGACGTTAAACTGATTCCCCTGTAGTTGTCTACCCTGCCCCTTTGCCCTCCCTTTGAAATTGGAACCACCTCCGCTTTTTTCCAATCTTGCGGTACTCTACCTGCTGTGAGTGAGGCTTGGAACAACCTTAGCAAATAACCTACAACCCCCCTACCCGCTAATTTCAGGAGATCGCTTTGCACCCCATCTATGCCTGGTGACTTCCCACTTTTTAGTTTCCTCAATACATTCCACACTTCCCCCTCTGTAAGCAGGACTTCTTCCCCCTCCCCCTCCAGTGTTGTTTCTCCCTCCCCTATAATTCCAGTCACATTGAACACTTCCCCGTAGAATCTATTTAATGCTGCTGCCTTCTCCTTATCCGTTTTCCACTCATTCCCTCCCTGATCAACTAAGGTGGGCAACTCCTTACTACTACCCTTCTGACTAGAAACAAACCTGTACATTCTATTCCAGCTACCCTGTACATCACGTTCATTAAACATACCACCCATGAAGTTTTCTTTCGCCTCCCTCTTAGCCTTGTTTAAGTCCCGCCTCAGGTCCCTGATCGCTTCCTTTCCCTCCCCTGACTCCCTCAATTTCCTACTCATCTTTCTACCCTTTCTCTTAAGCCTCCTAACCGTACTATTATAGTAGGCAGGATCTGCATTTGCCTGCCACACCTTATAGGGAACCAACATATCTCTAACCTCCTCATATACTTTCCGAAAATTGAACCACAGACCTTCAACATCACGCTTGTCTATCTCACACCACTTCTCAAACCTATCCTCAAAAGCTTTTTGAACCTCTCTTGCCTGCACCCTTTTGTACCTCCAAACTTTCTTCCCAACGTTATCGGTTTGAACCGGAGCTAAAGCTAAGCTGACTATAGGTACCCGATGATCGCTAATGCCATCAACAATCACTGTTTTTGCCCACAACTCACTCGGCCTGACTAACACTACGTCTAGAATATTTGTACCCCCTAACCTTCTACTCCTGGTTCCCTCCTCCACAACCTGATGAAAACCTTCGTTTAATATGCCCGTAACGATGTTTTGCATTACTCCCCTCCCTTGTTCTCTACCTCCTACCTCCCATCTTACGTTAGGCATGTTCAAATCTCCCGCTATAATTAAACTCTCTACATTATCCCTAGCACTAAGCCTATCCTCTAAGCAATGAAGCAGTCCTAAATCCCCCCCTACAAACGAGTTCACGGAACGGATCCTGGGAATAGCCAACCCGCGTGGGTCGGCTATTCCCAGGAACAAGCTCGCGAAATATACTTCCCAGTAGCACGTAGTTCATTTGATAGCTCAGAGAGAGCACTGGACTTGAGAATGCAATATTTGTAGGCCTAGTAAAAATGATGAAAATGAGATTGATGAGCCCCTATTAGTTGTGCTAGTTTATGTGAAATACTTCATTATTGATTATTTATTATTGTGTTTTATTGCTGGTCTTAATATCATTTGAATACATATAAAGCAATTGATGTGAGCTCGTTCATGTTGTAGAATAATATTGTAGTTGAGATGACTACATGAATCGCCACATCTCCCTTAGCTCGGTAGTTGGTATGCTCCCCTGTCGTTCTCGGGGTCGGGGGTTGAACCTCAATTCGGGAATATTATTTAAAATGAAAAATTGAGAAATTATTCAAATACGGGGTGGCTAAATTTACACTCCCACTAACAATGGCTATCTTGTATAACTGTTTTCTTCAGGCGAGGTTGGTTAGGTTAGTAAGGTTAGTTAGATGAGGCATATATTTACGTTCATTTATGGGCAACAAGAACCACAACGACCAAATGTTGAAAGTACTGGGTTATGAAAAATATAATGTTATGTATTCATATCAGACCACAGAAACAAAATTATCTGTATCTTCTGAAAGTATGCAGTTAAACTTTGAAAATTCACCTTCCCCGTTTTAACACCGCCTCACCCTTCTGGCCCTCTACCGCTTCTTACACATCACCGTAGTAAAGGTTTAAAGTTAAAAACAGGTTGCAATTCACCTCGTTTTGACTTCGTGTTACTCAGCAACATCACACTGCCAGAGTCCTCGGTATGTGATCCAATGAACTACGTGCATCTGGGCAATGTGGTTTCGTGAGCTCTTGGTGGGAATAGATTGGCTGCGTGGGTCGGCTACTGCTACGACCCGAATAATGGTTCGTGGGGATAGAGATTGCGCATCTTATCGGGACGAACAGTTTGTGGGAATAGAAGTTTTTGTTGCTACTGGCATGATCTACTCGTACGTTTGAGGTATAGGGTCAATCAAAATGTATGGACATTTATTCATCATCCACCGACACCAATAGATCGTAGCCATCAGTATATCAGTATAGTGCGTCGTAAACCTGATATATATATATATATATATATATATATATATATATATATATATATATATATATATATATATATATATATATATATATATATATATATATATATATATATATATATATATATATATATATTTATATATATATATATTTATATATATATTTATATATATATTTATATATATATATATATATTTATATATATATATTTATATATATATATTTATATATATATATATATATTTATATATATATTTATATATATATTTATATATATATTTATATATATATTTATATATATATTTATATATATATTTATATATATATTTATATATATATATATATTCATATATATATTTATATATATATATATATATATTTATATATATATATATTTATATATATATATATATATATATATATATATATATATATATATATATATATATATATATATATATATATATATATATATATATATATATATATATATATATATATATATATATATATATATATATATATATATATATATATATATATATATATATATATATATATATATATATATATATATATATATATATATATATATATATATATATATATATATATATATATATATATATATATATATATATATATATATATATATATATATATATATATATATATATATATATATATATATATATATATATACATACATATATATACATATATATATATATATATACATATATATATATATATATATATATATATATTTATATATATATTTATATATATATTTATATATATATATATGTATATATGTATGTATATATGTATGTATATACATACATAGATACATACATACATACATACATATAATATATATGTATATATAATATATATATATATATATATATATATATATATATATATATATATATATATATATATATATATATATATATATATATATTTTTTTTTTTTTTTTATTTTTTATTATTTTTTTTTTCTTTCTCCTAGTAGACTTTGGTATTCCTTTGTATTCAAAAATAAAATCATGATATGTAATCTATATTAGTCCATCTATATGTAAATAAATATATATGAGAAGCCGGCTGGAGTGCCGCCCTGCCCTCTCTTAGCCAGGAGGCCCTCACATACACATATCGATGCAGTTACAGATACAGTTAACATATCGATATACATGTATACAACACCAAATAAGAATACGTTTCCATTACTTTTGGTTGTATTTTCACCTATGATATAACTTGTTGTTCCATTTTTAGTACGATTTTATTTTATTCAAATTACCAAAAATGAAAGTATCATTATCTGAGTATTTAATTCTAGTGCTTAATTCTTATAAATGATGATTTCTATACATGCACACTGTATATGTCTAATGAATGATAATAAATACAAATACAAATACAAAGATCTGAAGAGTGCGAGAGCCCCCCGGGGCTTTGCTCTCCTGGGCTTCAGCCTTGCCAGCCTATGCCTAAATCCAGGGCTAGTCTCTAGGGCTAGCCTCTAGGGCACTTGTCAGAATTGTAGTATGTTTTATGCAGAATGTGTGCTGTAGGGGAGCTGCTCTCGTACTTTCTGTTGAAATATGCATCATCTTATCTTGTTATGATATTTATATCTTGTTTCATTGTTTTGTTTCAGAAAGCAAAGCTACAGCGTCTAAGTATGGGTAAAAAGTAGTAGCACTATCGAAAATTGTATGTATCGAGGGAAAAAGTGGTGCAAGATGGCTGTAAATAACTGCCGTGGATGAGATAGTTATATACACACAGCTTAATATGGTTCGTTAAAAACGATATGTTTCTCTGTTGCGTATGTACTACATGCGCCGTTTATAAATACTGTAATAGCTCGTCACTGCTTTCACTACTGATTTACTTCAACAGTAATTTGAACAGTGCGGAGATTTATATTTATTATTCATCATTTACGAGCAGCTATTTTTTATGCTTCCTCATCAGCTTTACCAGGTAATCAACAACTTGAAATGAAAGCAGCCTATACTCGTTTAGGTTTCTCTCCACAGCGTTGCATGAAAACTTTAGGATAGATGCCTAAAATACGATGCATCTCATAGTTTTTACATGAATCCAAATTTTTATTGAATGTTTATTTTCATTTTTCAAGTGAAAATATTCATACTTTTTGAAATATAGGTTTGACATGTCAACAAACATTCTGGAGTAAAATAAATACCTAGCCCTAGATATATTTATATAATAATACTACTGAATGGAAAACTAAAACACAGCGATTTAAATCTCATCACAATGGAAAGGTCATACGATTTCCTACAGTTAGCACCATAGTGGAATATCATATAATCTATGTCATAGATATTGGGTATAGGAGCATACTAAGCAAATCATTTATTGTTCCATTTTAGCTTCATAAATTGTAACATGATTTGGGGAACAACCAAATGAACAATTTAATAAATATATACCTAGATAAGGAACATATTAAAATTGTTAGCATATGGTGGGTCAACTTTCTCACTTGCTTTTATCAGCAATCAATGTTAAAATATGTACGTACACAGTACATACAGCATTCTCCTAATTAATAAATGAGCTAAACGTTATTAATTTCACCTAATGTTTGTGAGTGGCAACAATTATTTGAGTCAGCTCTTCTGTTTATCATTGGACGTGTTGAACACTCTTTTTTAACTGTTGTAATGTTGTAGTAATAGACCTACTGCTTTTCATATAAGAATTAATTTTGCCAAAAAAAAATAAATTGAAAAGTTGTATTGTGTACAGAACGGTACCTTGAAGTTTTGTTTGATTATTACTTGAGATGTATCTGAAAGCCTAACATCATTATAATTATGACTCTTGTTTATGAATTGGAATACAGTATGAAAAAAAAGAGATGTTTTAATTCTCATTATAAGAGCAGTATTCAGAGGTTATTAGCCTACAGTACCACTATCTTTAATATTTATCAATACTCATTAGTATCACGAAATATCATTATTTAGAAGAATAGAGAATTATAATCGAGAACAATTGTGCACCCTCGATTATCATTCTGGGTTTTGTTTTGTTTTGTATATTGCTATCTTTCAGGTATTACTTCTGATATTGACTATATCAAAACAAGAATCATTATGATAATTGAACCAATCAGACAAGTCCTTATGATAGTGCAACAATTCTTGGTAAGTGTGTGTGTTACTCATTTTATCATTTTGTTCGTCCAAATAGAACACGAAATTTCTTGCTTGCTTTTCTATTTATAAGCTCCAAAATTATGAAGGCCTAACAAGTACTTATAATTACTTAAAACCTATAAACCTATAAAATAAGTAAAACCTTGAGTACAGGAGTCGACAGAAAAGATCCGCCAGTATCCTATATCTACAGTATGTAGGCTATGGTACGTATATTGTTATATAGTCGGTATAATGTGTAATAGATTTTTCATAGTTACTGGTAGTGGATTACTGTACCACACATGAGCCTTTTACGTTAACAACTTTTACAAGTTATTTTCGTTAACATCGAAACTTGATGCAAATTCATTATATACCAATTGAGGTTAAGGATGAAAGATACAATCGTTTTGACGGAGCATCACAAGGGTGATTTTACCACCCCCCAAAAAAATGATCAATTTCAAAATAAGTCATTTAACAAACAATAAATCTTGGAGTAATAATTTCTGGGACAGTTAGCTAGTAAACAATTCAAACATTTAAATATTGGGGAGAGAAACAAAATGTTTGCAGACACTTTTTAACAATGAATTGTTGAAACTTTCACATTCAACGACACTAACAATAATCTGCAACGACTATTGCCACATATAATTCAATTTTTTCAACAATTATTATCATTTTAATAAAATTGTTGAAAATACACTATCACACAAAGTTTTTTTGAACCGAGTATTATGGGAAGGTTGACTGTAGAATTTGTTTAAACCTGAAGTGCTGATATATCACTGTATGATACAATTATACACAATTATGAATAATGTAAAATAGTGTGTCATATTGTGAATAAAACTTGATTGATGTTTAGTAAAATTATAAGTACTATTTCTTCCCAAATCCTTATATAAGTCGTATTTTGTAAATGAAAAACTTTGACTGAATCCTATTGAGAGAAAATGTTGCAGTATTATCATACATACTTCGCCCCATTGATCCTATCGGGCTACTCGATCCTATCGGAATACCTAAACGCCTACTTGCGATCAGGTCCTGTATGCACTCTCTCAAATTATTATGTATCGTATATTTTAACGTGAACGGACGATGCTGACGATGCTTAATGTTGTAAGCATACAATCTAACGAGTAAATAAAAAATCATTGAATCATTAAATTAAATCATAAGTATTCAAATCGTTGATGCTATAACATAATTTTGTAGGTGAAATAATTACATACATCGCCACAGCTCCCGTAGTTTGGCTGTTAGTAAGTAGTATGTTGTTCTCAAGGTCGAGGGTTCGATATCCACTCGAGAATGTTTTTTTTTTAAATGAGAAATTATTCAAGTTCAAAGTGGCTATAAACACTCCTACCTAACTGCCATCTTGTGTAACTGTTGGCTTAGGTTATGTTGATCAGGTTAGATTGATTAGGTTTGTAAGGCTGGTTAGATAGGCATATGGAGGTTGATTTAGGTTGCACGTAACAAGGACAACAATGCCTATGTGCAATTAAATTTAGTTTATAGTCATGGTTATATGGTAGAGCAGCTAAAATGTTTTTTTTTTTCAATTTATGATTTTTTTTTCTTGCAACTAGTCCGTAGAGATTAGGCTGAACAATATAATTCGCAATTGAACATCATTATTACTCAGCATCTTGTTTTAGAGCTGCTACCTCTGAATGACAATATATGAGAAAATGAAAACAACAAAACAAAATCCTATTCACGTATCCGAGAAAAGAAAAGAAAAAGAAGAATATACACCATTGAATTAATCCAATATTTAGTATATCAATATTTGGGATAGTAATAATATTTTTTCCTCATTGCTTTAATAAATACACATAAATTACAAATTCGACATTCACTTATCAATTTCCACAAAGCCCCATGAGGGCTTAACTGTGGTCTTATAACTGATAAAATTGAATAAAAACTGTCTTTCTTTGTACAAATGAAATGAAGAGTCGTTACTTGACGTATTTGAAATATAAAATGAAATAATAGTAATAATGAAATGGAAATAATGATGAAAGAGATTTCATATTTGAAGCTGAAACAGTAATTAACACTACAAATCAGAGACAACTACAAAAAAAGTCTATATTCAGCATATACTAACTAACAGCTACTAGTTTATATTAAGCTGGATTCACAATGCAAACTAATGTAATGATTAGTGATTAATGATTAACTAAAGTTGGGAGATACGGAATCAGTGTTGACGTTTGCATTGTGTTTAATATTAGTGACTGACCTTGAAAGTTGACTAACTGTAGGCAAACATTTGTATTCAGCGGTGGTTATGAAAATATTTTTAAAGTATCATTCGGTGTGCATGGATTCAGTCCTGCCGTGACCAGTCGTGTTTCTCGTTCGTGGGAATAAAAGTGCCACCTTGTTGAGCCGCGGCAGTGTGCCGCATGAACTATGGTTGGTGAGAATAGTATTCGTTTTTAACATTACCAGTTTAAATAAATACAAATTATATTTAAAAAGAGGAATATATTGATTCAAACACACCTTATTACAATTATTACACTTTAAAATTACACAATGAAAAGAAGACAAGTCCTTTATGGCGATTATTATTGTTCTTGAAGAGGGTAGGGCAAAATGTGGTGGATTTGGTTTACTTGATGTTTGATGCTGCAGAGGTGAGTTCCCCTCGGCCTGGTGACGGAATAGCTGGTGACGGAGTCGAGATGGAAGTTGAAGATACGTAATTTTGAATTTCAATAGAATAAATTGTCACAAGTTCAGTACATAATAATTTAAATTCACTAATTTTAGAAAACACTATTCATTTTGGAAGATTCACCACTTTCTCACAGCTTTTTGGCACAACTTGCCTGTGTCGCGGTTCATAATGAACTCTCTGGATATTTCCTAAATTTCTACTGCAATTACATTTAGTTCACTCCCTAAATGTATTACACTATCAGAACTAAAGTTTGATTGGTTAAGGTCTTAGAACGCAGAGTTTTGATTGGTTGTCTTTGTTAAATTTTGGTCATATATGGCTTTTGAAAGATGCCTGCTCTCCCACGTTGAAACTAGATATTTATTACTGACTTCAGAACTACAAATTAAACGTGTGTGAATTGATATTGTCCACATCGTGAAGGGTTTGTATTCAGAAACAAAATAGTCACCCTCTTTTATCAAGTAATAACCATTAAAATTAATTGCTTTTAGCACTTCATCGAACCCAAACACTACAAAACTCTGTTTTCCCTCTTAATCTTTGACACCTCCTTGTTGGGACTGTTAAAGTTAAAGATCAAAACCACTTGACAGATCCTTTCATGAATAATGATACTGAAATAAAATAAAACGTAGAAACTGTATGTTATGTTACACGTTTCCCTTTGCCGGCACGAACTGCAATAGAAGTTCTGTTTTTTATTATTATTTTATTATTATTATTATAACACTCAAGTTGCGAATAAATGCACGGTGGCAAGTTCCCTATCCTAGGTCACTACTGTTTGACCGCCTCCCTTACCTTCTTACGGAATTGTTTAACCCTTTTTTCATTCCAATCGAATACACTTCTACTGAGCCCATTCCAGTCCTATTTAAGAAAGAAAATTTGCCCACACCTAATCTAGCACCCTTTATAACTACTGCTCTATCATGACTTTGCCTACCCCCATACCCTGACTCATTCCTTCCAATCAACCTATTCAACTCCCCCCAACCCCCTTCTCCTTCCATTGCCCTGAAAAAATATCATTTCCGATCCAATTTTCTCTGTTTTTCAAAATCGTGCTAGCCCAAGTCGTGCGCCATCTCGGACAGACTCTAAAATATTCTTCCCTTTTCTCCCCTTTCATTCTCTACCTACCTCCTAACCCTATACCTGTTCCCTTCTGACTGCCATCCTCTGCACCCTCATGTTACCCACCCGGGCCACCCCATATGGGTCCCATACCGAACTTGCACAGCCCAGCAGAGGTCGACGCACTAACGAAAAGTATGCCTTTTCCTTAATCTCATCACCTGTCCCCCTAAGCTGCCTCATTACAAAGTACTCCTCAAGCATTATTACCCCTCTTTACTATTCACTCAATAATTGACTCCCCTACCCCAAGTGTCTATCAAATACTACCCCTAAATATTTGTAGTTCGTCTCCCTGACTCAAGTGTCTTCTCTCCTACACCATACACTACATCTAGCCTTTCTCTCCTCCAGCTACCAGAGGTAACTATATACCTTACACTTCCCTGCATTTAACCGCATCTTGTTCAACTGCACCCAATTATTCAGTGCCACCAGGTCTGCCTGAAAAGTTTCCACATCCTCCTCCGTATTGATTTTCCCATATAACACGAAATCATCCGCAAATAACCTTATTCCCGGATTAAAAACGCTACTCGAGTTATCTATATATAAGTCAAATAATAATAGACCTAACACACTACCCTGTGGAACTCCCGACGTCACCTTAATCTCACTTGAGACCTCTGTATTTACCCGAACTCTTTGCACTCTATCCTTTCGAAAGTTTCCAATCCAATTTACTGACCCAGCATTCCCAATGAACACATTCAACTTCCCCAATAGCCTGACGTGATCTACCTTGTCGAAAACCTTCTCAAAATCAAGAAACACTGCATCAATTCACCCACCCCTATCTACTACCCCTGCGATCTCTTCCGCAAATCCCAACAACTGTGTCTCACATGAACATCCCTTTCTGAACCCATGCTGCACGTCTGAAATACCCCCGGTCTGAAATATCGGTAGATACCTTTTCCATTACTCTCCTGATAACTACCCTTTCCATTATCTTACACACTTGCGACGTTGAACTGATCCCCCTGTAATTGCCTAGCCTGCACCTTGCCCCTCCCTTCGAGATTGGTATCACCTCTGCTAATTTCCAATCTTGCGGTACTATACCTGTTGTGAGTGAAGCTTGAAACAACATTAGCAAATAACCTACAACCCCCCAGCCTACTAATTTGAGGAAATCGCTTTGCACCCCGTCTGCGCCCGGTGACTTACCATTCTTCAGTTTCATCAGTACATTCCACACTTTCTCCCTTGTAAGTCATCGTACCTCATCATAAGTGGTATAGCCCGCGCGACTGGATTGCTTTTTTTCTCTCCAAGGTCGCACCCAAATGGTGAATATCCACTCTCCTACTTCTCACATTTCCCACATCTCTATCCCACTACACATCCTGAAAGACGTTCCACAAGGTTCTGTTCTTGGTCCTCTCTCTTCCTTCTCTAAATTATTGACCTCCCACTCAACCTAAAAATCGTTACCCTTTCCATCTACGCTGATGACACTAGTCACCTCCTAACCTCCTCAAAATCATCCATGCTCTCCTTAATCCAAACTGTCAATAATCAAGTCTCCTCCATGTCTGAGTATTGTAATGAGGACCATCTCTCTCTTCACCTCACCAAAACCGTCTTTATGAACTTTCACTCTCGCTATATCCCACCCAATTCCAGTCCTCTTATCCGGCTAAACGGCAAGAGCATCTCCTTAGTTTCGACCACTACTTTCCTGGGCCTCTCTTTAAGTGACAACCTCGACTGGAGCCCCCACATCCAACTACCTCTTCACGTATCCTGAGCGGCTATTTCTGTTATGACTGTATTCAAAAACATGCACCATCTAAATTCATCAACACAAATTCTGACCCTATTTACTATAACACAACGATTAGGTCACTGAAAAGAAAGGGAATAAATATGTATAAACAAAAGAGTGGAATAATCATCGAAAAAGATGAAATCAAGAAACTACAAGGGGAACTAGATAAAGAAAAAAAGAAAAGCCAAGAGAAAATTCTCAGGAGAAATGTTTGATGAAAAAGATAAAAATAAAAGCTGGGGAAGGATGTACCACTACATCAGCACACAAAAAAAAATGGGGGGGATGACATACCAACATTAGTTGATGAAAATGATAGACAATATAGTGTTGATTTAGAAAAGGCGGAGGCCTTGAATAATTACTATGGAAGAGTCTTTCAAAGAGATGAAGTGAATGATAAGGGGAAAGAAATAGAGAAAGAAATCATCGAAGGCACGGTTCGCAAAGGAAAAACTCACACATCAAACAGGGTCATCCAACACATCATTCGAAATTTAAAAAATAACAAAGCACCTGGCATAGATGGGATTTCAAATGACTTCTTGAAAATTGCAAGAGAGGAAATTTCATCTTATCTTACAATTTTTTTTCAAAATTCAGTTGATACGGGAGTTGTTCCAGTGGAATGGAAAAAAGCAATTGTCATATCAATTCATAAGGAGGGTGAAAGGGCAAAAATATCCAACTACAGGCCAGTAGGCTAAGTTTGACATCAGCAGTTTGCAAAATCCTAGAAAGAATAATAGACATTGAAATCAAAAGTATCATTGAAAAAAGGGGGGGTTATTCAAGGGACAACTTGGCTTCAGAAAGGGTTACTCTTGCACTACCCAATTACAAGGGTTTGTGCAAGAGTTGTCAGACATACTGGACAAGGGGGGAGAGTAGATGCAATTTTCTTGGATTTCGAAAAAGCGTTCGACAAAGTCCCGAACAAACTATTAATAAATAAACTCAAACTTATAACTAATAATGAAATCATTTCAAAATGGATTGAAAACTTCCTAAGCAAAAGGACACAGAAAGTAAAGGTTGGAAATGATTATTCAGATGGCATTCAAGTAACATCTGGGTTACCGCAAGGTAGTGTGATTGGGCCACTTCTTTTTAATATATTCATTGACAACCTGGCGCAAGGCATTCAATAAAAAATTCGCCCATTTGCTGATGACTGTGTCATATACAGAATGATACAAAACAAGGAAGATGAAGCTGCATTACAACTGGACCTAAATTCAATAAACAAATGGGTTAAAATGAATCCAATGGGACTAAACATAAATAAATGTAAGGTGGTCCACTTCTCCAGGAAAAATCGAAGGGATAGCAAAAATGCAAATTATAATCTAGGCGATAATATTTTAGAGGAGGTAGATGCCTATAAATTTCTTGGAATTTACCTACATAAAAATTAGGGGTGGGGGGAACATATTAGAAAATTGTCAAATAGAGGAATAAAAACACTAAATTTTGTAATGAGACAATTAAAGGGGACAGGGATTGACATCAAAGAGAAAGCATACAAGAGCTTGATACGTCCAATGATGGAGTACTTTGGCTCGGTCTGGGATCCCTACAGCATCAACCTGATTAAAGAAGTAGAGGGTGTGCAGAGGGTGGCTGCAAGAAGGGTTCTATGAAGAGTGAGAGGATTTAGAATAGAAAGAAGTGAACAGGGGAGAGTTGAAAAATTGAGAGAAAGACCCAGTGAGATGGTGGAAGAATTAGGGTGGGAAAATTTGGAGGAAAGAAGGAAAAAGGATAGACTCCTGAACTTTTATAGGGCAAGGAATGGCTTCATGAGGTGGGAAGAAGTGAGAGACAGGATAGGGATGAGAGTTCAGAGGAAGGGAACAGCTTGCTGTGGAGAGGGCCAACACAGAATTGGGAAGGAGTGGTTTCACCCAAAGAACATTAAGGGAGTGGAACGATCTGTGTACGGAGGCAAGAGGAGCAAAGAGCCTGGACGAGTTTAAAAAGAGGTTCGACAATCAAAAACAGCTGCCACCGCGCAAAACATGCGCAATTGCAGTGAATAATAATAACAATTTCATGCTCCAAAAATTGAAGCTCATTGTCAACCCTACTTTTCTCCTTACTGTCTAAACCACGCTCACATTCACTCTATCCTATCTTATGACCTCCTGTTCTGGGGCTCCTCTCCTGCATCCAACCGCATTTTCACTCTCCAGTAACGTGCTATCAGAATCATTGCTGGTCTGCCATGCCGACAATCCTGCAAACCCTTCTTCACATCCCTTCGCATCCTGACTCTTTCCTCCACACTCATACAAGCAGCAGTCACCTTCGCACGCCTCCATCCCGAGCAATTCCACCTCGACTCCTCAGTGCAGTCCCACTCCACCCGATCCAACCTCAATATCTTCATCCCCCCGCACAACCTCGCCCTCTCCACCAGAAGTCCCAAATATCTCTGTTCCGTCCTCTACAACAACCTCCTCAACCAAGTTGAGTCATCGCCCAATATCCTGCTTTCAAATCCTCCCTCAAATCATTCCTCATCGACAGGGCTTTCTATTCCCTCAATGAATTCCTTAATCCTAATGGTACTTTCTAAGTCCCCCTAACTCTCACAATCATCATTACTTCTTAAATATTTCCCCTCACTAGAAGCTCCTTATTATCATCTTTACCTACATTTTATTACTATTCAATCCTTATTATATTATTCTAATACCATTAGTCATATGAAATTTGAATGTTCCTATTACACTCTTAATAGTCATTATTAATTTGTGTCATTAACTATCATTATTATTACTTTTTATTATTAGTCAAGGGTTTTGGGTGGAAGACCACTCTCAATTTAGTGAACCCCGCCTATCTTGGGCAATCGTTGTATATTTATTATTCTATTCTATATTATATTATATCATATTTTATATTCCAATATGGACCAAATAAAGACTTACATACATACACCATTCTTCTCTATTAATCCGCCCTCCTCCTCCATACTTTTGGCCACATTGAACACTTCCCCATGAAATGTATTCAAAGCTACTGCCTTCTCCTTAGTCCTTATCCGATTTTCACTCATTCCCCACCTGATCGACTAATGTGGGCAGCTCCTTAGTGCCACTATAGTCTATACCCTTCTGACTTGAAAGTTGAAACCGACATGTACATTCTATGCCAACTACCCTGCGCGTCATGTTCATTAAACATACCCCCATGAAGGTTTCTTTCACCTCCTTCTCAGCCTTATTTAAATCCTGTCTAACATCCCGAATCTTTTCCTTTCCCTTCCCCGTCGCCCTCAGTACAGTTTACTACTTAGTTTCCTACCATTCCTCTTGAGCCCTCTAACATTATTATCAGAATAAACAGGATCTGTATTTGCCTTCAACACCTTAAGTACCTTTTGCACACGTGAACACCTTTTGAACACCGTTTGCAGTAGACACAATCCGTACGAACGTTCGTGGGAATGGGGTTGGCACAATTTTTTATAATTTCATTATTCTATAGTTGGCCATACCATAATATAATATCGCACGTTTCGTTCGTTAGGTGGCGGCGGTTAGTTTTTGACTGCACGCGTACGAAGAAACGATTGGAGAAACTTTGCTAAGAAAGAAATTTCTTTCCCAAGTTGTTAATTAACTACTTCTCATTCACAATTTTTACCATGGAGGAGGAACAGGAATCGTTTGTAATTCGAACTTTGTACAAACTCTGCGTGGTATGTAGAAAAGTGTGCCTATGCATATCGTCTAAAAGACAAGTAGGCCTAGGCCCCTAGGACCTTAACATGGACAAAGATTAGCCTAGACCTAAGCCCACCGCACATTTGTTCACAAGTCTTCTTGGTCAAGTTTAGGCTTTGAGCAAAAATATTAGTATTATATTATACTGCATGATATTGAGGCTTCATTATCAGCTCTCGTAGCCTGATTACGTGTCCGAATTTTAATGCTACTTAACTA
Source organism: Brachyptera risi (assembly GCA_964007535.1). Classification (NCBI taxonomy): domain Eukaryota; kingdom Metazoa; phylum Arthropoda; class Insecta; order Plecoptera; family Taeniopterygidae; genus Brachyptera; species Brachyptera risi. The sequence continues at coordinate 19,767,451 of OZ023327.1, read as the reverse complement.
ATGGCTTACACTCCTGTACTTGGGACTTGGACTTGCTACATGTGAACTAGCATTTCAGACAGTCTAATGAGTCTAGTAAGTTGTTACGTCCCCAACGGCCAACGGGCTTATGGCGGGAACTGTCATAACCACACTTCTATTTATGTACTAAAATAAAATGGTCAAAACATTGATATTTTCTATAACAAGTGATAAGTTCCACACAAACTGAAAGCAGCTACTAGAAATTAAATTGCATCTTTTTGTAGGTTTCTGTTGAAAAATGGAAACATAAATGTAAAAAAGATTTAGGTGACCCCAGAAGTACACAATAGTAAAGTTCAGAAGAACGCATATGCTATGTAGGGCCTATGCTTGTGAACTTTCATACTTGACTTCTCATTTTATTAATTCAGACGCCAGCAAACAGTCAGCACACCCATTAGGCATATATCCATATATATATATATATATATATATATATATATATATATATATATATATATATATATATATATATATATATATATATATATATCCGTCTTCTATAAACTCCGCTATAGACCAAGTACGGCTCATGAACTTTCTAAACCTGATGCCTAAAATGGCCTGAATGAGAATACCAGTAGGAGGCCTAAGAGTAAGGGTGGTTGTGAATGGTTAGGTGGTTGTGAATGGTCAAGTGGTTGTGAATGGTTGAGTGGTTGTATTTGGTGATGAGTGAAGTGAGGTTTACAAGTTACTTCAAGGGCGGATCCATAGCTATGATTCGGATGGCTTGTTTGTGTATATTTGTATTCTTTATTCACCGTAATTAATACATAGTAATAACATTGGTTAAGATGCGGTTGGCGTGTCAGGAAGAGCCCCAGAAGAGTAGGCTTAGTCCGTACGAGAGGTGGGAGTGGATGTGGGCATAATAAACTAGTTTGAAGGTGTGTAGACAAACTGTAGGTTCAAGTTTCATCAGAAGGAAACATCCACATTTGATTTTATTCAAGGTTTTCTCGATGTTGAGGGACCAATCAAGGGTGGCGGTGATGTGGATACCGAGAAATTTGGTAGATTGAGTTTCAGGGATGATTTTGCTATCGACTCGAATGAGGAGAGATGTGGGTAGGGATTATGGAGTATGATGAATACTGATTTGGTAGGTTGTAGGGCAAGTTTGTTGTTACGACAGTGAAGTGATATAAGGGAAGTAATTGGGCATTGGCGGTGTTTATATGAGAGAGTGGAGAGTTCAACTTTGACGTGGTAAGGAGGTGGTTGGTGTCGCCATGGCGAACTGGAAAAGATGTTCTATCTCGATGATCTGGGGGAAATTATTGACATATAGAAGAAAAAGAAGAGAAGAGAATAACGAGCCTTGAGGTACGCCTTGAGTGATTTCTTGGGGTTGTGAAGTGGTATGGAGGAGGTTGGTATTAGGTGATTTGATTCTAACAACTTGGGAGTGGGACGTAAGGAAGGAGGCAATCTATTTGTTGGCTATTCCTCTAATGCCTAGGTGATTGAGTTTGGATATGAGTGAGGAGTGGTTTATGGTATCAAAGGCAATTTGCTAAGATCGTAGAAGAGTCCTATTGCATGATCGCCTTTATCGAGGGCTATGTTGAGGGGGGTGAGGAAGGTGAAGAGAAGAGCTATACGTGCTGCTTTTTTCAAATACGATTCTCTGCTTATTGGGAGCTTCACAAAGTTCCTGGAAGCCGGATGCTTTGCTATATGTTCAGTATGGCCAATGGTATCACAATGGTATGGTATTGTCTCCTTGAATTATTAATATTATTATTATTATTATTAAAACACTCACAGTTGCGCATGAATGCACAATGGCAAGTTCCCTATCCTTGGTCACGACTGTTTGACCTCCTCCCTAACCTTCTTACAGAATTGTTTTACCCTTTTTTCCTCCCCCTCAAATAAACTTCTACTGAGCCCATTCCAGTCCCTACCTGCCCTATTCAAAAAAAAAAATTGCCCACATCTAATCTAGCAGCCTTGATAACTACTGCTCCATCGTGACTTCGCCTACCCCTATACCCTGACTCATTCCTTTCAATCAACCTATTCACCCCCCCCCCAACCCCCTTCATCGCCCTGAAGAAATACATATCCGATCCAATTTTATCCGTTTCTCCAAATCCTGCCTGCCCAAGTCGTGCATCTCAGACGGACTCTCCAATATTCTTACCCTTTCTTCCCTTTCATTCTCTACCCACCTTCTAATCCTACCTGTAACCCTTCTGACTGCTATCCTCTGCACCCTTTCTACATCCCTTATCTCACTCACGTAGGCCTACCCCATATATGGATCCCATACCGAACTTGCATATTCCAGCAGAGGACGCACCAACGTGAATTGTATGCTTTTTCCTTCATCACCTGTCCCCCTAAGCTGCCTCATTATAAAGTACTCCTCAAGCATTAATACTCTTCTTCTTTACTATTCGCTCAATTTGACTTCCTCACCCTAAACGTCTGTCAAATACCGTACTAAATATTTGTGAATATTTACAAATATTTGCAGTTCTCCACTGACTCAAGCGTCTTCCCTCCTACATCATACACTACATCTATCCTTTCTCTAGCCTTCTCATAGGTAACTACCATGCACTTCCCTGCATTTAACCCCATCCTGTTTAACTGTACCCAATAATTCAGTGCCACCAGGTCTGCCTAGATAGTTTTCACATCCTCCTCAGCCTCTGTATTGATTTCCCTTCATAAAACGCAATCATCCGCAAATAACCTTATTCTCGAATTAATAACGCTACTCAAGTCATCTATGTATAAATCAAATAATAATAGACCCAACACACTACCCTGTGGAACTTCCGACGTCACCTTAATCTCACTTGAGACCTCTGTACCTTCCCGAACTCTTTACACTCTATCCTTTAGAAAGTTTTTAATCCAATTTACTGACCCAGCATTCCCAATGAACAATTTCAACTTCCCCAATAGCCTGACGTGATCTACCTTGTCGAAAACCTTCTCAAAATCGAGGAACACTGTATCAATACACCCACCCCTAATCTCCTACCCCTGCGATCTCTTCCGCAAATCCCAACAACAGTTACTGTGTCTCTTCTTTTTTTGCATTGGGTTTTAACGACGCACTATAAATTGATGACTACGAACTGTGTCTCACATGAATATCACTTTCTGAACCCATGCTGCACGTCTGAAATACCCCTACGCTCATAGGCTATACCTTCTCCATTGTTAATCCCTTTTTCGGCTTCAAAAATGAATTAAGTCTCTCATTATTATTCTATTTCGTTATTATTATTACTACTAAGCAAAAATTCGTGTTCAGTGGTGGTTATAAGAATATTTGAAAAATATCGTTCGGTGTGCATAGATTCAAATCTGTCGTGACCAGCTCGTGTTTCTCTTTCGTGGGAATAGATGTGCCTCCTTGTTCGGTCGCGCGAATAGATGTGTCTCCTTGTTGGGTCGCGCGCCGCGGCAGTGTGCCGCGCGAACTATAGTTCGTGGGAATAGGATTTGTGTCCTTTGCCGGCACGAGCGGCAATAGAACTGTTTTCATTATTCTATAGTTGGCAAAACAATAATATAATTTCGCACGTTTCGTTTGTTTGGGTGGCGGCGGTTAGTTTTGACAGCGTACGAAGGAACGATTGGTGAAACTTGTCTAAGAAAGAAATTACTTTTCTAAGTTGTTGACTATTTGTCATTTACAATTTTTATCATGGACAAAGACGTGAAAGAACCGTTTGTAATTCAAATTATGTGCAAACTCTCCGTGGTATGTAGAAAAGTGTGCCTAGGCCTAGTCTGAAAGACAAGTAGGCCTAGGCCCCTAGGACCTATACATGCACAATACTGAACATTTGTTTACGAGTCTTCTAGGTTAAGTTTAAGCTTTGCGCAAAAATATTAGTAATATACTACTTCATGATATTGAGGCTTCATTATCAGCTCTTGTAGCCTAGTTAGACTCGATCTCTGCCTAGCAAAGTCAGCACAAACAGTCGGGCCTAGGCCTATATCATTGAATTTGCCTATATATAGACCTATCCGTTTGCTATAAACTCCGCTGTAGTAGGCACGGCCATTGACTTTATAATAACTACGTTAGAAAGACTACATTCTTATGGGAGGCTCTATAATTCTGACAGTTCGAGCTTCACCCAAAAAACACGGTGTTTTGTCCAGGTGGTGCTAGTGTCGCCGGTTGACTAGTAACGCCGACACTAGCACCACCTGGACAAAACACCATGCTTTTAGGGTGAAGCTCGGGCCGGCCGATCACGGTTGCTCTTATAGAACTTTAACATTGGAGGTACTCTCTTATAGCTACAAACTCAATGGCACGGCTCATGTACCAAGTACGGAGCAAGTACGGCTCATGAACGTTCCAACACCTGAGGCCTAAAATAATGAAAACAACGCAAAACTGCCATTTTGGTGAATATGCTGTAAATGTGATTGTATGCCTAGTGCTGGTGATGGTTAGGTAGGATAGGCCTAGGGATGTGTCAAATGATCAACCGGACTGCAAGTTCATTTTGGTAAATTTGAGTTACTAGGTACCATCCCAAATTTCGTAAAAATTTTCCTGACGATTGTGTTTTTGAATAATTAAACATCAAACTTTGTCAAAAACCCCCCCTGGCAACACAAATTACCACCAAAACATTAAACACCGAGAATATAAGCTCCGTTCCGCCTGCCGGTGGTATACGCGGGGTAAGTACACCAACCTGACCTGAACCACTTGATACGTCATCCCAGCTGTGACAGCATATTAAAAAACATGGCGGAGTATACGTGATATCAGAAAATCGCCACATTAAACTAAGTCGCAAACACACAAAACATAACAATTATAAACTTAAGGTTACTCCAAAACACACTTCAAGCCTCAAACTACAGGAAAACACCAACATTACCCACAAATCGTAGAATCTGAATTTGGTACCTAGTAACACAAAATTATCTTCATTTCTTACCCTGAGTAACCCTAACCATCATCTACCACCACCTGCATAAGCCTAAAAATGCCAGAATACACAGGACTACATGGCATATTTACCATCTATTTAAACGAAGTGGCTATAGACACAAATTTTCATGTCACAAAAATCCTTGATGGTAATTTTATTGATTAACGTACCATGGCCAATTTTTGTCCTATGTTCGCGTTTTCTGATAGATCTTGTTCATATCTATGGTGTGTAGTTTGGACATTTTGTATTTTGTTTGTTTTAATATGTTTTTTACTCACCTGAAGTTGATGCTTTGTGATCTGACTAAGATGACAAAGGTGGACAGTAGGTTAGGTTAGGGTCAGGTTAGTGTACAAACCTCGCGTATACCGCCGGCAGGCGGATCGAAGCTTATATACCTTGATAAAAATGAAGAAAGAATTGAAAAAAATTGAAAAAAAAATGGCATGGTACGTTAATCAGTAAATTTACCTTTAGGTTAGGCCTACTGTCTCGCTATGCTCTCGCTCATGTGCACTAGTGTCACTAGGGGCAAGAAATTTGTGGCTATAGGTGCTGCCCTTTTCAAATTCGATTCTCTGCTTATTGGGAACTACTCAAAGTTCCTGGAAACTGAATGCTTTAGTATGTTTAGTGTGGCCAATGGTATGGCACAAGAGGCTAATGTGGCTAAACAACTGTCCCCAGTAAACAACATTTCTGGTTAAAAAACTACTAGGCTAATCTCAAAGGACGTGACAACCAGTGGGAATTGATTCAAATGGATGGTGACGCTATTTTCCACTAATTGAGGAGAAAACCAGAAATCGTCATCTCAATTTCAGAAATTATAATACATTTATTTGTCCGTCAAATTACCACTAAAGACCTGCCCCTTTCTCTGAGTCATGACATAGGCATTACTCGATTCTGTTTTCATGGCGCTCAAGGTACCTTACACCAAGTGTCACACACAATTGTGCTAAATCTGTCACTGAAGCTCTATTTTTGTAAAATTAGACCTTCATAGAAATGAATGAATTCAGTGTATTCTGCAAACATTGACCTGCCTGAATAATTGTTCAAATATCTTTCTACATAACTATTGAAGGGTCAGAGGTTATTATTATGCCTCACATGATTATTGGGGGATTGGCCGAACTCTCTTGACTCCCTGGCTCTGCCGCCCCTGATACATAGATGTATATAGTTGTTATATAGTAATCTGTAATCATAGTGATATCTGTGCACAGTGTTGAAAATATTTTTTTTTTTTATATATATTTTTTATATTGGGTTGTAGCGACGCACTATACTGATGGTTACGATCTATTGGCGTCGGTAGATGATGAATGAGATGATAGGATGGTGAGATGAAAGGTTATTTTATTAGGTGTTTTGGATGGTGGGATGGAGTCGGTCGTGGCCTGTTGATAAGGAACCATCCCAGTATTGACCTGAACGACAGAGGGAAACCACGAAAAACCCCTGTCAGGATGGTCAACCATGGCGGGAATCGAAACCCGGTCTCCCGAATGACGGTTCAGTGTGTTACCACTCGGCCACGCATCTCGGTTAATAATTATTAATAATAAAAATAATTAATCGGTTATTAATTATAATTATTGATTAATTCGACAGAAAAACACCCGGTTTCCCTGTCCCAGCATTCCATGATAATTCACGAGAAAATCTTCAAAATTGAAATCGAAATAATGTTCTGCCTCTAGCGCCTAGGGCGAGGCCCCAGACCCTCCGATTACTCAGACTTCGCCCTTGCCTTTCAAAGCCCTTGAGCTACAGTGAAAGCTTGTTGTCACCGAGGCCTTTCAAACCCAGTCTGACACTGCCCAACATTAATAACGTTCATCAATCAGGAAAGTTCAATGGTTGAGAAATTGATCACTGCTATGGAAATAGAGAGAGATAGCAGCAAGTTTCGTAGTGATTGGGGTAAATGAAATCTTAGATTTGGGCTGTTTGATTCCATGCCTGGACCGCTTTTTCCCTCAGTCCGTCTCTGGGTTTACTTTTCGACGTAATATAAGTAATAATGAAAACATTTCTGGTACCTAGTTTAGAGTAGTTTAGGCCTAGTATAGGCCCATTATGTACAATTCTCCGTTAGATTAGTACATACCGGTAGTACAAACATGACTTAGTGATACCAACATACTTCATCATAATATAAAGAAGGTGTACCAACTCCCATATTAATAAGATGGCTGGTATGTGTGGTCTCTTGCGGTCAATTCAGAGCCAAAGTTTCCATTTGCCTGTCGCGATTTAGCGGATTCCCATCGTGAACTAGATGTAGATTAGAATGGCTAGGATATCGGCGGGATTGCATAGCATTGTTGAACGTGTATATTTTTAATTTCAATTTCAATTTTCACTTTATTTGCCAATTTAATTTTTACATTACCTAACTATAACAGGTCATGATAAAATATAAGGCACGTCAAATATATATATATATATATATATATATATATATATATATATATATATATATATATATATATATATATATATATATATATATATATATATATATATATATATATATATATATATATATATATATATATATATATATATATATATATATATATATATATATATATATATATATATATATATAAGCAAAAAAAGATAGAAAAGCAATAGTTTCACTACATGTAAATGGGACCCTGGACACAGATTCTGACCCGGAAATACTTCATTTTGAAGTCGCGAGTCAGTACACCTGCTTTATATTGTGATGAAGTATGTTGGTATCACTACATTGTGGTATAAATATTGGATTTGTTAGCTGAAGCTGAAAACTCGGAACTTGAATTATACTAAAATTACATAAACTAGGGCATGAGACATGATATAATAATTTTCCATATAGGCCTACCATGAATTAACTCCATTTAACAATTTCATTAGAACCCAAATGTTTCACTGGCACAGGTAGCTGAGTGGTTAACACAGTTGCTCCATGCGATCCGGGAGGTAGTGGGCATGTCGGACCCGGTTCGATCCCCGCTACCGTCCATCTTTACAGGGGTTTTTCGTGGTTTCCCTCTGTAGTCTAGGCTAATGCCAGGATGGTTCCCACAATATAGGTCACGACCGCTTCCTTCCCACTATCCTTCCCATTACCCATAAAAACCTTCATCTCATCATCCCATCATCTCATTAATCATCCATCTGACGCCAATAGATCTTAGTCATCATTACAGTGCGTCGTTAAATCCAATATAAAAAAAAATGTTTCAAGATGAGGGAATAGATGTCGTGATAAATTATAATAAATACAGTGAAACCTCCCCATTTTTCAAGGGATCAGAAAATATGAACCATCCATACCGGAAAACAATCCATCCTGGAAAATTTATCATTGGTTACAACTAGTGATGCAGGATGTCTACAAGACTGGAAAGCCTGGAAAAGTCAGGGAATTTTTTTTTCTTGAATTTTACTCAAAACGTAAAAAAAAATCAAAATTTGATTAATTAAGTACCATTTTTAGTTGCTGCAAATACAAGTTCACAATTTGAAAAAATAATTCTTCAATTGTTTTGCCTTGCCTGATTTTTGAAATTTCCACTTATACCTGACTTGAAACCTAAGCTATAAAACCAAAATTGAGTTTGTGAACAATTTTTCCTATATTATAATCGACGGGAAAGCCAAATTTGCAGACTGTAAAAATATAATTTTTCATCTGGGAAACTTGGTAAAGTCAGGGAATTTTGTAATTGAAAATTTGTAGACACCTTGAGTGATGCCTTCGGGTACCCAGGTCAAGTACGGGTAATGCATACTGGTACCCGGGTATTATTTTGGTATCAGGAATACAGAAAATAGCGTTTATAATCACGCTAATGAAGCCGTTTCAGCAAGCTCATCCTTGCATAATTGCCTTTACCTCTCCTCCCAGAGTCATGATGTGGGCATAAAACCTGTAAGCTACCACTATAGATGTAGATAGAGCTGTGAACGTAAACTTTCTCTCGCGATTGGAGGGGGGGGGGGGGGGGGGGTGAAAGCATCAGACCACTAGGACCAATGTGTAGGAAGGACTGTCAATCAAATCCTTAATATATACATATAGTTTACTTTCAATAACTCGTTACCTACGGATTGAACTAACATCAACAAGAATGATCATTTCAATCTGTTTCTAATTTCAAGTGTCCATACCAAGATGCATTGAGGGTTGCGTTTACCCGTTGGAGATGGTGTCCTCACTTCCTATCCCTCCCATGTTGAAAATATGTTTCAATTCACGGGCCACGTTTAAAGTACTATCGACCGTGCGTAGATAAGTGGTGATAGAAGGAACTAATGCTACGCTCAAGGCCGGCTCGCTGTCATCACGTTTGCCAGCCTATCAGCCGTTTCTACAAAAAAAAACACCAGATAGAGCAGCGATCCATATTACACAGAAAAGTCCTCACGGTATTGTATGTGTTTAAATGTTTTCAAGATAAGTGAAGGCACCATCTCCCGGCCGCAAACAAATGCAACCCTCAATGCATCTTGGTCCATACATTTTCTTTAGACATTCATGCAACCCCTCTCTCCCCCTCCTCCCCTTCTGCATGTGCTACAGATGTGGTTGAACTCTCAACCAGTTCTAATAGATAGCTGGTGATCTTTTGCCGGTAAATCTGAGGACTTGTCAAATGGCTTATCAATATCCGTGTGGTAGCTGATTGACAGTCAATGAAGGGATGTATATTTTCTTCTAACTAGGAGACAAGAACTTCGACCGTGATAAAACGGCGGGAATGAGAAGAAATTATGTAGATGCAATTACTACAAATCTTTTCTTAATATATTTTCTAATAGCTTTAAAATGAATACCCACCAAGATATAATTTTGGCGGGTACCCAGTTCCTAAATTGTACCCCGAAGGCATCACTCGTTATAATAATGGGAATGGGGTGAGAAAAAATGATGATAGCAGCTGGAAAACGATGGAATACGGGAACGATGCGTCAAGACTGTAGTTATAAATGAAATATAATTCAAGTTTGGCTTATAGATTTCTGTATATATTCCACCTATAGGCAGTACGCTTTACAGATAGTTATCGAATTGTTTCAGCTTCCAAATGACAGCACGCAGTGGACGGAGGAGTCTACAGATCAACTGTGTGAGCTTTGTGATATCGTCGGTAGTCTCACTGTGGCCAAATGTCTCATGGACTATAACGTCATCACCATTGCCCAGACAATAATGGAGAACGAGCATTTACATGACGAGATACCAAGACTTATGGTGAGTATAGGTCACGTATTATCACATTTAATTACTCATTGGTGAGAAAGAGCCTTACAAATTCAAACTGCATTACAAAGAAGCAATTCAAATGCAATGTGAACGATTCATATTTGTATTGTCATTCCTCCTTTCCTCTCTCCCAGAAGCATTTAACCAAACTTGGTTAACTTGGAATATGATGAGTGACAGGTTTATGGCATGCTACTATCAATAACTTGGGAGATGTATACAGATTGAACATTTTATTATACAGATAACGTGACATGTTTTTGTTTTAGGAGCTGTTGGTTTGCTTGTTGAACAATCTTTGCTGTTATGGAGATATCCATGCAACCTTGGTGTCTAGTGATGATGTAACACTAGCAATTCTTTCTCTGTTTTCTAAATCGGATGATGCGGAGTTTCTTAAAGAAACTTTTAGATATATATTCACTTTAACAAATGATGTGCCACGTCAAGTCAATTTGAATGACTCTTGGTATACTGAAGCTGCTGAATTGCCCAGTGATCCAGTCTCGCAGGATGCTCATAATGAAAGTGCTTCTTCGAGTGACAAAGACTCAACAACGCCACCGGTTGCTGAAGTGTCAACGATATTCGAGTCTATCCTTTGCAAATTTATGACGGGACAAGATGCACTTCTCAAACTTATGTTCATATTGAAGAGTTCTACAAATAGTAAGCCGATGATTCATTTATTGGAATTATTTCAATTTCAGCACCAATTCTAGTGTCAACATTTATTATTTGGTGGGTCAAGTGAATAAGGATAAGTCTTTCCATTTCAGAAATTCAATAGACGGACATTTTTTTCTGGGTTTTTTGATGAAAAAATGTAAATTACCAACTTTGTTACTGGTAGGCCTACTCAGACTCATTTTGAAATTCCTATCATCATGGAGTAGGCCTACATGGCTTCCTTGTATTGGAAATGGAAAACAGAAAAGTTTCTTTGAAGGGTGAAGTCTGAGACGAACATTCTGGTATACTGTTACTTCTCCTAAACTCTGTTAAAAGCGCTTTGAGATTGAAAATCACTCATCAATCAATTAAAAACACCCAACAGTAATAACTCGCAATTTAATTTACATCATCTGCTACAAATATGCCAGTAAATAATGACAGATTAGGGAACAAACAATAACACTAACAATTATCCAACAAATGCCTGCTTTGCAACAACAGTGAGGTAGTGCCAGTATTATGTCATGCCACCTTGACTGTCATCATTCTGTTGACAAGTAAGTAACTAACGCTTCAACTTGCTGGTCCCAAAGGTCGACACTTCTTTTGATAAAAATGTCAAATTCACATGTCTATATATTATATAGACATGTGTATAGACATTTTCTATCAATCGAGTTATTGGATGTGCAGTGACTTAAGCTACTGCGTGTAACTCACAATTAAAATGAAGGTGCACGCCACATAATACATAAACATTGACCAACTAATTGCTATTCTCACAAAAAATGATTGTAGGGCCTATTTGTGCAATAGGCCTATAATGGCAATTTAAAACACATGGAGACAAATATTTGTACCCAAAACCTATTGTCGGGATGCCAAGACATTATCACAGAAAACAAGGTTTTCTCAGGTTGGCGCCGTATCATTGAGCAGCTGTGTAGATGAATACAAGTTTACCAACTTTTTGAAGAGAATCTAGCCAAGTCACTACGTGGATCACTTGTGTTTGTATTCAAGCTTGATGATTTTTTTTTTCAGCCGAACTACTGGAAAAGGCATTAGAGTTTTTGAACTATATATGCGTTATCCCAGATCGAGATGAGAAGCTTTTCAGCCACTATTTACCTTCTTGTGAAGTTGTGGGGAGCTTAATCGAAGCACTTGAGCAAATTGAAGCTAATGAGTCGATTTCAGTTGCTATTCCGAGATATTTTGCCTCCATACTAGCAAGTTTTGTTCATGGTGAACATGGAAAAGTGTCGTTGATGAATTATCAACCTACAATAACGATGGCCTTCTGCAGGCTCCTTACATACTATTTTTTAACTATTACAGAAGATGTTGTCAAAATCTACAACAGCTATATGGTAGATGGTAAATTATTAAGTGCTGAAATGTTGACTAAACTGTTGTGGGTGTTTGATGAAGTTACAAAGCCACCACCAGAGGACGGCACTAGGTCATGGGAATACATGATTCGCCATGAGGAAGAAGATATTCATCGTCAAAGCAACAGTACCGTCGAATTCTGTCTCGAAGATCATTTTCATGACGTGCTTGTTTGGAGTCAAGAACAGAAGGGAGTTATTTTTAGTTCTGAAATTGATGAAGCGCTCTTTGCTATTCAAGATATCATTGTTGTTGTTGACGATAGTTCGTAGACGGGATTAATATTTTAAATAGCTTGACATCATTCTTTTATCATTACTTGACCTTTATCTGGAATATTGTAAGCACATATGTAATATCAGATTGCAAACTATTGTACCTCTTACTTAAGTATGGAAAAACCTAATCGTCTTGCCGGGTTTCTTCCAGATTAATTGCGTATCCAAGTATTTATATATATTTTTTTTTTATAACATCGAAACTTGATACAAAATCATTGTTCCCCAATTAAGGCTATGGATGAAAGATAGGATCATATTAAGATCCTAAGATAGTATTTATACAAAAACTTTCCTATAATTTCATTGTGATCTCCATTTTCCTGTTTTGTGTGTACTGTACCATATATGATAGGCCTATGTGAATATATGATATGTTAATGATTGATGTGATATATATATGTTTGTGGATGATGGATATATCATTGACTGTATGACTGTGTTGACTGTTGTATGACTGTTAAAACTTGAAAAAGATACACATGCTTAGGCCCAAATGATAGGCCCATTTAAATACTTACTTTGAACTTATTTTTATTCTAGATTCTTGAAAATCAATAAATCTACAATGGTTGTTCATAAGATTTCTAGACAAAAAAATCCCATTACAGAATTTACACTTTTCAACATTAGGAGAGAAAAGTGCACGGTACTGTATTCAAAATTCAAATTTCAATGATTCCCACTATGGAGATGAATGTTTATGTATACACATAATACCGTACATCATGTTTGAATCGAAAGACGTGAGAACTACAACCAGGGATTATATTAGTGCGCAGTTGACCCTAATATGTGCAATTCTAAACTTCAAAAATGCAGTTCTTAATTTCAATTTGCGCAGCTGTAAAATCAAGTCTCTGTATATAATAATGCACTATAATTATACTAATAACACTAATAATGTATATTAGTAACTAATAATGCATTATGAAGCAACAACCTTAGGCCTATACATATTCCCAAATGGTAACAAGATACTTTAAAAAACAAAGTTTTTCAAAACATTCCCTGCGGGGCTGTGGATCATCCCCCCCCCAGTATCCGCTGATATTCTTTGTAATATCAGTCCAGCTCGTGTGAAAATGCAGGGTAGTGTAGGTGTAGAGGATTCTAGTAGTTGTAATAGGTGTAGGAAGGTTGTGAGCAGTAGGCAGAAGGCTTTGAAGTGTGGTGTGTGTGAGTCGTGGGAGCATGGTGCATGCAGTGTGCCGCGTGTCTCGGGGGAGGAATATAAGATTCTGGGGAAATGCAGTTCAGTTGTGTGGTTGTGTGGTAGCTGTGTGGGGGATTGGAAAGATAAGGTAGTAGAAAAGGAGGCAGGGAAGTGGGGAGAGTTAGAAGAGCAGTTAAGGAGTACTATTGCTAGGTTAAAGCGGAAGTTGAGGAAGGCTAAGGAGGGAAAGGATCTCGAGGGAGATAGAGTGGGTAAGGTTAGGGGATGGTATGTAGATGAAGTGAGCATGGGGAACGGGCCTAGGAGTAGTGCTGAGTATAAGGGTAAGGAGACACCTGTGGTAAAGGTAATCAGTGATAGGCAGGATGAAGCTAGGGCTAAGGTTGGGAAGGCAATGGGAAAAACCAAGGCTAAGGAAGTACTTAGGACAGAGGAAGATAGTGGTAGACTGGGACAGAGTAGGGCTGCAGAGGAGGTTGAGGTTGAGGCAGACAGGGAGGGCTTGAGAGGGGTGATGCTGCTAGGAGACTCACTCGTTCGGGGAGTAGGAGCGCAGGCCGGGGGAAAGCTGGACGTCACAGTTTTACCGGGAATAGGGGTAGTTAGGATGAAGAAAGTGTTGGAACAGGTTAGTGAGAAGGATGCTGCAGGGAAGGCGGTGATAGTTCATGTAGGGACAAATGACGTGAGTGGTAGGGATGGGTGGGGAAAGGTCAAGTTAGTACAGGAGATAGAGGGGCTAGTGAAAGTAGCTCGTGGGAGGTTTGGGGAAGGTAGGGTGGTGGTTAGTGGGATTTTATATCGTAGGGATATGCAGAGGGGGGTCATCAATGGTATGAATGACTTTCTTAGTCGTATGTGCGAAAGAATGGATGTGTGTTTTGTGGACTCCAATTGTTGGCTAAGAGGAGAAGGATTAGGTGGGGATGGACTTCATTTGTCAAAGGAAGGGCAGCGTATGTTTGGTGGGCTGTTAGGGAGGGTAGGTGATAGGCTGGGAACACAGGTTTGACTTGAGGGGGGTGCGATGAATGAAGAAAAGGGGGGGAGAGTGGGTGGGGGGGGAAATAGGTCGAGGGAAAGTAAATGCCAGGAGATTAACCTAATGGTAGTAAATTGTAGGAGTCTAGCAAATAAGGTGGATGAATTTAGAACGCTATTAGAATTGTACCAGCCAGAAGTGGTGGTGGCAGTAGAGACATGGTTGGGAGGGGGTTTTACAGAAAGTGAATTAACTATAGATCGTTACACATTGCATAGAAGAGATAGGGATAGGCATGGAGGGGGGGTAATGGTAGCAGTTAAAAGAGGTATTCAGGGGACAGTGCTCTGGAAGGAAGAGGAAGCAGAGATGATGGGAATGAAGATAACAGTAGGCAAACAGTCTCTTGAGGTAATCGCAGCATATAGGCCTCCGGGGGGGGATTTAGGACTGCTTCATTGCTTAGAGGATAGGCTTAGTGCTAGGGATAATGTAGAGAGTTTAATTATAGCGGGAGATTTGAACATGCCTAACGTAAGATGGGAGGTAGGAGGTAGAGAACAAGGGAGGAGAGTAATGCAAAACATCGTTACGGGCATATTAAACGAAGGTTTTCATCAGGTTGTGGAGGAGGGAACCAGGAGTAGAAGGTTAGGGGGTACAAATATTCTAGACGTAGTGTTAGTCAGGCCGAGTGAGTTGTGGGCAAAAACAGTGATTGTTGATGGCATTAGCGATCATCGGGTACCTATAGTCAGCTTAGCTTTAGCTCCGGTTCAAACCGATAACGTTGGGAAGAAAGTTTGGGGGTACAAAAGGGTGCAGGCAAGAGAGGTTCAAAAAGCTTTTGAGGATAGGTTTGAGAAGTGGTGTGAGATAGACAAGCGTGATGTTGAAGGTCTGTGGTTCAATTTTCGGAAAGTATATGAGGAGGTTAGAGATATGTTGGTTCCCTATAAGGTGTTGCAGGCAAATGCAGATCCTGCCTACTATAATAGTACAGTTAGGAGGCTTAAGAGAAAGGGTAGAAAGATGAGTAGGAAATTGAGGGAGTCAGGGGAGGGAAAGGAAGCGATCAGGGACCTGAGGCGGGACTTAAACAAGGCTAAGAGGGAGGCGAAAGAAAACTTCATGGGTGGTATGTTTAATGAACGTGATGTACAGGGTAGCTGGAATAGAATGTACAGGTTTGTTTCTAGTCAGAAGGGTAGTAGTGAGGAGTTGCCCACCTTAGTTGATCAGGGAGGGAATGAGTGGAAAACGGATAAGGAGAAGGCAGCAGCATTAAATAGATTCTACGGGGAAGTGTTCAATGTGACTGGATTTATAGGGGAGGGAGAAACAACACTGGAGGGGGAGGGGGAAGAAGTCCTGCTTACAGAGGGGGAAGTGTGGAATGTATTGAGGAAACTAAAAAGTGGGAAGTCACCAGGCATAGATGGGGTGCAAAGCGATCTCCTGAAATTAGCGGGTAGGGGGGTTGTAGGTTATTTGCTAAGGTTGTTCCAAGCCTCACTCACAGCAGGTAGAGTACCGCAAGATTGGAAAAAAGCGGAGGTGGTTCCAATTTCAAAGGGAGGGCAAAGGGGCAGGGTAGACAACTACAGGGGAATCAGTTTAACGTCACATGTATGTAAGATGATGGAAAGGGTAGTTATAAAGAGAATAATGGAGAAAGTAGATGAACATAGGGGTATTTCGGAAGTGCAGCATGGGTTTAGGAAGGGGTATTCATGTGAGACACAGTTGTTAGGTTTTGCGGAAGAGCTGGCAGGGGTAGTAGACAAGGGGGGCTGTATTGATGCAGTGTTTTTAGATTTTGAAAAGGCTTTCGACAAGGTAGATCACTCTATACTATTAGGGAAGTTAAAACTGTCCATTGGGAATGCTGGGTTAGTTAATTGGATTGGAAACTTTCTTCAGGATAGAGTTCAAACGGTTCGAGTAGGTTCGGAGGTTTCAAGTGAGGTTAAGGTTACGTCAGGAGTTCCACAGGGTAGTGTGCTAGGTCCGTTATTATTTGATTTATATATAGATGATCTGACTAGGGTTGTTAATTCGAGAATAAGGTTATTTGCAGATGATTGTGTGGTTTATAGGGAAATCAATACAGAGGAGGATGTATAGTAGCTATTCAGGCAGATTTGACAGCACTTAATTGTTGGGTTCAGTTGAACAAGATGGGGTTAAATGAAGGGAAGTGTAAGTTAGTCACCTTTGGTAGGAGGAGAGTGAGGGCTGATGTAGTGTATGATGTAGGAGGGAAGTCACTTGAGTCAGTGGAAAATTACAAGTACTTGGGGGTGGTATTTGATAGACGTCTAGGGTGGGGGAGTCAGATTGAGAGAATAGTAAAAAAGAGTATAAATGCACTAAACTTTGTAATGAGGCAGCTTAGGGGGACAAGTATGAAGATAAAGGAAAAGGCTTATTTCTCGTTAGTGCGTCCCATGGTGGAATATGCTAGTTCAGTTTGGGATCCTTATAGATTAGGTGAGATAAGGGATGTGGAAAGGGTGCAAAGGATTGCAGTTAGAAGGGTTACAGGTAGGGTTAGGAGGTGGAAATGGGGGGAGAATGAAAGGGGGGAGAGGGTGAGAATATTGGAGAGTCCATCTGAGATGATCCGAGACTTGGGATGGCGGGAATTGGAAATACGGAGAAAGGAGGATCGGATCTGTAATTTCTTCAGGGTAATGGAAGGAGAAGGGGGCTGGGGAGAGTTGAATAGGTTGATTGTAAGGAATGAGTCAGGGTATGGGGGTAGGCGAAGTCATGATAGAGCAGTAGTTATAAAGGGGGCTAGATTAGATGTCGGTAAGTTCTCTTTCTTGAATAGGACAGGTAGGGATTGGAATGGGCTTAGTAGAAGTATACTTGAGGAGGATGAAATAGGGTTGAAGCTATTCCGTCAGAAGGTTAGGGAGGCGATAGGATAGGATTGATAGGGAACTTGCCACCGCGCATTTATGTGCAACTGCAAGAGTTAATAATAATAATAATAATAATAATAAAAATCCGCGTGGAGCCTACCTCTTTATATAATTGATTTTTTCATATGCGCAGTTCTGAATTTTCACTAATATAACCACTGACTGCAACTAAAGGCAGAAAAAATATCATTTCCTCAAAACTGCTTTCAAATGATGCTTCATTTATTCAGTCTGGAAAGACGATACTGTCTGGTGGCAGATGCTCGGAAGGAGAAGAAGAAGAATGTTGGGATAAAAGACGTGTCAATACTGAGGTCATTTAGCACCTATACAATCTATTAAACCTATTTATGATCATCTCCAATGATCGTTCATTTTTGTCAAGCCACAAAAGTTGTAAACGTCACTAGAGATACATAATAGTCAGTACATGAACATAGAACCCTGAAACAAATGTGTGCATGATGGTAATAGTCAGACACACACTGATAGCTGAACAAAGAAAACTGGAAAACTGTTCGAAAAGTTATTTTGGTGGGTGGATTACATGATTCTACTATCAAATGGCCAAGTCCTGAGTGTGTTCAAGACTCCAGAGAATTCTTTGCTCCCAAAAAGACGAGCTATGGCGTAATTAGGGATGTGAGTGGAAATATTTCCGGGAAATGGAAATATTTCCGAACATTTCTAGAAATTTCCGGAAATATGGAAATTTTAGAATATAATGAGTTTTTAGTGACCAAAATGAGAAAAAAAATGGATTGGTTGATTATAGAATTGAATAGGAGGTATTTGATAATGATACCACATAAGCTATGTAATGATCTCTTGACTTCTATTCCCTTAAAATACCATTTTGAATTTCCCTCCAAAATGTTGAGAGGCTCTGAGTCTCCCTGCTTACCTAACCTCACTTCTGAGATTTACTATACTATATGCACACTTCTTTGCCATTTGCAATTTTTATTTTGAATAGGTTATCACTTGGTTTGACAATTTTGTTTTCCGTCGTAACTGTATGGGTAAGCAGAAAAACACAGTGATGTTCGAAAGTATTTCACGAGAAAAAAAAACATCTGCAGGGGCCCAAAAATGTTCCTTTTGGCTGCCAGTTTTCGATAAAAATTATGTAATAAATGTAAAAATTATATAATGCATGTAACGAGACCGCGGTTGCATTTGGGAGGTTGTATAAAATGTCCTACCACTATAAGAAGCCAATTTAAGACCAAAAGGTCCTTGCCATCGCACCAGTACACTGTTTCAGTGTAGGTCTCGTAGGCCACAGGCTTCGTCAACATTGTCGCAGTCGCATTTTTTCGCTAGTATGGATCTCGAGAACTGTTCTATTATATCAGTTCACAATGAAAACGATAACGTTACAAAAACTAAGCCGAGATGACCAAAGCCGTGATGACAAAATAAATTGAACTTTTGAAAAATGTTATTTTCATTATATTTGGTTCCGAGACCACAATAGCCCGTTGCTAAGAAAAAAAAAATCATTTGGTAAGAAAATTAATCATTAGTGGGCCTGATAATGTACTGGAAATCATCAAAAGCTATGAAGAAATGTAATATAGGCCTACTGCAAACTTCGTGAATATTTCCGAAATGTATCTTTCCGGAAATTTTACATCCCTAGGCGTAATAGATAAGGGTTCAGGAAACTAATTTGTTGTGTATTGCCCTTATCTTAATTAGTAATTACCTGTGCATAATTTCAATTGATTGCAGCTCAATTTTTGACCACCATTAAATTAACTGTTGAATCAAGCCGTTTGTTTGTGAAGCATGCAAAAGGAAAACATGGTTTTTGGGAACTGAGTGAGGGGATAAATGTATTATCTTTTCAAGCAAAAATTAACAAATCTAAGTGCTCATCTATACCCTCAACCAACATGTTCTTCTTTTGCAAGCGTCACATAAACACATTGTAATTCAACAGTCAATTTAATGATGAATTGGGCTACATATAATTGAGAGTTATATAAGGGTAGGCCTAATTAACACGTAAAGCAGGGGCAGTACACGGACTAAGTAGGGACAAACAACAGCATTAACAAGGACGTCTTGAAATACTAAAAGTGAGAGCGTCATCAGCACGTCGACACAAGCCGCTATTGAGTTTTCCTGCCTGGCATGACCTAACATCATCCATCAAAACCCCCAAGTTCATCGGCCGGAATGACCACGTCAAGAAGCCGAATCTCGAGCGATACAACTACAACATCGGCAGATACTCCATTTTGGGGGAGGTCCATAAATGATGTCACACTTTTTTTATGCCACTTTGAACCCCCCCTCCCTTCCATGTCACAGTTAGTCACAAAACCTATCACCCCCCCCCCCCCCCCTTTGAATACGCCACAAATTCTCATACCCACCCTCGAACAAAAAATTGAAATTAACAGGTGCAAAGGTACAATACAGTAATAAAATCAAAATATTCATTTCTTTATTTTTGCTTTTTGAGTAGTCAAACTTAAATATTATTTGATATGCATCTGCTGTTTCTAGGGTGGGTATAAATATAAGAATCTATATTTAAAATACTTATAAAAAACTAGAAATAGCATTAAGTTTGAGATTTTTTTATTTCAAAATATCTATTTGTGTACGTTGAAAATACAATTGTATTTTTCTACGTCAAATATATTATGTACAAAGTATTTCATATATATGTTTCATTTCATTGTATTTCCGAGAAATATTGATCCATGTAGGCCTATCTACCCAATACGAAACAATACTTTTTTGTGATTTTCACCCTCATCACTTATCGAGCAGACACATATAGTATCACATTTCATTTGCGAGAAAAAAGTTGCATAGCCCATCTGTAAATCCACACGAGACCTTGAAATAAAAACTAGCATAGCACGGATATAATGAAAATCCAAGAAAATTAATGTTTCTAAAGATAACTTAGATTACAGTGAACATGCATGTTAACTTGTACTTTTACAGTATAATATAATTTCATCTTTGACTACACCAATGCCCATACTAACATTGTTGATTGTGTACAAAGATTTTGCATTACTATTTCAAGATTGACCTATGTTACTGTATTATGATACCTGTATATAGTCAAAAATGAAATTGAGAATAAAATGAAAATACAGATTCGATATTGGCTGCCAAGGCACAGCAGCGACACTTCTCCGAACTGGGTATCTCGACGTCTCTGTTGAGCATCAAAACGCCAGAAGCAATCACGAAATACAACCATCCTTTGTGCATCATCTTTCAGGGAACCAAAGACACGCAGGAAGAATTACGTGATGTACGTACAGTATTGGTAACAGTTTATTTTTGATGACACATTTTCAATTCCCATACAAAGAAAAACATAACTGAATCTATTCCAATGACAATGCTTCTGGTAGTTTCTCATGGTCTATGAAGCAAATTTCTAGTCGAAGTTCCATTTTACCACAAACACAGATGATGGTTGTTATACCTATATAGCTTAAATGTGTTGGGAATAGACTCGGAGAATTGTATCTACGACAAATAACACACAGACAGCGACACTGACAGTGCAGCCTGCATGGTGCCTTTAGCCTTTACTGATGGTAAAGTTCAATTCTTATTAATTTATAATGATTAATCTATGTTTTCGTTAATTTTGTATGTGGAAACAATACAGCCTTGAAGTCTTGAAACAATTACCAAGAGGTGCCACTTTTAAATGATTTCACTAACTCATTCTCAGCCTTAATGGGAAAACAATGATACTGTATCCCTATACGAGTGGTATATCTCAAGATTTTGACGATGGTGAAAAAATTATTCTTTTCAATTCACTTGAAACTGTATTAATTTATTTGAATCGAATATAATAATAATCACACTTTTTATACGATTTGATAGCTAGGCATTCTAAGGAATCATTGTTGTGCTTACATTTTCATTATTGGACACAGAATTTGTTTTATGTTATTATTTTTAATTATTCCATTTTGTTTGTTACCGATTATTGTTCTTATGCCAACTCCTTCACTTTTTTTGTTACTTGTGCTGTATTACTCTGATCTGTTCATGTTGTGTTCATTTATTGATCTCTATCCTGTGACAATGCTGTCAAGGACCAATATAGGTTTTATATAAACTAGAAAAACGTAACATTTGCGTTGTTGAATGAGCGAATAGACATATTTTTATGAAATGTAATGGAGAGCTATCTACGCACCTTGAGTTCCTAACAACTATGTCACTGCCTTCTTTTCTGTTTTATTCATCACTCATTCTAATCATTCTATAATTCAATTCATATAGGCCTACTTGTTGCTTAAATTCTTGATGGCTTTTTTAATAGCTTCAACTGATGTAAAAACATTACATAATAATGTTTTTCTAAATCAGAATTGCTGACCCAATTTATGTGATATCTATCACTATTTCAATAAAATTCCGTGAAAATTTGAATTTATTCGAAAGAAATATGCTCCCCAAATTTTCTCCTCTAGGTTATTCTTATGGGTTTTTGAAAACTTTGAAATGGGTTTTCCCAATAAGTGATGCAACCAATTGTGCCTCAAAACTGCACATCAAAATAGATGATGGCACTTGTGCATGCATAGTTTCAACTGAATTTGTACTTTCGTTCGACCTGTGAAGCACAAACAAGAAAAATATATATTCGTTTTTTTCGCATATGGTGAAATTGAATGTTTGCTTCGTTCATCCAATAATTATTGTGAACCTACGCTGTTCTTTGGTCAAAACTTGACATACAAAAACTATTGTTACCAGATTTTCAACCACGTTGATGTGTCCGGATCCAACTGGCTTCTGTTCGTAAACGAAACCAACTCAGCCTCACTGGACAACATCTTCCTCGACATCAACATTCCCTTCAACAGCGAGTTTCTTGTCGCTAGATCCCGAGGGAACGGCTTTATCCTGACGGAAGTGTATCGCGTAGCAAAACATTATCCCCTTCATATCAATGTGTTTGGTTACTGGGATGAGTCATCAGGACTGACAGTTCCTGGAGAGGGGTTTTATGAGAGGAGGAGTTCTTTACACGCTCTTCAATTCAGAACCGCCATCATGCACGTAAGGTGGCACTCGTTATCCTAATATTATTTTCAAATGAAAATATTAAAAGTGTGACTACGATAAATCAATTCAAGAAATTAATCAAAATGTATTTTTATAATCGACAATAATAATAGGGTTAAAATGTTTGTTTGTTTTTGTTTTTGGATGTGATATGTGTTTTGATAACATCATTCCGTAGAAGACACGACGGATACACGGTGTTACTTAATCAATTTGCTCCCCTACGAGATATTCTCACTGGGAGCTCGAATACTCATGTGGATTATGTATGAAGTGTTATTTAATGTGTAATAAAAATTAGAAAAAAAAAATGATTGATTGATAATTGTTTGCTCAACGACCTTACCAACAGCTAGATTATACGGGGGTACGAATGAGCAGGTGATTATGAAACCATGGAGTGATGATAAGTGAAAGGACGTTTACAAAAATCCATGCCTTATGCGGGACTCGAACCCACGCCCAACGATGACTTCAGTTTCTAAGGTGGTGCCTCAGCTGACTGAGCCGTGGAGGGTGGGACCTAAATTATATATTTAGATTAAAGAAAGAACATGTAACTGTATTTTACATATTATATTCCTACAATTCAATTTAGTTTCACTATTCTGCCATTAATATGGCTTATGCGGGCTTCTCTCTACTTATATAAATTCTGTTTTATTTACCTATGTATTATTGATAATGTTTTATTATGTACCAATAACTTGTTATTGTCATTATGTAATGTATCATCATTGGAGAGAATAAAAATTTGTTCAAATAAAATAAAAAATAAGATTCAGAAAGTGTTTCGCAGATTGCAGGTGCTGAATGACCTCGCTGTTGATGCGTCTTAGAACTATAATATTCCTCCATTCAATAATATTGAATACAGTCAACCAACTCCAATTCAAAATTCAAACAACTCAAAAATACCAAATTTTCCTGATGGAAACGTTTAATATCAAGCTTATGAGGCAAAACTCTGTAGGGATCGATAATGTTTTTTGAAAACAGCAAGATTTTAATTATCAGAGTTGAAATTACTAAGGGTTTACTGTTTTCTTTCTTAATTAAAATTTGTTCAACAAAATGTATTGATTTGTTTACATGTTTCAGTTTCCACCTTTTATACTCGCAAGCACATTGAATGGAACAATATCTCTGGATGGTTCTCTGGGGTATGTTATGATCATCTTGGAACATAACATGAACTTCACGTAAGCTCAAGGTTGTTTGGATTGTTTCTGTACATCGTATTGCAATATGACTAGCAGGGCCGTATTTACGCCTGAGCAATCAAGGCAGCTGCCTAGGGCGGCAAAGTTTGGGAGGGCGGCATTTCCCAAATGTTTCAAAGACTGTGTATTTTCTATATTTGCACGAACATCAACAGACGAAACAAAAATGAATACTTCATTGACTTATTGCAACAACTAGCTGTTATTTCGAAGTTGCTTTGTTCTATATTCTTCTTTCTTTTACACCGTAGCGCGGGGGTATATGACAAGACACAGTTTATTTGCGCGCTCTGTATTCAGGGACGTTGTTAGGGGGTCCAAGGGTGGAGCGCGCGCCCCTCCAATCGACATTTGCGCCCCCCTCCCCCAATAACTTATCCTCCTTTAAAAATATGTAATATTGACCTACGAGTAAACACACAATGAAATTATATTACTTGTTATTATGAATTGTATCAGTATACACTCTACTACTTCACGCTTCGTTTTTCCTTTTCGATGATATTTCAATTATTAAATTGCTAAACTGCTCGTGAATCGCAAAAATCACTTGAAAAATGACTACATTTCAAAAAAATCACTGCTGGGAATTTTGCCGGGAGAAATTGCGAAAATAATTTCGAAAATGTCCACAATGATTATGCTATTAAAAATAACTTTGATAATGTCCATAGTGATTCAATCATTAGACTCCAAATTTGCTTGTAAATATCAAAAATCACTTGAAAAATGGCAAAAGTGTAACTACTAAAATGTCCATGATAATTCAATTATGAGACTCCAAAACCACTTGTGAATTGCAAAAATCATTTGAAAAATGTTCATATTATCAAAAATTCCCTGTGTATCATGGGCCCACATGCAAGTCATCACAATCAAAAGGTCATAGATAGAGACATGTAAATATAGCTTCTATTTTTTCTTTTTGTAGTATTTAGAATAATGAGAAGTAGCACTTTGGTGCATCTATTATTTTGAAACATCATGTTTTGTAGCGCAACAACGTTTTGTAATGTAAAAACAGTACGGTACCCTCACAACCACTATAAAGCGTACAATAGGTATTCAAGAGAAACACCCCAATTGATATTTTTTAGGAAAATAGTCTCCACATGCGGGTTAAACCTACCGCCTGCATTTGCAATTGCACTTTTTTCCAAATTTCCCAACTAACTTCACCCTTTTACACCTCAATTGAAATCATTGTGGGAAAAATAGCATCTATTATGCTTCTATTCCGAATATAGCGTCTATATCGCCAATACATTGAAACGTAGTGGATTCAGATGTTTGTAGCGTTTTGTCGCCTTTTCAAAAAACATGATGGAACAACATCAAACCAATTGAAACATAAAGAAATATCAGAAAAACATGTGAAAAAGCACTTTCAAATTTCATAGCTTTTATAGCAATTGCTATTTTTACATGTCTCTAGTCATAGAGTAGATTACGATGAGACTATTGACAACTTTGCTGCTATGAAGGAGCTACGTCAGAAGTTTAGACGCCTATACTATCTAGTGATTTAACCACAGCATCGACTACATTAATTGCTACGTAATATAGAGGGGGAGCGGCCAAAAATTATTTGCCTAGGGCGGCGCAAAACCTAAATACGGCCCTGATGACTAGCATGATACATCTGAAATAAGAAGAAAGACGAAGCAATATTGGCAGGACTGGTTCTAAATAGTCCGATACGATAGCTCTGATATGATTAGGGAAACAGCATATATGTTGAGAGATTAACGAGATTGATTGATTAATTGATTATTGTTTGCTTAACGACCCCACCAATAGCTAGGTTATACGGTGGTACGAATGAGCAGCTAAGAATGGCGCCATATACATAAAACAAAAAAATGGTATGTCACACAGTTCCCTCCCCCCCTTTGTAACACCTTGTCACAAATCTTGACAACTTCCCTCCCCACTAAGCTGTGACGTAATTTATGGACATCCCCTCAGGCTGAGCCATTCGTCCTGGAACAGTCTTCCACGAGCGCCGATCACATCGCTTTCTACTATGGGGGAACTTGACCTCTTACTTTCTAAACATAATCTCACCATATCTAACTACCAAATATACCTAGTTCTTAATCCACCGGAAATGATAGCCTGCATCACACTAGTATTTCCTGGTAAGTTGTAAATAAATGATTAAATGTACATAGCAGGTACAGCTTGAAGCATAAGTGAAAGTCTCTTTGTTACCTGGTCAAATTCGTCGACCATGTTATATTGCCTAGGATTTAACAGGTATCAAACGATAGAAACATACTTTCACTTATGCTTAAATTAAAACTACATATATAATTACATAAATTAACACTAGAATAGAATGTATACTCAGTATAATCGCAAAATCTGTTGAACTGGACAGCCAATAGATATCCATTAACAAAGTAACACTAACATAACATGGGCCAATATCTTCAACTTACAAAATATAATCTCAGAACCTGCTACAGTGGAACCTCTTTATAGTACGTTTTTCAGGGGAGCCGACAAAAAAATTATCAAAGTGAAAAACTTACTAAAGAAACTATTTAACATGTACGAGCATATAGTTGGGATCAAAAAATGAAACTCATCAAGGCAAAAAATGTACAAACGAGAAACTTACTAAAGAGGTTCTACTGTGTTTTATTTCAAAAAATTACCCTTTTCTACATTGGGTTTTAACGACGCACTATACTGATGGCTACGATCTATTGGTGTCGGTGAACGATGAATGAGATGATGAGATGAAAGGTTATTTTATTTTCCAAAAATTACCTGCACCTGGGGTTGTTTCCTCACCCTAATTTATTCACTGAAATGTTGAGCACCCTGATATTTCTTTCTTCGGACCCCGGCAGAGTCGTACCCTGTTGTAAAAATTGCATTAATTAGCAAGTCAGCAAATAGCATTAATTGGCAAGTAAACGAGCTGAAATACGTTGACGTGCACTAAAACATTGCCCAAAAGATTTTTTACATTTGTGACACTAAAGTCTTGCACACATTGTGAAAATAAGTCTTCACTTTCATTACTGTTTAGGGACGCTAAATTATGTTCAACCCAGAGGTGCTGGATTCTCAAGTCCGGATCCGAGGGGTGAAATAAATATGAAATACTTTGCCTCAATTCTAATAGTGTAAATTTGTATAGAAACAGAATTGAAAACAAAATGAACAGTTTGATATTTAAAAGAAAGATAAGCAACGATTGATCAAGTTTAATATGAAATACAAATTAATTAAAATAAGGAAAGTCTTACGCTTGATGACACAATTAATTTTGATTTGATAATGAATGAGTTTGCCATTGAATGCTGAACAAGTATTTATAGAGCCTATGGCCTTTTCTCATCTACATGTTTCTTTTTTAAATGTACAATAGAATTTCGAGTGTATAAAGACAATTTTACAATCCCAAAAATTGAGCAGTTACAATGTTTGTGTACCCTTATCTACCTCGAGGTAATTATTGTATGCTAGTTGATAAAAGCCTAGCTGATCTACCCAAGTGGCGGCCCTAGGATACATATTCGGGTCCATGGGGGCGCGCACAAAAGCGGTGGCAAGGAATCTACCTAACTAGACGTTATTTTACAAGTTTTAACATTTCGCACTACTCAATTTTTTTTTAATATCTGGTTTTAACGATGCACTATACCGATGGCTACGAAACTACGATCTATTGGCATCGGTGGATGATGAATGAGATGATGAGATGAAAGGTTATTTTATTATGTGTTTTCGATGGTCCCGGAAGTAGTTGGTTGTGGCCTGTTGTTAAGGAACCATCCCAGTATCAACCTGAACGACAGAGAGAAACCACGAAAAACCTCTGTCAGGATGGTCGACCATGGCGGGAATCGAACCCCGGTCTTCCAAATGACGGTTCAGTGTGTTAACACTTGGCCACGTGTCTCAGTACTACTTGATTAAAAGATGTGTTACCATTATGCCCATGTATGCCTACATATTTGAACTGAAAATGAATGCGATTGTATCGATCGGTAATACAGGCGTAGACTTCAAAAAGTACATGCAACGTGTAGGAAATTAATTTGTATCTACTTATAATTATGATTTTGAATGAAACCATGGAGCATTCACTCATCCTGTTGAGGTGGATGTCCAGATTTTCCATGTCGTGCGGACGATGTCTGGAAAAGGGATACAAATTGCAGAAAAATCTATAGTTCATCGTTTACGAATAGTGAATATACTGAAAACTGTACTAGTAAATACTGGAACACATGGCTTTTCGCTAAGGTCGTATGAGAATTAGAATTTGTCAAGTTCTCCTTTTATGAAATTTTGGAGTAGGTAAGAATGTGGTCATGCTTCTGCATACCACATAAAACAATACATTTTTTAAAATGTGTATGTAAAAAAATATTGGAATAGTATACTGACAAAAAACTTTCCTGCGGGTCTTCTTTTATTCGAAGTGGGTGGTTATCAGATGAACGTTCAGCATATCTTACAAACAAATGAAAGGCATTCTCAAAATAAAATGCCCCATTAAAATGATACATTTTTAATCATGTGTTAGTAAGAAATATTGAAATAGTATACTCTAACAAAACATCCCTGCAGGGCTCCTTCCATTTGAGGTAGATAGTTTTTGAATGAATGTATAGAGCATATCTTACAAACCAAACATTCCATTTTCAAAATAAAAAAATAGGTACCATGAAAATAATACATTTTTGAAAATGTGTGTGATTATTGAAATACCCCACATAACCTAGCTTTTGGTGGGGTCATTAAGCAAACAATAATCACCATCATGATTGAAATAGGCCCTATAGTGTACTCTCCAAAATTTTCCCTGCAGGGCTCCTTCTATTTGAAGTAAGTAGTTATCAGATAAAGGTGCAGCATATCTCACAAACAAAAAACTCCATTTTCAAAATGACTTCAAAAAACACTTTGAACATAATATTTAGAAACTAATTGATGTATTATATGAATTGGGTGAAAGGGAATTAAATATTAGGTGAGAGGTAGAAAAAGTAAAACAAAACTGCTGGGTGGCTGAATATAAATTGAAGTGAATGGAATATATGGCATTTAAATCCAAATTGGAAATTAACGCTCAAAAAATAATAGGAGGCCATTCACATCAGACTAAAGACAAAAAAATTGCGAGATAACATAAGCGGAGTAAAAAATAAAAATACACCCAGAGGATTATTCTATAGGAACTCTAAAAACCACGAGAGAATAACAACTTTATTTGTTAGCTGTTCACATTACGTGATTGACCACTGGGATCCAGCTTAATTATCTATATTCTCGGCAAACGCAACATATGCGTTGTAAGATGAGCGAGATATCTAGTATATAAAGAGTCGTTAAAGTAGTTCTACCTTTGCTACTTTATTGACTGGTGTTCTACACACCTAGACGCATATTAAAAACAGGGGCGGTTCTACAGGGCGGGCCAAGCGGTCCGGGTCCGGCCCCCCCCGACCTTTCACCATGAAAAAATGCAGGACAGCTTTTTCAAATTTCCAATATTGTTAAATGCATACAGAAGTTGTCAGGGTCTATAATTGAATATAATTCAAAAAGTATAACCAACAAACTAGAAAGAATAGTAGATTATCTGAATTAAAACTTCACAATACTTGGCTGTTAAATGATCAGTATCCTTATCTGATCTCAGATGAAAGTTAGGAAGTTCTCTGAGTTGGACAATATAGACTCCGAGAAATTGTTGCAGTTAGTGTGACAGACAGATTATGATTTATGTCGACATCAGAATGTATGAGATACAAGAATACATGCGTTGGGGAAAACCAACTGTTAACGCCGGTCTTTTGAGACCAGCTAGCTCGTTTTCTCTAGTTTGCCAATTGAACTTGAAATCATATTCGATTGCGTCATGGAATGTTGTTTATACATGCAAGCAGTTAACCTTCTTTTCTCAAAGCTGGTTGGCCGGTACATTATCACGCGATGTGCTGCATCCAATCACAGCTCGCCATTCTCGCGTTGCCTGACCAAGCTAGGCCCTCGCTCGTTCAGTTATCTCTTACACTCGTTGGAGGCCAGACGTCCTGAACCGTCTCTCTTCGAGTATCCACTCAGTCATCTTCTCCGCTCGCTTGGGTTCGGACGTGCATTTTGAAGTCGCTCGTCTCAAGTGGGTTAGTTCGGTCAGTTCTCGACCAGCTCTTGTTGTGTGAGCATCTCCCGTCGTTCTCTCCTCTCGTTAGAGTTCGGACGTGCTGTACATTATTTCGCATGTAAGCAGTTGTTGCTTTTCTATTTTGCGTTCTTCTTGAGTCGTTAATAGGACCTCTTTCCAGACTTTCTTGTTTCTAATTCCTTACTTTTGTTATGGTCTTTAGCATTTACGAAGTTGGGTGTTTTGTTTCCTGTTAAGCTTTTGTTTCTTGTTTATTCGAATGGTGTGCGGGGACACCAATCAGGTTTTGATCTATTTTGTTTCGCTTCTCGTTATTCTTTTGATTTGGTTATTGACAACGTCAAGTCGACGTTGACCAAATACGTATCGTTTTGGGGTGAGGCATAATCCGAGTTTGGATTATGCTCGCCTGATTATTAATGCCAAGTCGGCACCCGAATATTTAAGTTCTACATGGCTCTCATCGTAATTTCAACATCAATATACAGTCCACTGGTCTTTCATCGCCATCTCTAAGATCGGCGGTAACATTTTGGTCCCTGTGAGCCAAAGATTATTTTGGTTCCAATTTCTCGTCATTCGTGAGGCGGAATCCATCTCCGGATTCTAATTTAGTTCTCTTGTCGGAATCCATCTGTGAATTCCATTCTTTTCACCACGCGGAGTCCATCTCCGGATTCCAATTGCTTTTACTTGTTGGAATCCATTTGTGGATTCCTTTCTTTGCACCACGCGGAGTCCACCTCCGGATTCCACAGTCATTCGTGGCAGCACCCGCGATCAGGCATCGCATGGGTGACTTCTTTGTCCTCCGCACTGAATCGGCTTCCACATAATTGGGTTTCCACGGCGCAATAATTTACTCTGTTTGTTTGCGAGTTATTATCAACAATTGTTTTAACTTGTTTTATAGACATTCAGTTCTTGAATTATTTTGCATTGTTCTTTTTCTGTGCATTTCGGCCGTATTTCTCCGTGATAATTCATATAATTAGTTTTTGGTCCTTGTTCTAGTTTCGTGTTTTTGCAATCTGTGGTTATTCATTCGCTACAATGGCGTCTAAAATCTCGAAACAACAAGCAGTGCTCACGGCTAAACGTGAGCGAACATTTTCGACGCTACAACGCTCCTACGATGCTTTTAAAACGCTTGATAGTGCCAAAGCTACGTTGTACAAACCTCGCTACGACAAACTTGACGTTTTGGAAGCCAACTTTGAGGAAGTTCAAAGAGAAATAATATCTTTGAACGCTCAGCTTGACGAAAGCGACGATGCCTTACCGGTCGACGCTGTTGAAGCCAGCTTCGAGGAAATGTTGTACGTGACTCGTGGGCTGTATCTCGCCGCCGTTGCCGCGACGACGCCTACTCCGCCTCCGCCGCCAAATCAAAATTGTTTTCGAGCCATCTCATTGCCGACAATCGCGTTGCCGGCATTCTCTGGTGATATTACTCGATGGACGGAGTACTATTCGCTATTTAAATCTCTCATCGACGAGAACAACGATCTGAATCAAATTCAGAAGTTCCATTATTTGAGGACCACCCTCAAAGACAACGCCTTGTCTGTCGTCTCCGGGTTTCCGATTACGGAAGTCAATTATTCTGTGGCGCTGGATGCTCTTGTCAGTCGGTATCATAACCCTCGGTTGTTAGCCACCACATATGTACAACAGGTTTTAGAATTTACGCCTCTCAAAACCAATTCACATTCTGGGCTGCAATCATTTCTGAAAGTTCATAAAACTTCGATCGAAGCGTTGAAAGCTCTGAATATTGAAGATTTGTCAGATTTTCTGCTTTTCTCGTTAGCACTGACAAATCTCGACACATCAACGCGCAAGGCTTTCGAACAGAAACATTCTTCACACAGCACTCCTAGCTACGCGTCGTTGATCAAATTCATTGAAGAGCAGTCCAGGACGATGGAATTGTGTGGTCTCGACAAACAAGCAGCTAGCTCTTCAAAAGCTATTCCTCCTTCCACAAAGCGAATCAATTCGTTGTTGGTTGCGAATCCTCCGCCCGTCAGCTTTAAATCTCGCGAGCAGAGCAAATCAGCAAGCTCGACCACGAAACAATCTTCGTGTCCAGTCTGCAAAGGGGAGCATTCTCTATACTCATGTTCTGTATTTCGGCAACAGTCCGTTGACGACAAATACAACACGTTACGTCGCCTGCAACGCTGCTTCAACTGCATGGGCGCTCACCTCAGACCGCAATGCACCTCTAAGAGTGTTTGCGGTACTTGTCAAAGTAACAAACATCATTCGCTGTTACACACTGCACGAATCAACCCCTTGACTCGTGACACAATAGCAACCGAAGTCTCTTCTCCGGAGACCACCTCTCCTCATCCTCAAAAACTCGCTTGTCAAGTCAAGACAAGCAAGCCAGTGCTACCCACAGCTCTGTTGGGCACTGTTCGCGCCTTGATCCGCGACTCTCACGGTCAACTGCAACCTATCCGTGCGGTTATCGACTGTGGTTCACAAATTTCTGTTCTCACTCACTCGTTCCTTCAGAAGTTAGGATTGAACATCAATCCTTGTCATTCCGAACTCTCTGGTATTGGTCACGTTAGTGCTCGGGTAATCGGGACTGTTCAATGCAGTATCGCTTCCCGGTTCACCCCTGCAACCTCTCTCAGCGTACAAGCCTACGTTATGCCTGCGATAGCGAGTCAACTTCCAACCACCACCGTTCCGCTTGAGGTGTTTGAACGTTATCGCTGTCTCTCTCTTGCCGATGACCGCTTTCATGTGCCCGATCAGATCGACTTCCTGATCGGCGCCGATTTATACCCTGATATTCTTGAAAAGTCAGGTGATATTGTGATGAGTGGCAGTCCATCTGCCATAAACACGGTCTTCGGCTGGGTGGTTTTGGGTCCTATTCGGTGTTTGGATGCCGAGCTCCAGCCTCCGCTCTCTCTGCTTGCTTGCACTGGTTCTCCATTGGATCGTACTCTTCGATTGTTTTGGGAATCGGAAGAAGTTTCACGTCCTCTTCAAGTTGATCCGGACGATGAACTCTGTGAGGAGCATTTTCTTTCTACGCACTCACGGAACCCTTCCGGACGCTATTCGGTAGCACTCCCTTTCAAGAACACATCCTCTCCTCTTGGATATAATCGTGAGGCCGCCCTCCAGAATTATTTGAGTCTGGAGCGGCGACTGAAACGCAATCCTCAGCATGATGCTGCGTATCAAGCATTCATGCAAGACTATATTCAATCGAACCACATGCAACTTGCAAGCACTTCTTCGAACTACGTGATTCCGCATCATTGTGTGCACAAGATTACCAGCTCCAGCACGAAGCTGAGAGTGGTATTTAACGCCTCTTCTCCAGATGAGAGAGGCGCCTCTTTGAATCAGCTGTTACTCAGTGGCCCCAAGCTTCAGAGCGAACTCCCGGGCATTTTAACCCGATTTCGCTCTCATCCCATCGCAATTTGTGCTGACA
Source organism: Brachyptera risi (assembly GCA_964007535.1). Classification (NCBI taxonomy): domain Eukaryota; kingdom Metazoa; phylum Arthropoda; class Insecta; order Plecoptera; family Taeniopterygidae; genus Brachyptera; species Brachyptera risi. Next base: position 19,733,859 of record OZ023327.1, on the reverse strand, counting down.
TTCGTCAGATGTATCGTCAGATTCTGGTCCAACCATCTGACCGCAAATATCAGCACATATTTTGGCGACCCAATGCAGACTCTCCAGTAAAAGAATATGAGCTCAACACGGTCACGTATGGGCTCGTACCATCAGCTTTTCTTGCTCAACGAGTGCTGAAGCAGCTCGTGCACAACGAAGGGGCTCCTTTCCCTAATGCTTCGCGTGCTTTGATATCTCACATCTACGTGGATGACATCGTGTCTGGCGCAGCAGACGTCGCTCAAGCTCGCATTCTTCAAACGGAATTACAGGCTCTTCTAGCTATTGGAGGTTTCAAACTCCGAAAGTGGGCCAGTAACCTCCCAGAAGCATTGAGTACACTTCCGGAGGATCATCTAGAGACTCCAGTCGTGTTTTCGGATGACGATCAGGGCATCAAGATCCTTGGTCTGTTCTGGGATCCCCGATCGGATGATTTCTCATTCCACACCTTACCATTCGAAGGCGTGGTAACGAAGCGCACGGTCTTGTCGTACATTGCGCGCATTTTTGATCCTTTGGGATTCCTCACCCCGCTCGTATGCTGGATGAAGATTTTTCTTCAGCAACTTTGGTTATCGCTGGTGCAGTGGGACGACGTTTTACCACCGCTTCTTGCTCAAAGGTGGTTGGACGCGGTAGCCGAGATCTGTCTTCTCTCGAACTTCCGAGTTCCACGCGCATTTCCTGCTTCACAAGGCATACATCGACTTGTAGGCTTTTGTGATGCCTCCGAGAAGGCCTATGCTGCAATACTTTACCTTCACACAACGAATCATGCAACTTCGCATATTAGTTTGTTGCGAGCAAGGAGTAAAGTATCCCCGGTCAAACCCTTGACCATCCCTAAGCTTGAACTCTCTGCTGCTTTGCTTCTAACGCGTGTGCTAAAGGATACTCTTCCCTCACTCAGCACTCTTGTCGTGGAGTCAGTAACCCTTTACACTGATTCGACAATTGTGCTCGCGTGGCTTGCCACCCCTCTGCATCGACTAAAGACATTCGTCGCCAACCGGGTAGTGGAGATACTCGACAACTCCACTCCTACCAACTGGGCACACGTGGATTCCGAAGAAAATCCCGCTGACTGCGCTTCTCGTGGAATACTGCCTTCTCAGCTCATGGAATACCTGCTGTACCTCTCGGGTCCTTCTTTTCTCAGGAGTCCCCATGCTCTGTGGCCTATCTCTGTGCCATCCACTGATTTATTGTCTGAATTGCCAGACATTAAGCCTTCCATGGTCACTTTGGCCACAATGGTCAAAGTAGATCCTCTCCTGGTGAATTTTCGAAAGTTTTCCACACTTCTCAAAGCACAACGGGTCTTTGGGTATGTAGTTCGATTTGCCCGTCTCTTATTGGCGAAACGATCCAAGATTCTCCTTCCTACGGGTTCTTTAAAACCTTTGGAGCTACAAGACGCTCTTGAACTGATCATAAGAGTCACTCAAAACCACTTTTATGCAACCGAGATCAGCCAACTTGCCAAACAGGGACAGGTTTCATCCCGGATCGCTTCGCTGAAACCTTTTCTCGAACCCTCGGGCTTACTCAAGGTGGGCGGAAGATTGCGTCACTCTTCTCTTCCTGAAGAGGCGCGGTACCCAATCCTACTCCCCAAAGAAGCTCATCTCTCATCTCTCATTTGCGATGCCTTCCACCGAACATCGCTACATTCCGGCCCGAGAACGGTACAGGCGCTGATACAGCAGCGTTACTGGATCGTTTCTCTGCGCGGTTTGTTGCGGCAGCGCATACACCAGTGCATTACTTGCCACAAGTTTCGCGCAAAGCCTATGCAGCCTCCAATGGCAGATTTGCCTCCTTCACGTGTTCAAGCTTCTCGCGCTTTCTGCCATGTTGGAACTGATTTTGCTGGCCCTTTCCAGGTCAAATCCAGTAATCGTCTTAAGGCACTCATCACCAAGGGATATCTGTGCATTTTCGTTTGCATGTCCACAAAAGCGGCGCACCTAGAAACGGTGTCCGAGCTATCCACGGACGCCTTTTTGGCTTGCCTAGATCGGTTTCTCTCCAGACGAGGACTCCCGTCGCACATTTACTCCGACTGTGGGAGAAACTATGTGGGCGCTGCGCGACATCTGCACGAGGTTTATGATTTTCTATCTCAAGCTGAAACCTCCGTCTTTGACCATCTTTCTAAACGTGAAATAGCTTGGCACTTCAAGCCTCCGCAAGCTCCCAACTCTGGAGGCCTCTGGGAGGCCGGTGTAAAATCGGCGAAATCCCTGCTCTACCGTCTAATAGGGGACACACCTCACACCTTTGAGGAGTACGCCACCCCATTCTCCCGCATTGAGGCCGTCCTCAACAGTCGACCTCTCTGCGCCCTCTCATCTGACCCTGCCAAAAGCTACGACTTTCTAACTCCCGGACACTTTCTAATCGGCACCGCTTTGTTAGCTCCACCTGAACAAACGGTGCCAGAAAACCACTCGCATCTTGATCGTTGGGTACGATTGCGCCAACTGCACCAGGCCTTTTGGACGCGTTGGTCATCGGAGTACTTGCATACGCAGATGCAACGCCGTAAATGGGTTCGGGGCTGTCCCAACCTGGCTGTCGGGGATGTGGTATTTTTCCATGATGCCACAAGCAATCCTTTGGCCTGGCCAATCGGCAGAGTGGTCGAGACTCACCCCGGGCGAGACGGCACCGTTCGGGTCGTCTCTGTTCGCACCTCAACCGGTACTTATAAGCGCCCGGTTAACAAACTGGTGTCACTCCCAACTTCCGAATAGTCGAGTTGATATTCATTCGTGTATTCTTTCTGTTCAAAGCACGCATTGGTGCTTTGCTCATTTCTTCATGTTTACTTTCTTGTTGTTCTCTCTTTTTTTTTTTTGAAAAGTCAGCGACCATTGGACAAAATGGTTGCGTTTTCTCCTCAATGAATCGCTCGGATCATGTGCGATTTCTTTGCTGTTCTTTGATCCAATTGGGAAGCAATCCAATTATTCGGTGAAAATTTCTTTGCTCACGTTGCCTATGAAGTTACAAGGCTTCTTACGAATAGTTTGCTGTTCTAATTTCATTTTCCTAATTTTCCGTGACGTTTACCTCAGCTTTAAAATGTTCATTTTGGTGGGCGGTATGTTAACGCCGGTCTTTTGAGACCAGCTAGCTCGTTTTCCCTAGTTTGCCAATTGAACTTGAAATCATATTCGATTGCGTCATGGAATGTTGTTTATACATGCAAGCAGTTAACCTTCTTTTCTCAAAGCTGGTTGGCCGGTACATTATCACGCGATGTGCTGCATCCAATCACAGCTCGCCATTCTCGCGTTGCCTGACCAAGCTAGGCCCTCGCTCGTTCAGTTATCTCCTACACTCGTTGGAGGCCAGACGTCCTGAACCGTCTCTCTTCGAGTATCCACTCAGTCATCTTCTCCGCTCGCTTGGGTTCGGACGTGCATTTTGAAGTCGCTCGTCTCAAGTGGGTTAGTTCGGTCAGTTCTCGACCAGCTCTTGTTGTGTGAGCATCTCCCGTCGTTCTCTCCTCTTGTTAGAGTTCGGACGTCCTGTACATTATTTCGCATGTAAGCAGTTGTTGCTTTTCTATTTTGCGTTCTTCTTGAGTCGTTAATAGGACCTCTTTCCAGACTTTCTTGTTTCTAATTCCTTACTTGTGTTATGGTCTTTAGCATTTACGAAGTTGGGTGTTTTGTTTTCTGTTAAGCTTTTGTTTCTTGTTTATTCGAATGGTGTGCGGGGACACCAATCAGGTTTTGATCTATTTTGTTTCGCTTCTCGTTATTCGTTTGATTTGGTTATTGACAACGTCAAGTCGACGTAGACCAAATACGTATCGTTTTGGGGTGAGGCATAATCCGAGTTTGGATTATGCTCGCCTGATTATTAATGCCAAGTCGGCACCCGAATATTTAAGTTCTACATGGCTCTCATCGTAATTTCAACATCAATATACAGTCCACTGGTCTTTCATCGCCATCTCTAAGATCGGCGGTAACACCAACATTTTACCTCTCCTAAAACCCTGCATTCGCAACTGTCAGTGTTATAATAACTAGGAAAGCGCCATATATGCATTATTAGAAGAGCGGATTGTAATAGTATGTCGAATTTTAGGCCAAACTTTTGCCTACCTCCGCCAATTGGGTGACATTCAAGTTATAAATGGGTAAAAACTGCTTCGAGTGGTACCAATTTAGCACATTTTATGTTTTTTCTCCAAAATGGCTGACCCTATCAAGCTGAGAATTTTCCAGAAATGTGTATCAGAATGTATTCAAACTTCACGTAAAATTTCATTTTTTGGAAAATAAAAATATTTCCTTTCTTTTTCCGATATGTTATTCTAATGGGTATTTTTGAAAATTTTAAAATTCATAAAAATAAAAGTTACCACCCTATAATTTCAGAAAACTATACAGATCCAAGTTAAATGAGGAACAATAACAAAAAAAGTTTGAAGTTGATAGCTGTAGCCGTTTGACCTGTGGAGAACTAAAAAAAAAAAAAAAAAAAGGAACACCAATTTTTTTCAGTATGTCAAATTGAATCCTTGCTAAAGCTCGTCTAATAATAATAAAAAAAATCGCATTTCAGCACCATAATCATCAGTCAGTGTATATAAGTCTATGGAACAGTAAGTTCACTTGTCTATTGGAGTATTTTGTTAACTCGGTGATGTCTGTGTAACTGTGTATTATGTATAGTACCTGAAGTTTCATTACTTATTACGAATAGGCAGAGTATGCATTACCATCTGTGTTGCATTCAAATCTTGAAAATAAAAAAAATTTAAAAAATACGTGAGCTGCGGTCACGAATTTTCCGAATTATTGTTAACAAATAGGCCTACTACAATAAAAATGGAAATAATTTTTTTTGGCCAAAAAAAATTTCATGCTGGGGCTACCCCCTTAAGAAAACTCTCCACTGACAATAACCCACACAATTTCAATCGATCCTCGTATGAGCAATTTCTTCTGTTTGTTATGAACTTGGTGGGCCGGTTTTGAATATTTTCTAGTTTCATGAGGTTACTTTTTGATGTCGGATGCCACGCAGGACATCCGTGTGAAATCACAGCTCTAATAAGACATACATATACTGTTCTTTTCACTACTGGTCTAGCATTGTGTAAAATTCTGGAAATAAACCCCATAAGTTTGGCAGCTTTGTTTCTGACAATTTCTGTTTGTAAATTCCATTTCAAATCGTTTGAAATCATCACGCCAAGTATCTTCATCTTATTGTCTTGAATAATCACATTATCATTGATGGTATAATGATTATATGTGAGCTCCTTCGACCGCGTGATGCACATATGATGGCATTTAGATTCGTTCAAATTCATGTAATTTAGCCATATACACCTGTGGAAGTAAGTGATAAGGTGCAAGGTTGGATGGTCAATGACACTAAAAGTAGCACTGTATTAATTTGACTAGATATTTATTTACACTGATGAATAGAATACATGAATGTGAATCGAGACATCTGATTGTCCCAATGAAGTGTGATGTTCACATGATGACTGTCAACTGGCAACTGACTTGCAGGTTGCCTTCCTGGTCTTTATATACTAGATTCTGGTGTAGAAGATTCTAGACTCATGAGTAGAAGATTCTAGATTCATGATGATTGATGGAGAGTCCCATGCAGGATTTCCCTGTCTGACTTATGCTAGGAATTTCCCCTGAGTGATCAACCTCAGGAATTCCCTACAGGACCCCCTCCCCAGTGTCCCGAAAGTTGTGAGGGTCACGAGAGGATCATGAAGTCAGACGTGCTGGTAGCAAACCGGTCGTCCGAACCGATTCGTGACAGATGGAGGTAATGGCAGGAGGTTGGTCGGCAGGCATTGTAATAGTGCCCGGTTTATGTGCCGATGAGCAAGCGCGGACTGCGTCATGGCGCACGGATATGTGCGGACATGTCGTGATGTCTTTGTCGTTGTTGACGCTGCTGTTGCAGGTTGACCCTGGTGCAGTGGACCCCCACTGTGGGAATTGATGATGAATAGAATGAATGATTTAGAACACTCGCACTTATCACTCGTTTCCTTGTTCACTTGTTTGATCACGTCGGGGTCACCACTGTGGAAGTAAGTGATAAGGTGCAAGGTTGGATGGTCAATGACACTAAAAGTAGCACTGTATTAATTTGACTAGATATTTATTTACACTGATGAATAGAATACATGAATGTGAATCGAGACATCTGATTGTCCCAATGAAGTGTGATGTTCACATGATGACTGTCAACTGGCAACTGACTTGCAGGTTGCCTTCCTGGTCTTTATATACTAGATTCTGGTGTAGAAGATTCTAGACTCATGAGTAGAAGATTCTAGATTCATGATGATTGATGGAGAGTCCCATGCAGGATTTCCCTGTCTGACTTATGCTAGGAATTTCCCCTGAGTGATCAACCTCAGGAATTCCCTACACACCATATACTAACAGTATCCAAGTCATTTTGTAAGCTCTGAATATCTTCATTAGACCTTATTTCTTATTTATTTATTTTTTCATTGTTGGCTTTGTGGGAATTGAAGATGTGAAACATGTAAATTGAAATTTTAGTGTGTGAATAAAAAAGAAAAAAATTATATATTATTTTTATTATTAATTATCTATATAAAATACAATTCAATTACATAAATTACTTCATTTGGACACTCTTGAAGCGAAACATTCTAGATCAATTTTTTTTCTTGTTCAATCTGAGACTGTAACATCAATTGTTTCAATCTGTCTTTGAAAGAGTGTTGGCTTAGAGATTTGAAAGAATCAGGAGTGACATTGTATAGAGTATAGGAGCTACATGGAAGAAAGAAGATTTGTATTTCGATGTAGTGATGTTGGGTATCGAGTTTGAGGTTCTGTCTAATATTCATCGAGGAAAGATCCCTTCTCAACCAAGACGCGTGGCTGAGTGGTAACACACTGAACATTCATTCGGGAGACCGAGGTTCGATTCCCGCCGTGGTCGATCATCCTGACAGGGATTTTCCGTGGTTACCCTCTGTCACTCAGGTTCACGACCGACTCCTTCCAACCATCCAAAAACACCTAATAAAATAACCCTTCATCTCACCATCCCATTCATCATCCACCGACACCAATAGTTCGTAGCCATCAGTATAGTGCGTCGTTAAAACCAAATACAGAAAAAAAGATCCCCTCTCTTCACTAATTTTGAATGAAGGTATGTAGGTTGACTGACTTCTAAGATTTTGTGAACGGTTGTCCCAAGATGTAGATCTCTGCGCTGCTCCATTCTGAGCCAGCCAATTTTGTTTATGAAGGGTGAGATATGTTCCCAATTGAACTTCTGCAGGTTTAATGCAAAGCGAGTACTATATGTGTTCTGCACTCTTTGTTTTTTATTAGCTAATTGCTCTGTTAAATTCGGCTCATAGATGCAGTCGCAGTAATTTAAATTTGAGATAACTAGGGATTCAGCCAAGTATAGTTTGACGTTGGTTGGGAGGAGGTGTTTGAATTGGAACAGAGCATGAAGTTTACTGTAAGAGCTTTGACAAATCTTATTTTACGTGGTTGTTGAATTTCAAGTCACTGTCTAACCAAATACCAAGATGAGTCTCGGCAAAGCTTCAGCACGCAAAAAATGAAATACCAACTGAATTATTCAAAGTATGTTTAACAACAATTAAAATACTATATTTTCAGAAAAATTCCCTGCGAGGCCCTTGTTTGAGGTGGGTAAAGAGAAGGCCCTTCAGTATACAGCATGAATAAAAACTGCAGTTTCGAAAATACGCTACACAATCATTTCAATATCATTTTAACGAAAAAATTCCATACGGGGCTATTGTTTGAAGTAGGCTACGAGTGTGCAAAGCGCAAGGATGCAGGGTATCCAAAAATAAGAGAATACATTTTCAGAATTACCGATAGGCTGAAATATACTCTGAATACGATATAAAAAAAAATAAAAAATCCCTCCGGAGCCCATTCTGTTTGAAGTGAGTACAGAATGGAAGAACTTCAACATACAAATGAAATAAAATACTCATTTTCCAAAACACGATACCACTTGAAATACCATACATATTTGGACAAAAAAAAATCCCTGCGGACTCCTGTTTGAAATAGGTAAGGAATGGCAAAGCTGTAACATACCCTGAAAATGAAAAAATACGTTTTCAAAATATGCAAACAGCACTTGAAATATCACATATACTGAAGAAAATCTTCTGGCACTGGTGTGTCCTCACCCACTCATTTGTGTTTTCTGCAATCATTGCATAATATCATGTGCGGGATCCTAGCAATGTCCCGTTTTTTTTCTGTAGCACTTATGATTCAAATTGCCAATCCAACTAAACGAAGAAAAAAAATTACCATATTTTAAACTATGCCCATAGTTGATAGCCAAGACTCGGTAGGTGGGTGGTGGTGTCCAACTTAAATGGCCCGGCGTGCTTGGGCTACCACTGGATCTACTGTTTTTATCCATGAATATTTTCTATGAAATTATCAAAGTCTTACCAAAAGTATTGTAACATGTTTTGAACTGAAGCGAAACCAAACATTCCAAAAATGCAAGTTGAAGATTATTAAAATTTTGAAAACACCGGAGGTCAGACCCGTCGCCATTGCGCTATCGGCTATACTGTCATCGAGGAGACGGGTTCCATTGCTGCCACGTTTGACTATCAGCTTCAAGGTCTTCGTTGCTTCAATCAGTCATTCCTCATTTTAATTTTATCCATTTCTTTTTGTAATTTTTTACAATCTATCATGATTCATATAATTTTCAGGGGCTTCCTGCTCTGGTCAGTTATTGATACTGCATTGGTGAATTTTCAAGGCAATAATTGATTTTTAAACAACTGTGCACCACTACGCCCTATTACCATTAGTCTTATAACATTATTATGACAGGCTACAGAAGGTAAATGTCTTTGTAGACAGTGCGTTGGAAAAAAATGGTCAAGTTCAATTTTTAATAATGGGATGCAAGAATACGATGAGCTGCCTAATAACGTGAGAAATGTGGGTCGTTTCAAAGTTATATTGAATAGATTGGAATGAAGAGATAAATGCCAATAATTTACTAGGAAAGTTTGAATTATACGTATTCTCAATGTACGTATTTCAATATGTATTACCTGTTGGTGTTAATTTTATATTTTGTGTGTTCATATGTGAATGAAATATTACATATATTGTTGATGTAAAAAGAACTGGCTCCCAATCTATTTAATAAATGGATGATAATAATAATAATAGCTGATAACTTGGCCTCTTGGCAGAATTTCAGGATTTTAATTCGAAATTCCAACGGGAAAATCTGAAGAGTGTAATCATGTATTCGAAGATTACGAGTGAGCCACAAATACGGATTGACAAATGACCTATCAAAGATTCTCTTGAAATTCCATTATTAATCAATGTCTTGTTTGGACTGACGCAACTGCAAAAAATGACGCATTAAGCATACATAAAAAACATGTTAATTTTAAAAGTTCATTATTCATTACCCAACACTGCTCATTTTATAACAAAAATAAGCTATTCATTTATATATGTCTACATTTTCAGTGTGTTTTATTAAATAATATAATTATGTTAAGTTACATTTTTATTGATCATAGTCTACTTGGTTTGCTTTATTATATCTGCTGACTAACCACACCATGTATTAACTTTCTAAATAACCATACGAGTGGCATTGCCATAGATACCATTGGACCATTCATAGATCACAGACTAGTTAACAAATATACATAAAATACTAGATTCACATCCTAAGTAAATGGAAAGTCGACTCACAACCGAAACCAAACAATTTGGCAGACGACAATAAAAATTGTACATTTTGTCACATTAAAAAATTGATTGGAATTCAAGTTTTGGAAATTGTTTGTACATAATAATTTACAGCTTAGGCCTATTCTTAGATAATGTTTGTTACATGTTTGGGGATAGAGTCAGTTATACCAAGTAGAACATAGAAGAGTCTGAGAGATACAGGTGATGCTATACACTATACAATAGAACAACTATTTATACTTAATACAAATTCAACATAAGGACAGATTTATACAAATTAGATCTGGAATCTAAATCATATTAAACCCATTTAAGGTGAGAAATAACAAAAAATGTCAACTGTTATAGCTAAAAGGAACTAATGAAGACAATATGAAATGATCGTAATATTGAAACTGTTGTATTATTCAAGTTGCAGTGCAGCAGTTTCCATGTTGGTCAATCAACAATGGGCAACATTTTTTGGAACATGTCAGTATTTGAAAAATGTTGATAGGAAAAATGATTGAATGAATGTATGTATTCCTGTAATTTTGGTATTATTCACTATTCACTTTAGGATGCCATGATGTGCAACTGTATGGTTTTGAAATGGTGATCCTCTATTAAGACCACCAAAAATATCCAGAATTCACTTTTTACTTCAACACCTTCAAAATGTCACCACACAAAAGAACATGTATGACTTTCAAACAAAATTTTTTACACCATTAAAAAATAATGCCTGTACTGGATCTGTATGTAAAATTCAGTAATGGTAATACTACTTTGCTACATATTTGAAATCAAATGAAACCACAAAACCTCATTTGATAAATGAAAACCAAAAATACCCCAAAACTAGCCACACCAACAGATCAATATCACATTTTAATATAAACAATCATATCAATATTGATCAAGATGAATCACATCAAAAGAGTTTCACAGTATATAGGTATATCTGCATTTTAAAGTTTAAACAATACCCCAAAACCAAGTTTTAATTAAGAATGTACCACTCTTTTCAGTACCGCAAGTGCTCGTGTAGGTCTATACAAGACCATACTTTAATACTAATTTTGTACACAGGATGTGAACAGCCAAACAACAAGATGTTATACTTATAAACAAATTAATACGAATGACACACCCTGAAACAAGTGATGGTGTGAGATTTATGTGACATTATGTAATACTGTCCTATTATATCTTAATGGGCCTACGTACTATACTATAGGATACATAATGATTACTTCTGTAAATTATAATATTTATCCTAAATTAATTGAAACTTCAAACTAGTACTAAGCAACAAAATCATAGTTGCACACACAGCACATTACCCTACTGGAAGTGAGACACAAGAATAAACTATTATAATACGTTTCGAAACATAACACTGAATGCAATAATACTCGAATCATGTACAGTATTTAAACATGTAATAAGGATAGAAATATGAGATTTCAAGAACTACATCATGGAATTAACATTACTCTAAGATACGGAGGAATGACAGATAAGCAATGTCAAGAAATCGCATCTCGAAAGTACATGCCTTACTTAATGTTTTGATGGTGATCGGACGTATTTAAAAAAACTTGAGTGTAAAAATATCAGTTACTACATAACCATTGTTGTACCCAAAAATTTTGAAAAATGTCATCATTTTTTAAATTGTTCATTCTTTGAAATGCCAGAAATCAGCATGTCTATAAGCTACGTCAATAAATCGTCAAGGTCTACTCTATTCCAGTATATCTTGTTAACAACTTCTACATCCTACAATCAAGAATTGTTAATTTGCTATTTATCAATTTATCATTTAAAAATGAATTCACATTTTCAGCTTTCACTTACATTTGACTTCTTAAAAACTTTGCATAACAGAAATTGTTTAGCCTCAGACCAGCAATTGAACAAATCGGTCGCGTATGGCTCAGTAGATCGAGCCTGGGACCATGACAAATGTCAGGACGGATATGTTGGGGAGAAGGGAGGAGGGGAAGGGGGGGATAGACAAAACTTGATAAACTGCTAAGCAAATGACATACCATAGCGGGAAAAATATATAAAGTACTGCTTTCTCAAGAATGGAGTTTCCATTATGCGAGACAAAAAAGAATTACTGTACGTACCTAAAAAAATTAATAGTATTGTGTTTACATATAATAAGCTAGTTAATACCAATAGAAGAATTGAAGTGGAATGATCAAGTCATTTATGCTCACATTAAACATAAAAAGTAATACAAAAAAAAACTTCAAAGTCTATCCATAGTGAACGTTTCTTGTCACAGTCACCTAGTACTGTAACACATAAGAATAAAGAGTTAGGAAGGCTATTTTAATGTTATAATTAAAGACATGTAAAAATAGCAATTGCTCTAAAAGCGATGAAATCTAAAAGTGCTTTAATACATGTTTTCCTAATATTTCTTCACATTTCAATACATTTGATGTTGTTTGATTGAAAAGGGGACGAAGCGCTACAATCATCAGATTCGGATATGTTCTAACACAGTGGTGATGTAGACGCTATATTCGAAAGTGAAGCAACAGATGCTGTTTTTCCTAAAATTATCAATTGAAGTATAACAGGGTGAAGTTAGTCGGGGAATTTGAAAAACCAGGATGCAGCTGCGAATGCAGATGGTAGATGATGAGGCTTAGGTTCAACATGCTGATGGGTAGGCCTACTGTTCCTAAAAATGTCAATTGACGACTTGCAGTCTCCGCCCCCTTGAAGTCACAAATTATACCGTCCAATCAACAGGGCTGTTTGAACTGTAGTGAAATTCAAATATCCAATCGGGGTATCTTCAAATGACCACAAATGGTATAGACCCAACTGGCAGACTGGTGAAGCCACACCCATTTCCAGTCGTCAATTGGAGTGTTCCTTTGTACGTTATAGAATGGTTTGGTTTTACCGGTACGTTGTTGCGCTACAACACACACGTTTCAAAATAATAGATGCACCAAATTGCTACTTTTGAAAATCTAAATGCAACGAAACGATGAAATAAAAGCCATATTTACATGTCTCTAGTTATAACTAAGTAATCATAAAACAAGTATGATTGCTGCCAAGCATAGAGTAGCAATTGATTAATGTAATTTGCTAGTTTAAAAAATTATAAAAAGATTAAATTAAATACAAGGTGACTGAAAATACTAAATACTGTTGTCTTTCTCTTATCATACTTATCGATACATGTGACGTCAGCTTTAAAAATTAAAATCCATTAATAACTCCTCTCCCCTACTAATAATGACAAGTTTGAATTTTAAAGAAGCATGCTCAAGGACTTTCTTCACTGGTATTTGTCAAGATTGGAAATCACAAACAATATTTGAGCAATAATTGTGATTTTTAATCCTGACTAGTACCAAGAAAGAAAGTTCAATACGTAGTGGCCCTCGTTTTTTCGATATTATTCGTAGTACATTATTCTGCTTTTTCAATCAAACTTGAATAAAAAATAATAATAATAAAAAAAAATACTTGGAGAGTTCAAAATGTCAAACAGCAGGCCTATATCAACCTGCTGAAACACTTGATCCCAATTTTTCAACATTACTATGCTTGTATTCACAAAAGAAGGTCATCTATCAACAAAATAATTGTAAAAAGATCAGTAATTACATCACATAACTCCACGGTTGTCAAGCTTTTGAAAGATGCGATTGTGTTTCTTATCGTAAGCCTAGCTATGATAAATTAAAATACTTTCTATACATCTATACAAATATATTGGCGATTTTTGTGTTCGTTACCGTAATGTTATTAGACGACCTTTTTTCGTAAATACAAATATATGAATGATTTCCTGAAGAGAAAACTTGCAATAATCTAATTGACATAATGATAACGACGGCAATGTCTGTCTGGCTATATCTTCTAAACTACTGGTAATGAGAAAAATAGAACTCCCAATTTGATTTAGAATTAGTGGGATAACTACTCCGTTGAATGCCAATACTGATACTTAGAGTTTGGTATGTTTCACGCTATCTGTCCAGTAGTTTTGAATGGTCATCGCCTCCAAGCTGTTGAGGAATGAATCGTTGTCGAGGCTATACATCTCTTCCGAGTTTTCCTGTGAAATAATACCTCAGATTAATGCAAGATGATCGCCATTTGCATTACTTTGTATCGGGGCTTTCCAACTAGATATCTCAGAGGGCCATTTTTACATGGGGAAATTTGAGTTGGGCCACACAGTCAACTGTCCTATAATTTTCATAAATTTTTCACCTATTTTCAATATGGTGTGCCTGCATACAAACATCATATTTTTGGTACACACATATTCAAGCATCTTGAAACTGATTTTTTCAGATCAATATTAAATTACTTGGGCCTACATCGCACTTCTTGTCAAATGTTATGTCTTTATTCAGGTCTTTGAAACTGATATGACGCACGGGGGGAGTGCACAACGATGCCAGATATATTCTCAATTTGACTGTACAGAATATTATACGTTATCGCAGTGATTGTAGAGTTTATATGAATTTATGAGTGATGCAGAATTGCACGGATCATACTGAGGGCCATTTGAAAAGGTCTCGCAGGCCGGAGTTGGCCCGCTGGCCGCCAGTTGGGAAGCCCTGCTTTATATTATTGCCACCTGAGTTGGAACAAATTTACTTGCTAAGAACAAGCTAGAATTAGATCGTTTTGAGGGGGCTAATTTTGGGGTATTGTGACTGTTTGTGACTGAACATCGAAATCAGAAGAAAAATGCGTATTTCATTATCCTAGTTTGAAAACAATTATTTCATCGAAAATTGGTTGAAAATTGAAAAGAAAAATACATTGCACGATTGAATTATATTAAACCAGAACACCACCAACCAGTAAACATGATTATTTAGGTGTAATGTTTTTTCAATTGCAGTGAGATCATAAGTGACATTAGTCAAGGGTTTCTATCAATGTGGACAGGTAGGATGTTCGAGCAGATGAATAAAAATAACTCTCACGAACACATTGCCGTATTTCAGCCGCATGTGAGTGATTTTTTTCCAATAAGAAAGTAAATTGCTTAGATTCTGATTTTCAATGCGTATCTTCAGAATATAATAATCTAAATTCTTCGACGACGATTTTAATTCATTTCGATGGTCATTCAACTTCTATTGTTCCTTCCAGCGCAGGTAGTAAACCCTTATAGCTACAACCCCTTCAACGAGGGTCAAGCCTCTCACCCCAACGAAGTGAGTAGTGGGGGTAACGTGGCGGGGAAAAAATCTCCCGTCAGCCTCTTCTCTCCCTGACATGTACTTTAGGTATCTGTATGAGGCATTACTGGGGAGGTCTTGCAATACAAGTACTGTAGTCTGTACTGTACCTTGCTGCTCTGTGGAATATTGACAGAAGAGCTAGAGACTGTAACGTGAACTATTCACACCAAAAAAGGGATGTTAGGCAAAGCTGTAATTTTTTTTAACTAGGAAAACACCATATATGCGTTGTTAGATGAGCGGATAGTAATAGTGTGTCGACTTTTTTGCCAAACTTTTGCCTACATTTGCCAATTGGGTGATATTTAAGTTAGAAATGGGTAAAAACTGCTTCAAGTGGTACCAATTTAGCACATTTTATGGTTTTTCTTCGAAATAGCTCACCCGATCAAGCTGAAAGTTTTCATAAATGTGTATCAGAATGTAACTCAACTTCACGCAAAATTTCAATTGTTTTGAGAATAAAAATATTTTCTTTTTTTCTGCTGTGTTATTCTAATGAGTATTTTTGAAATTTCTAAAATTTATAAAAAAAAAAGTTATCATCCGATAATGCCACAAAACTACACAGATCCAAGTTAGATGAGGAACCATGACGAAAAAAAGTTTGAAGTTGATAGCTGAAGCCGTTTGATCTGTGGAGAACCGACAAAAACAAAAACAAAAAAAAAAAAAAAAAAAACAAACACCAATTTTTTTCAGTATGCCAAATTGAATCCTCGCTAAAGCTCGTCTAATTAGCTGACGTCCCAAGGAATGGTTATAAAGCTATTGAAAACGCGTCAAGAATTCAAGTCAGCAATAAAAACACTCTTACTTGAACTCAACTTCTACAGCATTGACGGCTACCTGCGATCTCAGTGTTTGAAATGAAATATTGTTCTACTTCCATCTTAATTTATCATCATTCACTCATCCACATTCTCATATTAATTTTAGTATTTGATACTTTTCATACAACATTTGATATTGTTCACAAACTATGAATGAATAAATAAATAAAAAATAAATGGTTAAACATTAGGATTGTTGCTAGCAACTGACCAGCATATGAATATGGAGGTTACGACAGTAGTTAAGCAATAATATGAACTGGGTAAAAGAGAACATGGATCAACTCACGCGTAAAGTGCTATCATCCAGGTATCCAATTGAGTCGGGGTTACTATCGTTGAGAGTCTGTGGTTTGTTGAGATACCGCCGTCGATACAGTACAAAACTGATTCCTCCTGAAATTTCACATGATGCATACATTTTACTGTTTTGAAAACGAAAGAAATATACATTCTACAGAATGTGCATTTTAAATGATTGGCCATTAGGAAATACATACACTTATTATTCATAAAAAGTCAAATTTTATAGAATAGAATGTAAAACTGAGCCTACACAAAACAATCCATTAGTGATGTATTCGGGTAACAAATTAAGAATCGGGTACCCACCAAAATAACCCGAATGATTTTGACATGAATTATGGTAATTTCGGTAAAAATGCCAATCGGCTATGTACGTTTTTCCCCAGTTTTTTTGTGCATTTTTGCAATCATTTTAATCCCCTTATTTTATTAAGGTCGAATCTCAAGTGTTCAAACCTCCAAGAAAAAATATAGGCCCATCCCTTTATCAACAGTCAATCAGCTAACCCATAAATATTTAAGCTGTTTGACAAATCTCCAAATACACAGACAGAATATCATCAGCTATCTATTGGAACTGGTAGTAAGATATGGGATTGTGATTGTACGAGATCAACCCCAGGATTTAACTACGGTTCAATCACATCTGTACCACTGGTGAACGTGTGGGGGAGGGGAGGGGGCAGTGTTGGGGAAGGTCACTTGTATAAAAGGAACTTTTAGAAAGTTCAGTTCATGTCAAATAAATCGATCTTTTAAAAAGTTCAAAGTTCGTTTTCGTGGCTTTGCTGTAAAAGTTCAAGTCCAAATAAAAACAACAACATAAGTTCGTTCAGAAATTCACCTTGAAAATTATATGGGGAAAATGGTTCGAAAATAATATATGGCTCGCCTGGTGACAAGCGAGTGATCACATGATGAATTCCCGAACAGGGAATATTATACATTCGGGATAGACCGTAAAATAGTCAATCTCATTCGGAATTTGGACTGGGAAGTTCGGATAGAGCGATTGTGTCGAATAGGATTATGAGTGATCTAAAATTATGAACTTTCAAATGAACGTTTTATTCCGTTAAAGATTCCGAAAAATAGAAAGTTCAAGATCGTCGACTGTAAATGTCGCGTTCATTGAAAAGTTCAGAAAATACGAACGCATTCGCGTTCATTTTAAAAGTTCATTACCCAACACTGGGAGGGGGTGAAGCAAAGAAAACGTGTTGTAGGTTTACTTTGGATATTTTGGACAAACAAATTGAAAGGATTGTTCTTGTTACTTATTAGTTCATAGTAGGTGAAGAGCTATTGGAAGAACCGATATATAGAGGTTTCAATCGATCGTCCTCTCTATTAATTAGTCGTAAAGGCCGGATGTGTCCATCCCATAACAGTTGTTCAAGAAAGTTCACCTTCAAGGCGGTATATTTGGAGGCACTGAAGAGCGTATACCTGAATAGAGTCGACTCGGTTGTGTGACATGGGCTTCAGGGTACTTTTCAATGGCATGTGGAACTTGGGGGTTACGTAAGGTTGGACACTCAACTCATGTCACACAACCGAATCAACTTGACTCCGGTATATGCTCTTCAGGCGTTATATTTCAGGCAGGTATCTTTTAGGTTTTCTACTTAGCGTAGTCTACTTGGAGTGATAGCTGTGAGGTACACATTGCTAGTAGGGAAGCTTGATCGCTAATGATAATGGATGAGAATAATGACTTACGAACAATTTTACATAGTAAAATACGTAAATAATCACGACGTTTTTCAAAATTTTGGCTTAAATTTCAATACAAACATATGGCCTATAGTCTACAAAACTATGATGAAACAAAAATTTGAATTGATCATCAGTTTGAAATAATCTAAATCAGAATTATCAAAAAAATCAACATTGATATCCCTAATAACCACGGTGGTTGGGGTTCGTCTATTTTGCGCCAGATTCAAATACCGTAGGCTACGTTCTAGTTAACAAGAGTTCACTCTAATACAATGGAACCGCATTAGTACGTTTTCTCAGGGGATCAAACTAGAAAAATGTATCAAAGTGAAAAAAGTATTATTGAGACTTTATAAGATCCATGGGAAACATATGGGTGGGATCAAAAGGTAAAACTTGAAAATAGGCCTGCGGTATAATAAAAATGTATGTATAAACGAGAAAGTTATAAACGAGGTTCTACTGCATAATGTTTCAAAGTTTTATATAATGCCGAGGTTTAGCATATTTGAGGTATCGGTACAACGTACACGTAACCTAATCTCACATTGAGGCAGTTGAGCTTAATATCAGTCACAGTAATTATACTACGTTCTTACCGATCAATCCTGCCGAGCTCAAAATACCTAGAGCAATACCAGTTACAGAGGCAGCATCTAGACCACGTTGATCCACTTCACTCACTCGCTCTTTGCTTACAGGTATAACACCTGAGGCTGCATCCACCTTATGATTAATACTTGCTAGGCTTTTTATAATATCACTTTTGTTGTCCCAATGTTCAACATTTTGCACAATAGTTGCATCATCACTCAAAACAGACGTGGCGTTATTCCAATCACTATTATTAGTGCCATTATTTGTCCCCTCATTCAACTCTGGACGATTTTCTGCAGAATCATTTAAATAATTTGGAGTAACAAACAAAATAGGGCTCATCTCATTTTGCAAATCAGCCGCTGCACGATTTCTCTCTTGGATGGTTTTCTCTCTGTTGATAGTTTTACTACGATGACCAATCGTAGGTTTCTCAGACATCGAAATCAAATCACTCTTGAGTGTACCGGTAGTCGATTTCATTGTTGAAGTGTTCAGTTTCATATTCAACTTTGAACGTACGTTCGTACTGTTGATGAAACTGCCTGCAGGATTGAAAGGTTCATCACTCAATGGTTGATCACCCAGATCTTGGGTCTGGATGGCTTTTTGTTTCGCATTTTCCATTTCTCGATAGGGTTCTGTACTCGTGCCATGATCTTCACCCACACTTGTGAGGGTAAGGTCGTGGATAAGAGCTGATCTCAACAGAGCCCCTACTGTATCATCATTATCATTTGTATCGGGTATCTGAAAGGATTTTTTACTCTGCATTATACTTTTGTCACGTAATTTTGATGAAGTCTTAAAGGGAAATTGAGGATATGTTTTTGGTACGGAAGTAGGTTTATCATTCATTGGTATAGTAGACAGATGTTCAGATTGGACGTCATCTGTGAGTGAAGGGGTTTCTAAGTCGTCCTCTGCCAAAAAGTGTTCAGGAATATTCTCATCTGACGTAGAACGATCACCAGTCGAAAAGTGGACAATTTCTTGATAGTTGGTGGTGTGGTAATCATTTCTGTCATTCGGTTTCAAATTGGGCATTTTACTTGAAGTATCGAATGGAAGTTTAGTGACATATGGACCATTCTGATGACCATTCTGAACGACTGGTACAAATGGTACGGGCAGACTCTGAACCAGTGATTCCCGGGAAAGGAGTATCACAAAAACTGTAACAAATATAAATTAAGATTAGGATTGTACTCAATTATGAAATTTTACGTTTTCTGATTGGCTTATGGTACACATCACTTCGAGCTGTCTTCACTCTTCACAGTGCTCCAAGCCTCTATCAATAGTAGGCTTCTATCTACATTTGGATATCGTTAGTGTTTTTTCAATAAGTTTTGAATTTGAATGTGTTTCAATATGTACTATATGGAAGTTTTCAAATGAAAATACAAACAATATTTGGGATAACGAAATGTAACTACCGTAGTACAAGTTAGTAACTCACACAATCTATCTACATTTTAGAATTGTTTGTATTATCATCATTATTATTATTTACTTTTATACACAATACATTATATACATGAGTTTTAAATGTAGAGTACCGCTGGTGGTAAGAATAGAGCAAGCCCCGTAACAACATGTGCCTTACCACCAGCCTAAACTAAATCAACAGACTGGAATAATAAAATATAACATTTAAGGAATTGAAAATTGAATACAAAATTGTATGCAGCAAAGCTAAAATAATCAAGACAGGTGGGCAGGCCCTAGCAAAAATAACTCATCATGCATATTTTGAATGTTGAATTATTCCCAAGTTCGAAGTTTAAAAATGATATCAGGATTATACTCACTGCATGGATTAAAAGTAGTTATCCAGAACCAATGCATCCACCCGTATAACGTCATGTTGTTCTCATAGCCTTACCTACAAACACACAAACGTTAGAATTAGTTGTGAAATACAGTCATTTGCATTGGTTGCAGTCACAAAAGTCGACAAAACTATATTTATTGGGTTTTAACGACGCACTGTAATGATAACCAAGATCTATTAGCGTCGGATGAATGATTAATTAGATGATGGGATGATGAGATGAAGGTTTTTTATGGTTGATGGGAAGGATAGTGGGAAGGAAGCAGTCATGGCCTATATTGTGGGAACCATCTCAGCATTAGCCTAGACTAAAGCTAGGGAAACCACGGACAACCCCTGTAAAGATGGATGGTAGCGGGGATCGAACCGAATCCGATATGTCCCTTCACCTCTCAGATCACATGAAGCAAGTGCTTTAACCACTCAGCTACATGTTCCTGTGTCAACAATAGGCCTACTTCCGATTTCAAATGATGAATCCGCATGATCTTTCTTCTTTCACTATTAGACCTAAAAACGTTGAATACAAATTTTATATCTATAACAAAATATTTTATTGTTTCATTTCTATCTACATTTAGGGCCTACTAGTGGCGCAAGTTGATGATATTACACCATTTTTGGCACTTCCAAGATTAGGATGGTTGGCCTAATTTTTAAAAAGGTATTGTTTGAGTTGTAGGAATATAGTATTCACATTCAGTTTTGATAGTCTATTTTCATGTGAAATGTAGCACTTTGTAGCAAACTACTGAGAAAACAGGAACCATGCAAACTCTAGATCAACAACTACAGGAATATCAACGGAAATTCCACTTTCTATCGGACTTTTCATCACATACTGTTGATAATTATTCGAGGAGAGGGATAACGATTATTTTCAATTTGACCATTGGTTCCTCCAGTTGATTCTATATTTGAACACACTTTTCGAAAACAATTTTTCATAGGCCTACAATACAACTCATTGTCTTCAAAACCAAGAAATAGCTAAATGTTCTGTAGACATTTGTAGTGAAACGTAGTGAAATAGAATGGGGCCTATAATGCTTGGTTAATAAAATACCATGAAATATGAAGAAATCAAGAAAATATATAGATACTTATGAAATATTTAGATTTGACAGTCTAGTCTATCAATGCTAAATTCCTACATCTCAAGGTATTCAAGTTTTCTTGTTTATGTTTTGTTTTGTATTGTAAGTTTTCAGTGAATATAAGAAGTGATTTTTCTTCCAAATATTAGTGTCCAGAGGATACTACTGATGCAAATCTTGGCCTAAATTTTCTTTTTTTTGAACTCGGACTCCAAACTTAAATTCTCAAACTCGCTCACCCCTACAAATTATTCTCAGCTAATGATTATCATTACTTTTTTCTCATATTATATCGTAGTCCAGGTTCATAACTAGTCTTACTCCTGAGTCCTGACCATGTAGGCTTATTTCAAAAGTTATCCAATTACAATCATTTAACAATCATACACATTACCATTAGCTCACCATTATTACGTACAAGTAAATCATACATACGTAAATGAAAGAGGAAAAGCTAATGTACGGTATGTAATTCATAATGCTAATTAATGTTAAAAGCTGGTATAATGGGTGACTCATAGATGTATAACATACCGCAAGGGGAATTTTCCAAACAAATAGGTAATATTCAGTGGCGTGCTGATGTTCCCAATGTGACTAGAGCCAGACACTATTGAACAAGTATTATTATTATTATTATCATTATTAACTTTTGCAGTTGCACATAAATGCGCGGTGGCAAGTTCCCTATCGATCCTATCCTATCGCCTCCCTAACCTTCTGACGGAATAGCTTCAACCCTATTTCATCCTCCTCAAGTATACTTCTACTAAGCCCATTCCAATCCCTACCTGTCCTATTCAAGAAAGAGAACTTACCGACATCTAATCTAGCCCCCTTTATAACTACTGCTCTATCATGACTTCGCCTACCCCCATACCCTGACTCATTCCTTTCAATCAACCTATTCAACTCTCCCCAGCCCCCTTCTCCTTCCATTACCCTGAAGAAATTACAGATCCGATCCTCCTTTCTCCGTATTTCCAATTCCCGCCATCCCAAGTCTCGGATCATCTCAGATGGACTCTCCAATATTCTCACCCTCTCCCCTCTTTCATTCTCCCCCCATTTCCACCTCCTAACCCTACCTGTTACCCTTCTAACTGCAATCCTTTGCACCCTTTCCACATCCCTTATCTCACCTAATCTATAAGGATCCCAAACTGAACTAGCATATTCCACCATGGGATGCACTAATGAGAAATAAGCCTTTTCCTTTATCTCCATACTTGTCCCCCTAAGTTGCCTCATTACAAAGTTTAGTGCATTTATACTCTTTTTTACTATTCCACCCACCCACCCCTTGGTGAATTTTTCTATAATTATTGGTAATTGCCTTTATTATTAATCTGTTACTACACAGCATTAATTAGTGTGTGTATAATTTTGGCACTCGGACTGTATTTATTTAAGACATCTCCAAACGGAAATTGACAAGTCCTAGGAAACTGGATAAAGGGTCGAGAGAAAGGGTAGATGGCACTCCAACCGCACTGTGTTCATTATCATGTGAAGTGTATAACATTAGGTAGGGCTCAAACTTAATGATTAGGCCTAAATATTCAATGGTCTACCAATTAAGGCTTAAAGGCGTAGTCTGGGAAAGTTCGGGGTCTGCCGGAGGCACTTTTGCCGAAGACGTGAATTTTGGAGCTCTTTCAAACTGTCTTGATTCAAGTGGTGTTTTGGTTCATAAATTTCCTCTCTGTATTCAAGCTATAAAAGACAGTGTCCCCTTTTCTTTAAATATTGTGTTTATTCAATGTGGTGTTTCAGCGTATTTCGTAAAATGTAGCCTATTAGTGTCATATTTTTGCTGTATCAAGTTGACTATCGCACCGTGTTGGGAACTGAAGTCAGTTTTGGGCGTGGGTTCGAGTCCTGCATAAGGTATGGATTTTGGTAAACGTCCTTTCACCCATCATCCCTTCATCGTTTCATTATCACCTGCTCATTCGTACTCCCGTATAACCTAGCTGTTGGTGAGGTGGTTAAGCAGCATTAAAAAAAGTGAGAACAAATATATAATACCTAGGCCTAGGGCCTTTTGGTCAAAGGTTGGCCTAGGCTAGGGGACTAGGACTTGAGCTAGGTCATACATAGGTCTACATACTAGGCCTAGACTAGGCTTCATGTCCCGAACAGACAGCTGGGATATGGCCTAGGTCTTACATCAAGCTCGATCTTGACATCCTTAAGGTTTCATTTTTGACTAGCCTAGGCCTAAGCCAAGAAATTGTGTGATAGGTTTAGGTTCGGATTGTATGCCCCGAGGCTAGGTCTACTTACCAAACTTCCATATAGATTGCTACAGAATGTTAAATTGGGTTGTAATAAGTTTTACGTGATTTGTCCCAGAACAATTCTTTCACAAGCCCACAAAAACAACAACGTCGCGTAAATATCCGCCTGTAACATGCATTATGTATGTCATGTTCACCAAAGTGTGATGTTCACTATGTCACAACTCACTACCAGTGCTGCCATTTTGATTTTTGAATAGCTCGAACTGCGATGTGTATCCTAGTTCATACAAGCTTTGATAAGGGGCGTGGTTATGTATTGATACCATGTGCGATACCAGTCCTGTCATATCACAGCCTTCTTTATTCATTATTTTCTTATATTATCAGAGAAGAATGATCTGATTAAAGAAAGCTGTGTGTCATATGGACCATGAGTTCAGCGCTTAGCCATAGAGTAAGTAAATGGCTGGGCATAGTTTGTATTTTTTTTGGACACGATATCTGCTTTCCATGCCTGAGATCACGGGTTCGATACACATTCCTAAGCTTTTTTTTTGGCTAACTTTCAAATACATTAAAAAGGCTTATGACCAAAGGTCAAGGGTCGGGAACATTTTTTTAAATTGAAATACATAGAAATTATTTTTATTTCATTTTTATTTGATTCAGGTTTTCTGTCACTTCGACTTGATGAATTAGAAAAGGTTGTAGGAACTAGGTCCTCTCACCTCGTCAAATAGGTGGTTTAACTTAGCCTCTCTAGTTTAACTAACGATGTTGTATTGTAAGCACTTTGCAAGGCAACTTTCCTTATTCCTTTCTTTAGTCCTTCATGTGTGCCTGTGTGGGAACAGATGAAGGACGGCTATCACTTATCTGTGATTCGGATACTGATAATCAAATATCTGTGGTTCGGGACGGTAGACGAGAGGATCATTTCATTTTAATTTAATTTCATTTTATTCTGCCAATATAATAACTAATACAAATATAAGTGAGGATTATAAAATTATAACATTAACAGAAGCCCGCGTAAGAACACAAGTTCTTGGCTGCGGGCTGTCAAAAGAAAGAATATTTATACATATTGTAGCTCGTAGCAGAGACGGAATAAAAACATGATATTTGATATTTACGGGAAGACAGACTGAACAAAAATTAAGAATCGGGCTCTCAAATCAAATGATATATTTCAACACCAACAGATCGAAGCATTGGCCATGTAGCATAGTACCCTTCCCCTAAAAAGTAAGAAATGTTTTATAGGTATGGAATACAGGAGGAAAACTTCGTAGTAGTGCATTACACAGGCGTGCGAAGGGTAAACCATAAAGTAGGCCTACGGCCCAAAACGAATACGATATAAGTAGGCCTACGCGGTTTTTTTTTTAGCAACCTGAGGCACTATCGCCGATGCGCTAAATGACCTCGCTGTCGATGCGCCTCAAAACCCTAATATTCATTCATTCATTCTATCGCCGATGGCGGGAAAAATGATACGTTCTTTACAACTGTTTAAAATTTTTGTCGTTATTTTATTCTGTTTTCAACACGAAAAATTGAAGATATTTATTAGGTCTACATGTAGTAAAATCCTCTTATACTTGAATACTTAATTTATTTTATATACTGAAAATTCAATTCATTGTTGTCTATATATAGACAACAATTAATTGAATTTTCAGGCTTATATACTTACTCATTCGTCGTAAACTAAACTTTTGAAGATGTAATTGATATGCAAAATAATTTGGTTGTTTAATCCTCATACTACCTAATCATAATTTTAGCAGTTCAAAGTAACACCCTCTTTTCAAACATATTTTTAAAAATGTAACTATATTCAGGTACCGAGAATCGAAAAAATGATACTTTGAGATGACTGCATTTGTAAATAATAGCACAACAGTGAATTGCATTGATAAGTATTACAAAATGCTGAATGGAAAAATAATAATGTCCATTTTATTATGATTATCACTCATTTTTTTCTTTGTCCATTTTGTATAATGATGAATTTTACATCTGCTGTTAATGGAAAGAAGTGATCATCACCATAGAATAAAGAACTAGTTCTTTATTCTATGTCATCACCCAAGAGACTTACTTCAAAGTGGAAGATATCAACATTCGTGTGTTTTGTGTCCGGATACATATCACAGAAACAGTCATAATGTGTTCCGGACGTTCGGAAACTGAAAGACTTTTATCTAATCAAACTGGGGTAGTAAAGGTCGCCCTTGTGGTGCTCCGTCCAAACGATCCCATCTTTCATAGATAGCCTTAATTGGGGAACAATGATTTTGTATCAAGTTTCGATGTTATTAAAAAAAAAAGAAATAATAATAATAATAATAATAATTAGAACCACTCCGAATAATTTGATGGTTTTTGCAGCATCCAATTAATAAAACATTACATTATGAATAAGCCTATATATTGAAAAAAAATCAAAATTATAAAAAAATAGCTGTCAATGTCCCCTTAAACCTGATTAAAGTATACCATCAATGAGTAAAGAAGTATCCTCAATATCATCCAGGACAAAGAAACCTAACATTGAAACTATATGTACATATCACTATACGGTTTATTTATTTCCGGTATGCTCTTCAGGACTTGGACATTTTGAAAAAGTAACCCACATTCGGAAAAGCGAATACCTGATCGATTTATACTTCAACTATATTGTTTTGTGATCAGTTATATTACTATTTGGAAATATAAATGCGAACTAAAAAATTCTACACCCGGAAAGAAGTAGGCCTATACTTAGAAGATGGGATTACCTCGGATAGATAACTCTCACAACCTTCTTCTCATGTTGACATCCCCAAGCCCAGTTCGCACTTGGTAGTATACTTCTCTCCGGAATATACTCTTCAGCACCCCCGACTTACTTTAATTCTGTTTTCTATACCCTTCTCATTGAAATAATATCATATTTACAGGGGCGTCGAAACTGGTGTGGGGAGGGATAGGTTGCCCCCAATGAAATGTAGATGTAAATTTTTGCTTTTCCTAAAATATCCAGTTTTCACACGTATGTCAATTTGTAATAAAGTATATCCTGCTAATTCATAAGAATATATACATAAATTTATTTTTAAAGCATTATTCAGAATATAACAATTGAAAAACAAAATCATTTTAGAAACTTTCAGTTCCGTCAACATCCAGATGGTAGTCCGCATTGAATATTTGTGCCCATAATTTGCAAACAGAGACATTGAAAGGACATTACGTTGTTTTAACTTGACATGTTGCTATGGTGCTTCCTCTTGAATTGAATATTAGGGTTTTAAGGCGCATCGACAGCGAGGTAATTTAGCGCTGCTTCCTCCTTTGAAGACGGTTCAAGCGAGCATATAATGTTTTAAAATCTACTCGTAAATGTGTTAGCTAATTTGCTTTCACATATTTGACAGAATAATTGACATAAGCCGGCCAAATCAATCAATCAATAGTCGACTCAAAGGGTCCACATCTTTAACTTGTAGTACTAGATTTTATCTCAGGAAATATGATATATGCACAAAATATTGAACTAAAAAGTTCTATATCTATAGTAAATATCTGACTTTTTTCAGCTTATTTATTTAAAGTATAAAATATTTCCTTCAATTAGAAGTATAACCATCAGTACTACTGTTGCATATATTTTGTATGAACATTTCTCTGGGAATGTACCGGCATAATAATTATTGCTTATATATACATGCTTAGGCTTATTTGAGACGTTGTGTGCATATAGTATTCAAAATTATTATAAGTATTGTAGGTACATCAAAAGTTATAGTAGACCTATATATAGTATTAGAAGTGAAAGTATGGAATAGAGTTCTATTTTCCCATATCTGATTCTATATATTCAACGTGCAATATTGTGAACATAATTATTTGGGATATTTGACTCCTTTATTGACATTTCGTATATCGATCTGTTTGCAAAACACCACAGATTGCATTCTATACCGTATACACTAGTATGGATTTGTAGAACATTAATACCGAGACGCGTGGCCGAGTGGTAACACACTGAACCGTCATTCGGGAGACCGGAGTTCGTTTCCCGCCGTGGTCGACCATCCTGACAGTTTTTTTTTTGTGGTTTCCCTCTGTCGTTCAGGTTGATACTGGGATGGTTCCTTTACAACAGGCCGACCGACCGACTCCTTCCCACCATCCAAAACACCGAATAAAATAACCTTACATCTCATCATCCCATCATCTCATTCATCATCCACCGGCGCCAATAGATCGAAGCCATCAGTATAGTGCGTCGTTAAAATCCAATTAAAACAAATTTAAAAAAGATCACCACTGCTTTTCAGTTAGAAAAGCAATAGCTACTATTTAGTCTCGATATAGGGCAAAAAGTTCCCACTGGGGTAACTATTTGTGAATTTATTGTGAATGTTTATTATGGATCGTCAATATTTCAGAAATACTCTGCACGGTTGGAAGCAGTTTCACAATAATACGATCATCCGAAAGCCATTAAGATTTGTTATGCTTTAGTTAACACTGAATATGTTTACAAAACATTCATCTCGCGTTATATATACAAATTATATATATATATATATATATATATATATATATATATATATATATATATATATATATATATATATATATATATATATATATATATATAATTTAATTAATTATTGAGATATTTTTTAGTGTGTGCTATCGATGTGTTCGTAAAACAACTGTCTTTGGGCTAAACTAAAAATATGCAGTTCAACCGTATGCGCTTGGCATACAAGACCAGGAAAAGTTACGCCATTTTTGTTATTTTTACTATTTTTCATTATTGTTTTCCATCTGTATCAAAATAGTTATAGGTAGCCTATAGGCCTATGCTGATGAAATTTCGTTCAACTGACAGCGGAATGTTAATAATCGACCAATCAATTGTCATCTTCATGCTAACTTTAACTGGTTTTGCTGTATGTAACGGGTTGATGTATTTTCCATCTAGCTTCACCAAAATTTTCATGGAATTTTCAACTTTATTAAATTTTCAATATTCGATATAGGCTATTATGTCAACCTCGATACATCACTGAATATCAATGCATTTGATACATTTTTGCGAGTGGGTCCTAACTGAATGACATAGATAATAAATGTAAGTAACGGCATAGAAGGTCTCCTGTGAGAATACAAATGAATTACATTTTGAGATGTTGCCTTTTTGCTTCGTTCGGGTTTTGTTATTATGCCCCATAGGTTAGATGGTGATATTTAGGCCTTCATATAGAGAAGACGTTATAGTCTGAAACTTTTGTAGCGTCATCAAATTTAGTTAAAGTACTTCAAGTTTCAAGAAGAAACATCTGATTTATATATATATATATATATATATATATATATATATATATATATATATATATATATATATATATATATATACATATATACATATACATATATAAATATATATATAAATATATATATATATATATATATATATATATATATATATATATATATATACATTTACATATATATATATATATATAAATATATATATATATATATATATATATATATATATATATATATATATATATATGAGTTATATAAATATATATATATATATATATATATATATATATATATATATATATATATATATATATATATATATATATATATATTGATAATCACCTACCCATGACTTAAAATAATCATAAGTCAGCCTATATATTTTGCGCAAGGCTATAATAGGGCATATGAATAAAAAATAAAAACCCTTACATTTTTGACAAAATATTTTTGGTCATGTATCTAATCCTCTATCAGACCCCGCCATGCCGAACGAAACTGCATTCAAAGTATCCGCTTGTGGGTCAAAGTGTCAAAAGAGAAAAAACATCCGTATTCTACAGTTAAGTTCTCAGTCTGTTGGGAAAAATAACATTAAACTTGAGTTTATGAACAATAATAAACAATAATCAGTACTGAGCTCAACAATGACTGTGTTTGGTGAGCCAAAAAATCAATTGTATGTTTAAACAGTTCTTTTAGCTGTACACAGGTCAAAATATCAAAAATGTCTCGCCTCCGGCGGTTGAGCCTCCTCGAAGGATCCATGCACCTTGACATGGCGTGGGGACTTGCGTGGCTCCGTGATCTCCAGAGTTGTCGTCGGGAGCGACGTAATTGCTCCCAAAAGGGTCACCCATGGCGATAAGGTCTGGAGTGAGAGTCCAGACCAAGTTCGGACCGTCTCGGTCGAATGGACGACTTTTGATGACCGGAGTATATGGAGAGTGTTGAGTTTTTATTTCCTTTTCTTTTCTTGTCACTTCCTTTTTTTCTCATCGTCACTTACTTTTCTTTTTCTAGTCCATATGTTTGAAACATCCACAAACCTTGACGACCATGGCAAAGTACACGGGCATGAAAATAGCCTCAAAATGACCTCGATGTCAACGAGCCCTTAAGGTCTAACCTCCATTACCTCATGGTAACAAGAAAATCATGTGTTTTTGTCAGTCGATTCGTTTTGATGTGCTCGAGAATACAATTTAAAAACAGATGATAGGCTAACCGGGATAAAATTTGAGATACATCAATTAAAAATTAAAATACTGCGGATGTTTCCCTATCATTCAACACGCAACCTTCAAATTTCATGCGTTTCTATTATTTAACAGATCATTAAAATTTAAAATACACTAAAAGTAATGACATTCAATCAAAAAGGTTGTTTTATTGTGGATGAAGATATGAATAGAATTATGCAAAAATAAATATAAGTACCCGATTCTCATTTATGAATCACACTCATTTAAAGAGGAAAAATAGTTGATTTTCACCAAAATGAGGTCAATATAGCAACTTGATATTCCATTCAAGCGCTGTAACTTCGGCCAACAAAATATGACAGTGTTTCTGATGTAATTTCAATTCAAGAATACACATGTTCAATAAAGCTTGAATAAAATTTCCCCAATTTGTAATTAATTTAAAAATTCATTTTTGACTCTGCTGACCAAACGGCTATTAGACTTTAAACCTTAACAATCAATCAATCCGGCGGCTGAGGCTTTCGCCCCAGACCCCAGACTCCAGACCCCAGACTCCAGACCCCCACCCTTTTATATTTCTGCCTCCCCCCTAGGAAAATTGATTTCCGATGTCTAAGCATATTGCCACTTTGTCTAACGTATTGCTAAAATTCTTGTACTCCTCGTGGGTAAATCCATAGACGACAGATAATCTCAGATGGATTCCATCGTCTAAGGAAGATTATTAATCAGTATCATTCCGGTATAACCAACTATTGATTTACCTTATTATTTTACTCATACTTGACGAAGACCAAATGGAATGTTTTTCAGACCAGACTAAAGTTTGGATTCTAAAAAAGTTCTTTAACAATGTCTACCTATACATATAGTTTGTCCATTGACTTTTATCCGAGAATGGCTGGAGTTGCATATCAGACCTGCCCATTTTCTAACAAACATCATTGGTGACAATGCTCTACGGGGTACTACAGACTATTTGTGAAAGCAACCTTCGTGTACAATTGGTACTACTCTACTAGACACCACAAATATTCTACTTATACATAAATAAATAATACGAAGAAAAAACTCTCACACGTCTTTCTATATTTATTAGAAATGCTTTATGTAGCTACTGTATTACTACTTAATGCCCATCAAACCACCAACAGAGCGAGCAAATTAGATTGCATTGAGTAGACGCCATGTGTGGGCTTGTGCCCTAAATCGTCCTGCCCCCGTCGTCTTCCTACAACTACCCTAATCATCAAAATCATCGACTGTTGCAATTACAATTGCTTCCTTACGATGTTCAGTGAGTCATGCACTTTTTGCTCGTGGTGTGAAAACGCTATATCAACCTTGGATGAGCGAATTAAATGTGAAAAAACTATATTTATTTTTTCTATATAGAATTTGCTTATAGTTTCAGTTTTATGAAATATAAATGAGTGGATTTAAGCGAAAATAAGCTAATTACGTGCTGTCATCATCAGTGGTAGGATGCCATTTTTGTACATTTATTTTAATAATTAGCTTATTAAAAGGCATCCATCTAAAATGAAAACATCTACTTCTGAAAAAAGAAGTAGATTTAGAGTTAATTAATGTGGAACCATTGAAGTGAATTTATATTAAACTGATAACAAAATTCAACATATTTGTTGATGTTTTTTCCCGTGTACCAGCAAAATTATTAAAAACGCTTGTGGCATATAGGAATTCCACAAAAATGATTGTGATGTTTTGAAACTTGCAAGAGATAATAGTCAATAGGCATGACATCAGATAATTACAATTTTTATAAGTATTGCAGTTATATTGATACAGATTTATTTAGAATTCCATGAAATTTTGTAAAATTCTTGGCAACTAGCGCTACAACGTTGATAATAATCAAACGGCAAGACTTATGAAAAATACAACTATCTGATGACGTATGCTCATTATAGTTTGAACATCAACTTTGACAAATTTCAAGTGTTTACAATTATTGCTGTGGAATTTTCGTATCCCACGAGCATTTTTATTTATTTTTCCTGTACACGGTAATAAACGGAACAATTTATTTCAAATCATTTTTTCATCAGCTCAATATCAACTCTCTTCAACGGTTTTGCATTAGTTAATTCGAAATAGTTATTTGTCAGAAGTCTAGTTTTTCTCATTTTTAGATGGATGAATATCCTTAATTGAAATATTTTTATCTCTGAAAAACGCAGTTCAAGCCCATTGAATTAAACATGTACATTTCCCCATCTTTGTGTATGCAAATGGTCAGAGCACCTATGCGCCCCCAAGCTGAAATACTTCGGCGCCCTTTATCCAGGACCAATGGAGGGTTGCCCTGAGCATTAATACTTGACGAATTATAGTATTGGAAAAATGTCATAATTCTATTGAATCTTTTTTTTAATCATTGGATGAGCGATAGCGGAGACTTCCATCCTACTCTTACGGAGCTTTATCTGTGCTTTTTGTTTGTTTTTCCGTCAGCACTGTACAGGTCGCACGGTTTGACTGATCAACATGCACATTTTTCTGGACACGTAGACTTATACAACTTAGAACTGTGTAGTTTTGGGGTCGAATCACCCGGACTATTTCAGAGAAGAACCATCACAACGTTTCTGAAAACCCCATAAGATTAGGCTGAGTAGGTTGATTAGGTTGAGAAAATTTGAAAATAAAATCTCTTACAAAAAAAAAATCATTTTTCACTGAATGTAGGCCTATGAACACATGAAAGATACACATTATCACAAATCACATTACTTGATTCAAATCGAACGTGCCGTTTTGAAAACAAAAAATTAATAAATGTTTTTTAATAGCAGAAACATGTGGCCAAAATTCACGGCTCTCTCGACGCTTGAGTTGCCGGTCAAGGTGTGTAGAGGTTTCGAATATACTTCAAATAAATATCTCGCTCATTTAAAAACGCTCATGCTGCGTTTGCAGAAGGCAAACGCAGCATATGCGCAGTGAGATGAGCGAGATATTTCTATGGATTGAACTCGAAAACTCTACACACCTTGACTTCGAGTATAAATATATGTATATATATATATATATATATATATATATATATATATATATATATATATATATATATATATATATATATCTATATCTATATATAAATATATATATATATATATATCTATATATATATATATATATATATATATACACATGCAATATAAATATATATATATATATATATATATATATATATATATATATATATGCATATATGAGAATAAATTATTTCTGGCTGTTTCCAGTCGTTTCTTATTCATTTAGATGCTCGATATTTCAGCAACTCTATGATTGCCTTCTTCAAGAGCAAAATATTTTGAAATATTTTGCTCTTGAGGAAGGCAACCATAGGGTTGCTGAATTATCGAGCATTCAAATAAATGAGAAACGACTGAAAACACCCAGAAATAATTTATTCTCATAATATGAGTCGTTTAAGCCCACGTGAAACCATATATATATATATATATATATATATATATATATATATATATATATATATATATATATATATATATATATATGTATTATCAATATTATATATATATATATATATATATATATATATATATATATATATATATATATATATGTATATATGTATGATATATATGATTATTATAAATATATATATATATATATATATATATATATATATATATATATATATTCATATATATATATATATATATATATATATATATATATATATATATATATATATATATATATATATACATACATACATATATATATATATATATATATATATATATATATATATATATATATATATATATATATATATATATATATATATATATATATATATATATATATATATATATATATATATATATATATATATATATATGAATATATACATCAGAAGTGAAAGTATCAAGTCCAGAAAGCCGGGAATCACGGCGCCATGGTTCCGAATATAGCTATTATTTCCAACAATTTAACTTGAAAAAATATTCATTATATCATTTCCTTCGAAACGTCTGATTCGATTGAAATTATTCTTTTCAATAATATGTATCTTGTCTGTATTCACATTCAGTAAAAATTTGAATTGTTTTCAAGAGATTTTTCTCACAATTTATTTCCGCCCAGCCTATAATCTTGCGTTTTTTTTTTAAATTTGAGATTGTTCTTCTCGGAGAGAGTTCAACTTATTTGGGCCCAAAACAATCCCAGTTCCAAGTTGAACAAGTCCTCGTGTTCAGAGAAAGTTTCATGTTGATCGGTCAAACCGTGCGACCTGTGCAGTGCTCACAAACAAACAACCGAACAAAAAACACACATACAGACAAAGCTCAGTAAGAGTAGGATGGAAATCTTCGCTATGGCTCATCTGATAATAAAAATGTTATTGAATTTGTATGTGTGTATGCATTACAACAAGTAGATGGAAAATCATTTATTCATGACGGCTGTTCATCTTTACGATGAAAGACCATCAGGCCCGGACTTAAGAATCCAGCGCCCCTAGGCTGAACCTAGTTTGGCGCCCCTATACTTATTATCAAAATGTGTGCAAGTGTGGTGTAAAACTAATAAAATGAATGAGTAAATGTAAAAAATATTTCAGTCAATGTGAAAAGCACGTGGCACGTCAACGTATTTCCGCTCGTTACTCGACATTACCAATGACTTACTAAGTAACGGAATATTTATATGACAGGGTGCGACTTACCCGGGGTGAAATCCTAGAAAGAAATACCAGGGCATATTTCAGCAATATTTCAGTTAATCCAATAGCTCCGCAGGGAATTTTTTGAAATATCATTTATTTAGATTATATTCTGTAAGTTGCAGATATTGGCCAATGCTGTTGGAGTGTTAATGAGAATATGAATGGGAATAATAATGAAAATAAGTTCGTGATACTTTTGGTTTCATTTTCAACTATACATGATATAACTTCGGTCTCCGTGTTGCATTTTTTGATACCATTTCTTTTCATCTGAAACAAAATTATGAAAGCCCTGAAGAGCCCAAGCGCCCCCTGGGCTCTTGCGCCCCTAGACAGTCTTGCCAGCCTGCGCGTAAATCCGGGCCTGAAGACCATGAAGGTTCAGCTTACTATAAATTTGGAATTATAAATGCCGAAAGTGAAAATGAGTTATAAAATCATATGCTAATAAAATCAAAAACTTAATTAGTGATAATAAAATGAGAAAAATAATCAGAATAGGATTTCAAGTTGGTTAAAAAACGTTGAAGAGATTGTTGTGGAGAATATGTGACGATTTACGTAAGATTGTGGACTATTTCGTGAATGAATAATTTTGAGATACTGTATGATTTCGAAAAAGTAATGAAAGATGTGAGAAATGACCGCCCTTGCTCCAAGAAATAGTCCTATAACGTCCCATAACGTTTCGCTAGGTCAGGAATACAGGGATGATAGCTCCTTCTCCGCATCAACCTCTTCCGCGTGGTTTCCTCCCTTTTCAAAACTAATACTCACAAATCAGGGATGGAAGGGAAAAGTAATCACTCGAGGAAAATATTGGAATTCGTGTTTATTTCAATCTAATTTCACAGTTCTTTTAGTGTCTGAAATACTTTAATTATTTCTCTTATCAGAAAGCCTTCTGAGTATCACGCTGTTTCGGACTATGTATAAAAACCATATCACACGAGTATAATACGACAGTTTTGGAGAATGGTTTTGGGCTCATAATTTACTTGTAAATAAAAATCACGTTAGACATTTCCATCTTAAATATCTCGATATTGGATCGTATCCAAGAAATTCAATTATATGAATTTATTTTATATTATATAAATAAATAAATATATATATATATATATATATATATATATATATATATATATATATATATATATATATATATATATATATTTATTTTATATTATATAAATGAATAAATATATATATATATATATATATATATATATATATATATATATATATATATATATATATAGATGTATATATATATATATATATATATATATATATATATATATATATATATATATATATATATATATATATATATAATATGTATATATATATATATATATATATATATATATATATATATATATATATATATATATATATATATATATATATATTTATATCGTTTTGGGAGTAATGGAGCTTTTTTGTTATTATTTGTTGATGAGCTGTGGAAGTATTGTGCTACGTGCAATCGAAATCACAACGGGTGGGTTCAACTCACACATTTTACCAATTGTTGACTTATGAGATGCTTTTTTTTGTTTGAAAATCTATAGCTACATTATTTCGGTTTAGTAAAATATTCCTGAAACCCCCTGCTGTAGCGCGATGAAGCTAATTTGTGAAGGATTCTAGTTCGCTGCTCCCAGAGTCAATAGAGCATCAACGAACCAAGACATTTGGTAGCTCAACAATTCAGTTTCAATTCCATTTCAGATTTTATTTTTATTTTCGTTTCACATGGCAACTTGGCAAAAGAGAGAGTTTTTGATAATACACGACTACAGCTAGTAAGATTTTTATATTAGAGTAAACTGGAAGTATTAACACCTTTCGCATTTCTCTTTTAAATTCTCTTCAATATAAACATGAATTTGTATTTAGTATTTATTTCATAGTAATACAAATTGTACAAGTAAATACAAAAATATACATTATACAATAAATATTTCTTACTTATGTAATTAAAATCTTGGACTTATAATCAAGTATTGAAATTTGTCAGTACAATAAAGTGAAATAATGAATATTCATTTAATAAAAGCTAGTGTAGTATGTTAGAACAGAATGTACATTTACAGTTTCTTGCACTTTCAAAATCAGTTATATTATAGAATGCATGTGAAATTAAAAATTATTTTATTCTGAGTTTAAAAATGTGTCTTGGCCAGGTGGAGTTTTTCAATTTTTCAATCATGCGGTTTGACAGTAATTCGAAAATTGTGAGGTAAGAAGTGGACATTCAATGAGATTTCATTTCAAATATTATTTCCAATAAATTAATACAATTTGATGAATGCTTATTAATATTGTTGTGTGATCCATCACAACGTTTGTTGAAAAAATATAATATCAAGTCTTGACGTTCATTTATGATTAAACTGTCATGTTTATATAATTTTCAGATGTCTTAATGCGAATAAAATCAATATGTTAGTTTTTTCTGTACTTCTCTATTTTCGGACGCTAAATAACATTTTCATTTCCATTCATTTTCTAAGCCCAATATTCCTTCTGTCTATTGGATCACTTGTGACAAATCTAGTCATTGCGATAGTGACCGTAAAGATAACCGTATTAAAAGGTGACAATTATTCTAATTGTTGTGTTCGCTACGGTTATTTTGTGGATGTCAGTATTAATATATATTAATCAGTTCTCATCACCACAATACTGTTTTTAGAATTGACAATTCAGCGATTTATCGGTTGAATTGAATATAATCGTTATTTCACGTGTTTTCTCTGGAATTAGTTTGAACTATATAATTTTTGAATTGAGAGTTTGCTGCTTTAGTGGTTCTCAAGCAAGCATCAAGATGATGTACATTATTTGCTTGATCTATTAGCTCTAATCTTTACATCATAATTGTTCATAATTCATAATAATTAATAATCTATTTATAATTATAATTTATAATTGTTTGTTCATAATAGCATTATAATTGTTCGATTTTTTAATTTTTTTTTTTTTAAATTTTTATATTGGGTTTTAACGACGCACTGCAATGATGACCAAGATCTATTGGCGTCGGATGGATGATTAATGAGATGATGGGATGATGAGATGAAGGTTTTTATGGGTAATGGGAAGGATAGTGGGAAGGAAGCGGTCGTGGCCTATATTGTGGGAACCATCCCGGCATTAACCTAGACTATAGAGGGAAACCACGAAAAACCCCTGTAAAGATGGACGGTAGCGGGGATTGAACCGGGTCCGACATGCCCACTACCTCCCGGGTCACATGGAGCAAGTGCGTTAACCACTGCGCTACCTGTGCCGGTTAATTGTTCGAATCTACCAATTTGTGTGCGAAATACGGTGACTGATTGATTGATGAAAGATTGGTTATAAATGTGTCTTCAGTTCGCAACAAGCAACATAAATTGCGACTGAGTCGTGTGGTCGAGTGGTAACACACTGAACCGTCATTCAGGATACCGGGGTTCGATTCCTGCCATGGTCGACCATCCTGACAGGGGTTTTTCGTGATTTCCCTCTGTCGTTCAGGTTGATACTGGGATGGTTCTATAGTACAACGGGCCACGGCCGAATCCTTCGCACTATCCAAAAACACCTCATAAAATAACTTTTCATCTCATCACCCCATCATCTCATATATCATTCACCGACGCCAATGACTATGAATTATAAAATAGCGCCCCCAGTCTTCATCCTCACCAACCTGTGCCTAAATCCGGTCCTGAATATTAATATAATTATAATTATAACATCAGCTCAACTGATCATCCAGAAAACTGTCCATCCAATACTTTTTTTACCAAGGTATTGTATGAGTATTTCTGGGATGGGCAGCTGAACAAATGTTCTATTTTTATTTCTATTTGATTTGGAAAGTGAGTTTCCCGGATAGTTAGTTCATGAATATACAATCATATTAAAATAATAATATTTGGTTTGAAAGGTGATTGGATGGTCACTTTTCACGATACTCACTTTTCTGGATGAGAAGTTTGCAGAATAGTCACATATAATTATACAGCCTCGCTTAATGCGTAATGTGCTTGGAAAAAATCTTGATTTTCAAGTATGTGATTCATTCTTCTCGATATTGTGATTGAATTAACGAGCTACACGATTCTAGTTTATAATAGAGTATTAAACGTGCTATATTCTGAAATAAAAATTGAATATAGAATAACTAATATGGTTTGGTAATAAACTATCAAACGTTATGATTATACCTATATGGAAAGTGTAAAATTGGGGCGTTTCAACTCGGATTGACAAATTATGTCGAGTGCATCAAGTGCATTACAAAAAACAAACAAACAAACAAACAAACAGACAGACGTACAAAACTACATAAAACATACGATTGAGATGCATGGGGAGAGTTCTATGACTATACGCTCATTCCGATAAAGAAGTGGACACGAATAAAACCAAATGTCATATAGAGTTAAAGGAACTCGTATAAAAGATATTACACAACAGAGCACGAGTCTGGAAAAGTGATTGAGGTATATATAATTACGAGCTAGGAGTAATAAATAAATATATGTCCGACATTTATTTGCCATCGTTTGCTATAATCAGAGCCACAGCAAAGACACCGGGATCGTAAAAGGTTTTATTAAATGGTCTCAAATTTTCAGCGACATTGCTGTGAATGTTACGAGTTTCTGTTATTATAAACCACAAAATGGATTTTTTCTTATTTCAGAAACAGCTTAATATAATGTGATGTAATGTGCACGTGTTTATGTATTTCGCAATGCTTGTAAGTATTATACGTACAAGATAGTAAACCTGTGTTTAATCTTGAAAAGATCTTTCGTCTCGGAGATTTGTGTGAACTATTGAATTGAACATTGGTGGTAAGTTGACTGTATATCTGCCCCTTTATTTAATTGTTGGGGCGATTATTATGCTACTTTGATGCAATACAATTATTGTCATCGTCAGTGGTTCAGTTTCTGAACGTATTGATTCTGACACACGAATTTTGAACGTATTTAGTTTCAGATACTTGTATATCATTGTTATATATCATTTTATTATGGTTAGTATTATTTTTTTGTTTTTTTTATATTGGGTTTTAACGACGCACTGTAATAATGACTAAGATCTATTGGCGTCGGATGGATGAATAATGAGATGGTGGGACGATGAGATGAAGGTTTTTTATGGGTAATGGGAAGGATAGTGGGAAGGGAGAGGTCTTGGCCTATATTGTGGGAACTATCCCGGCATTAGCCTAGACTATAACAGAGAGAAACCACGAAAAAACCCTGTAAAGATGGACGGTAGCGGGATCGAACCGGGCCCGACATGCCCACTACCTCCCGGGTCACATGGAGCAAGTGCGTTAACCACTGCGCTACCTGTGCCGGTTATTTTATTCGTTTCAGACCATAAATAATGACACATAGAATGATTAGAAATTAAATTCACCAATGTTTTAATTTTAGTAGTGTCATAGTGCCATTAAGGGAAGAAGATTGAGGGATGAAAACGGACTTCGAATTTATTTAAATATTCATTACAATTTGTCACTTATTCATTTTCAGGTAGGCAAGTCAAGAGTTTTCATTGATGTGAATCATGACACTCGTTTTTCTCTGCTCTTGTATTCTCTCTCCCCCCCCCCCCCTCCCATACCTACCCCAACACAGTTCGGCATGCACGTCCCACTTCAATTCAACCATTAATACAAGTAAAACTGCAATAGTTAGTGATTTGCAATTTGATTGTAGATTCATACGAGTACGCCTTATTGATAAGCATTTTATCGAAACACTTTGGATCTTTCACTAATAAAGTTGTGGCAGCAAATTCCAATGCAGAATGAAGAGAGCTGAATGAATGTGAGGTGAAGGCGTTGCCATTGCGTCATCATCGAAGGTATATTAACTCTTAAGGTAGTGTACAGGCCTTGGTTAGTTGATGAGACATGCCGGCGGCAGCAGCACCATCAATCACGAGATGGCTAGCTATGGCGGGAAAACGTGCCGCTCTCTCTATTCTCAAGATAAACCAAACAACAAATTGTTAGATAATTATGACTCAGCATTATAATTTTTTTTTTAATTTTAAAAAAAGTACGTTTAATTTTTTCCCTTAACACATCTAAAATGTTCCTTTATAGAATCTGTTTTTTGTTGTTGTGTCGACGTCACTGTGTTGTCTATGAATGCTTCCACCTTCAACCTTAGGTAAAAATGTCTTTTTTTTCCTTTATTTCTGTTTACGTCAGGATATGGGAAAAGTCTTTGTCGGCAACACCTCTCTGGAAACGTTAGCAATGAGATATGATTTTTCTATTTGAAACTTGATTAGGCTAGAGGCTACTGTTTGAAAACCTAGGACTAACCTCCAGCGGTCAGTTTGTATTATAGGTCTACCCCAAGGTTGGGTCTACCCTAGAGCAAGGTTTCTTGATAGTAGACAAATGATCAAAGTCTATATATTCTGCTACCCGTACATTTTTCGAGGAAAAGTTGTAATGAACAGTGAACTGGCTGTTGATTGACATGATGCCTGATGTGAAATTGATTGAAGATGTGAAGGATTCACCTTTGAACTCAAAGCTCGTACACGAATGTTATAGGTATCTTAGTGAATGAGACGTGAACGCAACTTTTGTTTTATTACACAATTTGAAATGAATGAAAGTGGTAAAACTGTAAAACGGGTTAAACAACAACATAGGCCTACGTTTGAATATATTATGAATGTACGTTGTTTTTTGTAAGTATAGAAATTATGTAGAAATGGTGAGCTTCATTTTCTAAATATTTCATTTCGAAAAAGCCATATCTTTATAGGAGCAATATTTCGTATACAAAATCCAATACAAACCTGCAACTGAATTGACCTGAAAATATTACGCTTGTAATTCTCCAGTATTATAGTAATTGATGAACAATCTTTCCTCGTGTAAGTACTCTACGGTATATAAATAGAAGCACTCATTTTTAATAAGTGAAGTGCAGTTTGTAAAATTCAATATCCCCTGTAAATAAAATTCTAGAGGAATTGACACGGAATTTGGATGTCAGCACATACTGGTTTGACTATATTTCTCTTACTGACAATTCAGTTAATTTAGTCACTTATCGTCACAATTAACTCCACGCCACGTTGATGAAGCGATGGCAACGTCAATGGGTATCTATAGTCACTGTAGCGCTATATGCTCTTATTAAACAGCAATGTGGAAAAATCCAAATGCACTTAACCTCATGTCCAATTTTATATCAGAATCAATTTAGAATTAATCTCTTCAGTCTTCTGAGTATTTACATATGATCCAACACCGAGATCCAAGTTGACAAAAACAAACTTGACCGTAACGTAATTGATCTATTTATTACACATATGTTTGAATTTATCCACTTGATATTTTATCCCCAACATATATATATATATATATATATACATATATATATATATATATATATATATATATATATATATATATATATATATATATATATATATATATATATGGTTTCACGTAGGCTTAAACGACTCATACTATGAGAATAAATTATTTTGGGGTGTTTTCAGTCGTTTTTTTATGATAATATATGGTTATATATATATATATATATATATATATATATATATATATATATACATATATATATATATATATATATATATATATATATATATATATATATATATATATATATATATATATATATAATATATAGTTCATAGTTAGAATAACTTGCTCTTGAAAAAGGCTGCCATAGAGTTACTGAAATATCGAGCATACAATTAAATAAATATAAACGACTGAAAACACCCCAAAATAATTCATTCTCATATATATATATATATATATATATATATATATATATATATATATATATTTATAATGATGATGATTAGTGTTTGCTTAGCGACCCCACCAACAGCTAGGTTATACGGGGGTACGAATGAGCGGGTGATAATGAAACTATGAACTGATGATAAGTGAAAGGACGTTTACAAAAACCCATGCCTTATGCGGGACTCGAACCCACGCCCGACGGTAACTTCTGTTTCTGAAGCGGTGCCTCAGCTGATCGAGCTACCGATGGCAGTATATATATATATATATATATATATATATATATATATATATATATATATATATATATATATATATATATATATATATTTATATATATATATATATATATATATATATGTATACTTGACATAGTTAATGGGGTACTTAAATTGCAATTTATAAAGGGCCCGAAATACATGTGAAGAAAACAATTTGAAGGATTTCATGAACCGCAAATTATGTTACTGGGTGCAATATAAGTCTTTTTTTGCACTTATTTTTATAATCTCATATACCGGTAGTTGTAAGTTGCATTCATTTGTGTATGTATATTTGCTATCATGTCCGAATCGCATTAGGCGTAGGCCTACTTCTTTTGAAATACTCTTATAAATACAAACAATAATAACATCACTGTAATATAACCGTTTATTAGTCTCTTTAACCTGCACGTTGACATGTTGTGTTCAATTTAATCAAATTTCATTTATATTATAAAATGCGCTCATGTAGCCTATTAGGTCTACAATTATTAATCATTGTTCATGAGTTAAAAATAGCTTATAAATTAAAATAAGACTGAGTATATATGGGAGAGCAGAACTTATTTAGTATATGCTAAGAATCTGAATATCGATTTTTTTTTGTATTC
Source organism: Brachyptera risi (assembly GCA_964007535.1). Lineage (NCBI taxonomy): Eukaryota > Metazoa > Arthropoda > Insecta > Plecoptera > Taeniopterygidae > Brachyptera > Brachyptera risi. The sequence continues at coordinate 19,690,196 of OZ023327.1, read as the reverse complement.
ACCAATATAGAATAATGTCGAAATATAAATTGGATCATTGTTTTTTAAATTTTCATCGAAAGATCGCTTAGAAGAGTCACCCAAGACTTCGAGGCTGCCTTTGTCACCAAATATTAATTATTTTGTTACAATTATAATAATCATAAATTGTATAAATTATGAATCCTTCAAATATACATTTTCGCTTATACAGGTCAGGTAATATAGTATACACACGATTTCATGGCTAGATCCATCCTTTGTGTAAGAGACTAAAATTAATAGTAATCAAAGATACCTTACACTTCGTAAGTAGAATGTAACAAATCACTCAATGTTTTTCTTTTTTTCTTTTCACTTCAACTACCTTATTATTTTCAATGTTTGAGAACAAACTTGAATTGTACTTATAACTCACCATTTTAACCCACAGTCAAGCCTTTTTTAAGGGCTCTGTGGATGTTTTTTTGTTGTGATTGTGTTTTACTTCCTGTATCAGTGTATGTGACCAATAATAATAATAATAATAAAAATTAATCCTCATTAGATTATCACATCAAAGCATAATAACCCAACCATTTCATAGCAGTTATAATATACGAAGATTTTATTCCCTGTGTATAGGCCCACGTAATACGTACTATTTTTCTAATTTACTACTACTTATTACTATTACGTACGTACTTGAAGAAGTTGACATTTCTTTCACTGGTTCCCAATATAAATTCTCAAGTTACATGTTCACAAATCCACAAAGCCTGATTCAGGCTTGTCTGTGGTTTGTTTGTTTGTTGAAGTTCATTGGTTTTAAATAATCAAAATGGGGTGGTAAGATCGCCCTTGTGGTGCCCCGTCCAAACGATCCTACTTTTCATCCATAGCCTTAGTTGGGAAACAATGATTTTGTTTCAAGTTTCGATTTTATAAAAAACAAACAAAAAAATGTTGGATATAAATGAATAATGGTGAAAAATGAACAGTTAATTTGACAATGAAGTGCAAAATAAAATAATGAAGGACGCATTTCAAGATATCTGAGTTGGAATAATGAAAAGCATGAGAATGAAATTGAAGAGAATGAAAGTATTAAGAGAATATTCGTCTAGAAGCAAACAACTATAAATAATATTATCAAAGTATAAATAATATACATAATTATAACTAATTTATTATTTTTCATGTATAAATAAAAACTATCCAACATAATTCACAACAATATATTCATTCAATTTCTTCCGATTCGTATGGTCTATATTCACAACTTTTACTTTTAGAATTTGCGTGTGAGGTTATATACAGTGAGCGTATAACTGCTCACTTCTTTACGTGTGAGTAGTGGCTATATTATAAAATGTGTATAAATACTTGAGTGATAGGTTAGCCTCAATGACACGGTGTTTGGACACAGTTTGTCAGGAAAATGCGCAACGAAGTTTATAAATGAGTCTGCATGGCAACGATCCTGAACCAAGTTTTCAACCGCCCAGGTTTCTAGCTCTGGAAGGGTAAGCTTACTTGCACCCCGTCATGGAATGCATGGGTTACTACCATGTGGAATGAAGTGTCATATTCTCCCCCCCCCCACCCCCCACCCTTTCCTTCTTTCTCCCACACATCATTTCTGAACCCCACGCACACACAAATTGCTAAATGAATTGATCCAAAGTTTAAGTTGTTAATTTTCTTCATTTTAGAGACGCAGTCACGCAGTTGATAGCAAAATGTGAATTCCTTATATCAGTTTGATCGTACTTTCTAATAAAAATTATGCAAATACAAAAAAAGTATATTACTTGAAATATAGAGAACCGGAAATGGATGTAACACAAGTGTATAGTATTCCTTATTCTTCATGCAAACATCTGTACATGTATGATGCGTATTTAATAGTAAAATGATAAATTTAAAAATAAAAAAGTAGTAGTGCACTGCAGACCGTTGAAAAACATTCAGATCGATTTCTAGACAAATTATATAAATTATGTAGTTTGTAATTGTATATAGTCTGCCACAGAATCAACCATAATCTATACAAAATTGTTTTTGGTCTCATTTTCTTTCCACTTACACATTTCTCAATATATCTTGTTGTCGTTATACATTCTTTTGACAACATTTTCTGCACAACTAGGCATGTCTAAGTATGCTAATTGTGAAGCACATAGATATGAATATACTCATTAATCGCTGTCAAGTTACTGCTGGGGTTACGCTGGGTTACTCCGTCTGATCTAGCTTCGTCTATTTCTTCAAATCTGACATACAATATAGACACACAAAATATGAGCACAAACCTTGAATTTCCTCATTACGTAATTATGTGTATAAGCTAAGGTGGCCTTTCCTACGGTAAAATCTAATTACGTATTGTACGTTCTTTTTTATATTGGGTTTTAACGACGCACTATACTGATGGCTACGATCTATCGGCGTTGGTGGATGATGAATGAGATGATGGGATGATGAGATGAAAGGTTATTTTATTAGGTGTTTTGGATGGGGGGAAGAAGTCGGTCGAGGCCTGTTGATAAGAAACCATCCCAGTATTGACCTGAACGACAGAGGGAAACCACGAAACCCCCCCGTCAGGATGGTCGACCATGGCGGGAATCGAGCCCCGGTCTCCCGAATGACGGTTCAGTGTGTTACCACTCGGCCACGCGTCTCGGTATTCTACGTTCTTCATTACTTACTAATTCTTATTACGTTCTACATAATACATTTCATATTTATAGATCTCATTTTTCAATTTGATTTTATATTGATATGACAAATATAAACATAATAACATTGAAAGATATTGAGGATACGTCTTTTTGCTCCATTTATGCATGATGATATTCGAAATCACGACAGAACAAAAAACTCGCCCCAATCATCCGACGGCGTCTCTAGTAGGCCTACTTTGAGAGTCACTGATAATTTATCAAAATTGTTAGCCAATAGCTAAAGTCATTCATAAAGATATATATTTATTCCAGACAGCCCACACACAAGAGTTTTCTCTTACGCGGGCTTCTTGTTTCCAAATCAAGATTAAACACAATTAAAATCTCTTTCTTGAAATTGAAATTAAAATTGAATTCATGCGATCAATTCCATTTTACCTCAAAACGTTTCTTATTGATGTATATATGTATAGAGTTGAGATATTGGTTCAATGTATTGTTAATTTTATTATTATGATATTGTTATAAAACTGTATGTTTAACTGTATGTTCAAAAGTGTATGTTTATGCCAGCATAACTTATAAATATGGTAATCTTTGATTACATGAACAAGAATAAAATGATATAAGAATTGAAAACAAAAAATTGAATTGAATTGAATTTATGTGGCACTCTTAGAAGTAAAATCTGTATAGGATGATCGCTCCTCCCTTCCCTTCCTCTTACCTCTCACGCTCCCCCTATAAAACATATTATATTATTCTCGTTCTAAATTAAATGTTCTTACAATGTATTTCAATTGATGGTTTTTGATGAGATGAATTTTTTACGGTATATTCACTTTACTAGACAAACGCAGCATATGCGTTGTAATTTGAGCGAAATATTTGTATAAAATCTTGTTGATTATTGTTTGCTTGACGACCCCACCAACAGCTAGGTTATGAATGAGCAGGTGATAATGTAACTATGATGTGATGGTAAGTGAAAGGATGTTCACAAAAGCCCATGCCTTATGCGGGACTCGAACCCACGCTCAACGGTGACTCAAGTTTCTGAAGCGGTGCCTCAGCTGACCGAGCTACCGAGGGTGACGCATGATGAATTCTAAGACTAACTTATCAATTGCAGTTACTGTTGCAATACTGTTTGAGAAGCCAGAACAGAAGTTCAAGTGTAGGTTTTGGCTCCTGTTCTTCAAAATGTTACCTTCCTTCTAATGTTTCATTTAGGTTTTAAGGTTTATTCACTGATTGTAGGATCAGGAGCAAGATGCATTGAGGGTTGCGTTGGTTTGCCGGTTGGAGATGGTGTCCTCACTTCCTATCCCTCTCATGTTAAAAATAGGTTCCAATTCACGGTCCACTTTCAAAAAGCTATTGCCCGTGCGTAAATAAGTTGTGATAAAAGGAACTATAACTTTACTCAATGACGTCGGTTCAGCTAGTCAGCCTATCAGCCGTTTCTACAAAACAACACTAGATAGAGCAGCGATCAATAATTCTCAGGAAAGTACTCAGGAAATGGAACGTGTTTTCGATTGAGTGAAGTCATTATCTCCAACCGGCAAACCAACGCAACCCTCAGTGCATCTTGGTTAGGAGGATCAGGTATGTGTCAAATGAAATTTGGGAGAGGAAAGACCCAAATTATTCCCTCAAACTTCTGTAGATGATGCTCAAGAAGTGGAAGTATATGACACAGTTGGTTACTAGTACAGATAGTTTTTTAGGACAGTCGAGTTTTTAGACAGTTAATTTTTAGTACGGTTGGTACCTTTTTGTGAAAATATTATCTGTTACTGATTTCTCATGCCTATTGTTATACACTAGCCGGAAACGCTTGCGTTGAAGTGTTTATTGGGATTTAATTGAGCTTACAACCCTACACAACGTCTTTATGTTCAAAAATCATAATATTTCATAACTTTTGCTGACAGGTTATGGAATTGGTCATTTTTTCAGATCCGTGTGAAGGAAAGGCCAGTAATAGGTCTGAATATAAAATGACAGTGAATAGGTCTGGTGAAAATAGTCTCTTAATCTATTTTTTTTACCTGTGGAAATGGTGTCTGCAGGTCTAATTGTTTAGATCTTGTTGGAGCCTACAAATAAACACAGATTCATATTGACAAAATATAATATATAATACCACTTTGCCACAGGTTATGGAACTGCTTTTTCTTTCAATTGTCTATGCCCTACCTTTGATATTAGTATTGGTGGTAATTTTTCCAGCTCATCCTACAAGGGAAGGAAAACGCTCAACTTTTTCCTGTACCACGTACGGTAATACGTGCAACAATAAACCTTTCGGTATAGAGAATTGTTTCATTCATTTAATTCGCTTTGGACCGAGACGCGTGGCCGAGTGGTAACACATTGAACCGTCATTCGGGAGACCGGGGTTCGATTTCCGCCATGGTCGACCATCCTGACAGGGGTTTTTCGTGGTTTCCCTCTGTCGTTCAGGTTGATACTGGGATGGTTCCTTTACAACAGGCCACGAACGACTCCTTCCCACCATCCAAAACATCTAATATAATAAAAAAAAACTCTCATCCATCTCATCATCTCATCATCTCATTCATCATCCACCGACGCCAATATATCGTAGCCCAATATATATATATATATATATATATATATATATATATATATATACATATATATATATATACATATATATATATATATATATATATATATATATATATATTATATATATATATATATATATATATATATATATATATATATATATATATATATATATATATATATATATATATTTATATATATAGTTATATATAATTCGCTTTGGTAACATTTTTCTCTCATCTCTAGGTACGAGTAAGAATCAATATATGCAAAACGACTACTATATTAAGATTTGAACTGAAAACTGTTTGCCGAAAGATCCAGTAGCAATAGTTGGTTTGAACGCTTTCATCTGATCCGTGCATCACCTGCATCTAGACCTAGATCATGACTTGACATTATAGAAAAGAAATATATTACATTAGAATATAGACGAATTATATGATGATACCCAATCTAACCGATTTGTTTTCTTTTGTTACATGTTATCGAAAATTCCCTCCGAAAGAACAATTTTTTTTATGTAAAAATTTTCAACTAATATAAATGATTACTCTAATAGTTTTTTACTTCTTAAAATGGGCTTCAATTTTCTAGAATGTATCAAGAAAAGGAGCCAACCACAGACTCTATTTTTTATGCTTTTTACTGAAAACCTTTCAGCCATTGTATTTTGTTCAAAGTTAACCAAACTCTTAACACTTCTTCCCACGATGTTTCACGAAAAATAGTTACGCTACTCATTCGTTTTTCTTTCGTTTTTTTTATGAGTGACAAATCAAATCGTTTTTCAGAATTCATCTGATCAATGGCAACATGTTGAGAATATATCGGCCCTCTTTGTTTTTGCTCAAATGTAAAACTTCCCACAACGGTATACAAGTCACAAACAATTAAAGAACAAATGATATTTGGATTTCATTATACAACAATTTAAATTAATACAAGTCAATGATTTGAAACTAGACTACTCATGAACAGTATGAATGATTGTATATGTGAAATTGTAATATTGTATTTGTTTTTACTTTTTACCTGTGCAACTGTCTTTTATTCACTGATTGACGTTGCATATATGTTACATTCTAGTCATCAAATGTATATGTCCTTTGGAATGAAATACAATTTTTTTTTAAATTTTTTTATTGCACAGAAGAACAAAGAACATGATAATAATAATAATAATAATAATAATATTAATAGCACATGTTATCTCCTCAATTAAGAATTAGCACCACTGGCAAAGAGTCACATTGTTTTGTATTTGTATATGTACACAAACACTGTGATGAAAACCCTTCATATGAATTTAATAGAACAATAAGAGAATGTTTTCGACCTTCATTTGAAAATGATCAATAATAAATGAATAGAAGATAATGAGGCGAGTAGTTACATCGTGTCAAGTTATTATAACATTTAATTTCAAATGTGGAAAGGTAGCTGGCCATTAAGCGCCCCTCCCCCCCCCGCACTAAATATGGAATTCAACCAAAAACTGCGAACAGCCTAAGCCCCAAGATGATTTTTCAAGACATATTTCAACATGAAACAACCACATTTCAAAACATCATGAAAATAATAATTTTGGATGTGTGTGTGGGAGAGAGGGGTTAGAGGAAAAGAACACTTCAGTACACTTGGTTGTAACATGTCACGATATGGCCACTGAATGATCAGGGTATCTACTGTCTGTGTGTGGATCTGAACTTCTGTGTGAGTGAACAGATACACTCGCTTCCGACATTTGATCAATAAGAAAACTTGATTATATGAAACCATCATTCATAACTATTTCTACAAGACTTCATTTTTCATCATGAACATTTCTGTTACAGAGTGGACCAATCAGATGCAATATTGCAATGAGGTCAAATCAATCGACGGAAAAAACAAAATCATTATAGGTGTTATTCAAAGCAAACTGTTGACTACTTTGATTCGTTGAAATGAAAATGAAAATAACGAATGCTAAATAAACAATAAAACTTCATAATCTGAATATGTGGGGTGGAAAAGTTGATTTTCGATCCATTATTTTTCACTCACCATTTTTTTCAATGATGATTATACGAAAATGGTGACTGCTTGATATTCAATCAACTTCGAAGTGTTTGCTGTTGATTATATTTGATACAAATTTACCATTATTATTATTTCAAAATAATACAAAATAACGAATACTCGAGACAGGGTTAGTATAGACAAGGTTAGTTGGCTTATCTTGTTTTGGAATCAAAAAGACGAAATAAGTTATTAATTATTATTATACAAGTACAAGAATGACTCAGGCACCAATAGGGACAAAACTACAGATACTGAACGATTCAATTAGAAATAGAGCAATTCTTTTTGACTTCAGAGAAAGTTCAATAAAATACCAAATTTCTTTTGTGCCCATGACACTGATTGGAGGTATCATGTAAACATGGAAAAGGAACGTTTTGAAAGGTTTTGAAGATGGTTCTAATAATCGTATATATCGTATCGTAAACACTGATTCAATCATAATATCGTTTGAAAAAATATTGATCATATTTGATATATTGATTGATAATATTAATATTTTATTTATTTAGCAATCCTGCTATTTTCATTACATAATGCAATGACATTTTTACTAATTTTAACATATTAGTTATACATTTTTACATATTTGTCACTAAATATTACAGCACAATTTTCTATTTGTATTGCTATAGCAATCATTATGAATTTCATATACTATTACAGTCAGAAGTTAGCATTTCCTCCAAGTATTGCTATCATTTGATGTCTTAGAGAGGAAACCTGTTCTCAACAAATGGTATACATTTATTTTTGAACACATTTACACCAATCGAATTTACAACCAAATCGTCTAATTCTGTCTAACTCGTCGAAACTGTCTAAACGTGTAATATCGTCTGAACTGTCGTCTAATAGTCGAGCATTTATTACAATCAATAAAAAAATGTTTCAAAGTGAGAATTTCATTGCATGTAGCAATATTAGTATTTTGGGAGGAACCATTATTGCTCACAACCCTTCACGGTTCAATATTTCGTTAGATAATATGTAAAGGTTTACTTTATTGACTATATATACACATCTTTGATCTTATCTTTCTTAAAAAAACGTGTACAGACTTAATGATTACACTTCATTTATAAAAACAAAAGCGTTGTTTTTATTCATGTGCTCTAGCTGTTCACTATAGCTTAGAGCATCTCACGGGTTCCGTAGTTTTCTATTCTAGATTCGGGACAAAACCCGATCGTGTTTTCCTTTAATTACCCTAACGTAATCATGTTCGTAATAAATGACATTTTAACTGTGGTGCACACACGACATAATTAAAGGCAGTCTGTTGATGAAATCTTCGATTACTCTCGCTCTAATCGTTGATGAAATGCATTAACCAAGCGTTCTATTCACCATGACGTGGTTTCATGATTCCACTCGAGAAGATCAAAGCAGCGAAACTGAACGTTTATATTAAAAATGTAGTCATATTATCATTTGTATTCAATTTAAATTTATAACGTTTTTTTTTTGTATGTAAGTTAAGCGTTACTTATTATTATGTTTAGTGAAGCTTTTGTGCTCTTTTTTATGTTAGGGCCTACTAATTTTAATTTGATTAACATATAGACCCATAGGCGTGCACAGCTAGGACTTGATAGTTACGACCCGACATGAATTGTTATGTACCAATAATATCCGAGGAAGAGGGGGGGGGGGGGGGGGGGGTCAAGTTTGTGAATTTTTTTTTGTTGAAATGAAAACGAACTAAATCCACATCGCAAATCGCACATTTTTGATCACTCCATCACACCTTAGCATAAGAATATTCACCAATATACAACAGAGAATTTTCGGTGCAACTCATTTCAGTTTCAAATTGAAAACCTTCTTAATATTTAACCTACAATTTGTCCTCAAAAAATAGAAAACTTGTTAAACCTAATACAAAATATACCATGCTATAAATAAATAGCACCACCATTCCGTATGGTTGACCTATGGAGCCCATTTGACCTGTGGAGCGCACAAAAGTAAAGGCTGTAAAAGATTATTCATGAATGAAAGATTCGTCAGTTAACGGTTACCCTATACGAATATTTGAGGAATAATTGATAGTTACCACGAATACATGCCAAATTTTCAATTATCAAGTTTTTTGAAAAAGATTTCAGTCCCTTGGACCACACCTCAATCACTCTTCGATTTCAAGTTTGCACCATCAACTATTCAAAAGCATTCTGTTTGGAATTTTATTTTATTTTTGTCCGTTTATATATACTCTTCGTCGGTGGATCCGTGTGAATTTAGATCTTTGTGGATATTATAAGCATTGTTATAGGTTTACCATAAAGCAGAACAAAAGCATAAAAAGTGTGACGAGAACCATATAATATGTATACGTTTTTGTGGACAACTACGTATTTGAAAAAAAAAAATTTCAAGCTGAAAGTCTAGTCTGTACATCACGAATCATGTTACTATAAGCCTATCAATCTAATAAATTCTCGGCTTCTCGCATTCCGTTTATCTAATCATTTTGATTAATGATCTATTAAAATCAACGGAATAAAATGAAATCATGAAATGAATGTAACATTGTTTTAGATTATCGATTCTATATATTAATATCGGGGATATATAATAGATCTTTGAAACTTTCACAGCTATTATATGAACTCATAGTTTTCTTAGATCGAAGCTGTGTGACAATATATATATATATATATATATATATATATATATATATATATATATATATATATTTATATATATAAATATATATATATATATATATATATATATATGTATATATATATATATATATATATATATATATATATATATATATATATATAGTATATTTATATATATATAGATATATATATATATATATATATATATATATATATATATATATATATATATATATATATATATATATATATATATATATATATATATATATGAATATATAATATATATATATATATATATATATATATATATATATATATATATGTATATATATATATATATATATATATATATATATATATATATATATATATATATATATATATGAATATGTATATATACATACATATATACATATATATATATATATATATATATATATATATATATATATATATATATATATATATATAAATATGTATATATACATACATATATACACATATATATATATATATATATAATATATATATATATATATATATATATATATATATATAATACATATATATAGGCCTATATATATAAAGAGAGATGTGTTTGTGTCCACCGACACCGCATATCACATAGGCCCTATAAATGTTCTTTCTTTTGTATTGAATTTTTAATCAATCTCTCTCTCCTCCCTCCTCTATTTCTTTCTCTCTCTCTCGTCTCTCTCTCTCTCTCCTCATCTCTCTCTCTCTCACACACTCTCTCTCTCTCTCTCTTTCTCCTCTCTCTCTCTCTCTCTCTCTCTCTCTCTCTCTCTCTCTCTCTCTCTCTCTCATCCGGCCGAGGGAGGTGTGATCTGGGCGAACACCTGTTGCACATTATGATCACCAGATGTCAGGCTGGTCTCACTTGATAGTCTATAAGCCTACTCTATCAAAGCTATTATGTTTTTGAGAAGGCTGGTCCCTATTGTTAAATTGGAAAATGGCTGCCATTCCCTGGATAATTGATGATAGGGGAAAATTGGGTAAATGAGTATTTGCTGGTTAAAAAAAAAATATATATATTTCTCAAAACCTTATATACGAAAGTGCTCCGGGCAAGTTTAGATTATTTTTATTATCTATGCAAGACATTCTTATAATGATTTTTTTTTTCTCTTTCAGGGATCGGTTGTAATGGAAGGTATAGGAGGTATTAAGATACACCGAAGCATGAATGGGATTCGTCTTCTGGCCGATAGACGATAATTACCGACATGCTTAATACACTCTCTCGATCAAAGAAGTAGATTAAAAGATACACGTTAGTTGAAACGTGGTATTTTTCAAAATGAAATTATTTTCATTCAAAAGAACGATTATGAAAGAGTTTTCAGATAGTTTTATGGAAGGCTGTGGATGATATTTGTCTATTTTATAATGTGTAGTAATAAAAGTAAATTGTGCATACTTTTGAGTTGAATTGAATGCTCGGTAGAAGGTGAGTCAACAGAAAGATAATTTTGCAAAAAAGATGATTTTGATCATCAATAAGATGATACTCGGCAAATTCTCTATAGAAAATCATATGTTATAGTGACTGCATATTCTATATTTCATTCGGGAGACCGAGGTTTGATTCCCGCCATGGTCGATCATCCTGACAGTGGTTTTTCGTGGTTTCCCTCTGTCGTTCAGGTTGATACTGGGATGGTTCCTTAACAACAGGCCACGACCGACTCCTTCCCACCATCCAAAACACCTAATAAAATAGCCTTTCATCTCTTCATCCCATCATCTCATTCATCGTCCACCGACGCCAATAGATCATAGCCATCAGTATAGTGCGTCGTTAAAACCCAATATAAAATAGTTATAACAAAAATTCTTTATTTGTGATATCAATGTTGAATAATAAAAAAAAAATCCTTCTCCATAAGGTTTTCCGTACAAAAAATGTGTGAAAATATTAATAGGTAAAATTGAAAGTTATATTTTACAAGGGTAACGCTTTATATTTCGTGTTGATGAATGAACGTGGCACATGTATATATCATACGTAACCAATGGTCCTATATACAACATTGATTGCTTCGTTTTTTAAGAAAATGACAACTTTTAATCAATTTCTCAAATACGTGTTTCTCGATTTATACTGAAATGTGCTGTGTGTAAGATCTGAGTATATTGTTGTACTTACCTCGTACACAAAATTTAAATTCCAATAAGAAATTTTTCATTGAGACTGGTTGACCAGTGGCTAGCACGCTGAACCGTCATTCAGGAGACTTTGGTTCGATTCCCGCCATGGTTCATCATCCTGACAGAGGTTTCTCGTGGTTTTCCTCTGTCATCATAAGATGGATGACTCCTTATAACAATAGGCCACGACCATTTCCTTCTCACCGTCAAAAAATAAAACCAATAAAATTACCTCCCAGCTCTGTTTCTCATGACTCTTTTAACATTCACAGAAGATCATCATTACAGTACGCCGTTCAAATCAATAATAAATTAAAATTTTTCTTGCCATACTATTCGTCTGCAATTTTAACAAATAGGCCTAAAGTTATTTGGAAATGAAAAATGGCCTATACAAATGTTCTCAAACTATACACATCTATTCTAGGCATTCAATTTGTCTGACCTGGGAAAAAACACAAACTCAAATATAGGCCTACCTAGCTAAAATTCCATATAATGTGTCATATTAATTCTTCATATCGTTCATTTAATAATGTTTGTAATTACGATTTGAAGCGTCTAAGCATCTTCTATATTACTACATTGTTCTGTATCAAATGTGAGCATTTTAGCAGTCCATACATTTGAATGAATGTTGAGTGAAAGAAGTAGAAGAAAGAAAAAACAACAAGAACAATGAGTGGTCTTCAAATAATCAACAGGAGTCTATTACAAAGATTTGATGGAGGAGTATGATGATTGCAGTAATCTACTTTGATAACTCATTTTACATCAACACAATTTTGATATATAGTTTGATGAAATTAATTCTAGTTTTCATACTTTCATTAATGGACGACATATATAATCGATCGCATATGATTTTTTTTTCTGTGTATCCAACAATGCTTATAATTTTGGAGGTGCTGAAGAGCATATACTGGAAAGACGTATATTTTATTGTGTGAAGAGGGCTTGCCCGTGTCTACTGAAGATCAAGAAGGTTGTGAAAGTGGGCAAAGGAGTTGTACACATTCACTTCTGAAGTATACGAATTTTCAGCTCTAGAATTTTGCTGTTTGCAGTTATATCCAGGAGACTTATATATCAAAATGATAATATTATTGTTCACAAGCAACCTCGATAAAGTAGGCTTTTACATTGATCAGGAATTCGCTCTTGTGGAAGTGGATAAACCTGGCTTTCAAATTTCAAAGTTCTGAAGAGTATATACCGGAAAGAAATATACCGTATACAGTGATGTTATATAGTAAGTAAGTAAGTATTTATTGTCATTAAAATCAATTTGATGTACCAGACATGATTGAACATAAAAATATATAACCAACCTTTAGAAATTCAGTATTAAATACAAACATTGTATACTGTAGTAGTCATTACATTGATTTTGCTTCATTAAATAAGATTACAAATGATAACGTAGATGCAATACTAAAAATGACGTAAATAATAACTAAAGACAAGTATGAAGAGTAAGTCATTCTATCATTAAATCATGAAATACCATAGTGTAATTTGAATTCTTGAATACTATAAAATATATTTTGAGTTAGAATCTGTCAATGCTCATTTTTAAAATGTAACAAACTCAATATCAGGTAAGCCCTTATAAAGCCGTCGTCTAAAGCCCTGATATATAGGGACTTCCTATCAAAGATGTCCTAAACCTGGGATTAAGTTCACCTACACGCGTGGGTCACAAAACAGAGCTCTCAAAACGATGTCGTTCAAATATTCTTTTTAATCACCAATATTCCCATGAGCCTGGTTAACTCGACGGTGAGGTGCCTTCCTATAGCATACTGGCGGGCACGGTTCGATTCCTTCACCCAACAACAACTTTTCAAATGTTAACTCGTTGGCTAAAGGTTATGGATCAGGAAAATGATTTTTTTAACTACCGAAATTGTTAAGCGACTGATATTGGAAATATTCTTCATAACGAATCCCACAGGCATATACTAAAACA
>OZ023327.1:19671097-19673597 GCA_964007535.1 Brachyptera risi | reverse complement strand
TTGTGAGAGTGAGTGAAGTGATTGTACCTATTTGAGGTAACCTCACCTTCAAAGTATACTTCTTTCCAGATATATATTCTTTTCAGTATGAGCTGGTTTTATATTTCAAAATAGCATTCTAATTATATTGTTCACAAATCAATCTCGATGAAGTATAAATTGATCAGGTATACGCTCTTCCGAATGTGGGTAAATCTGTTCAGAAATGTCCAAGTCCTGAAGAGCATATACCGGAAAGAAATAAACCATCACAGCGGTATTTATATTTCCGATGATTGGATTTTTCAATTAATACTTTTAGATGTTGATGATCAGGTTTAGAACCTAATAATAATAATGATAATCATAATAATAAATTGTTTATTCCTTCAATTTTGATCATTTTACATGATATCGGAAATGTCGTACAAATTGAATAAAATAATATGAATATGGATATAATATAATATGGTAAAGCCGTATTGAAGACACATTTTAAAAATCGTGCTGATCACACAAGCAGTTCATTAAAAAATCATCGATACTATAAAAACATTTTTGCAATGAAAGATTTTTGATGACCCTCTTGAACTTGTTGATGTATTCATTTCCTACCTTCCTGATATTGAGGGGAGACTTTGAGTAGTCTAAAACCGGAGAATATAGCGTCCTTATGAGTCCAGGGGCGTGCGGTGGATATTTGACAGGGTATGCTCTTGAAACAATTTGTATTTAAGGTTTTATGATTAAGTACAAAGTATACATAATATCAATTACATACCATGAACGGGACTGCACACTTCCATTTTTCACTAAACAACAGTATTTAATATAATAATTATTCAACACAACACAGACATGCTGGTTCTGTAGCGTGGGTGTAAAAGCTAGCAAGCAGAGGGAAGGTTATGGTTAGTAGCTGGCTATACGCCGCACGGACGGTTATGAATTCTTGGCGTCAAGCCCATTAAAATCAGCAGTATGGCTTCAAACTTGTAGCCACCATACGTCACTATTACCTGCACCCCCTCACTGTCGCGACCCGCCACAATAAGACTGAACCACTACAATTCGGTAGCCAAGTACGTCACACGGATGGCTGCAAATTCTTGGCATCAAGCCCATTGAAATCAACCAGCTCACTTCG
This sequence comes from Brachyptera risi, assembly GCA_964007535.1. Lineage (NCBI taxonomy): Eukaryota > Metazoa > Arthropoda > Insecta > Plecoptera > Taeniopterygidae > Brachyptera > Brachyptera risi. The sequence continues at coordinate 19,672,471 of OZ023327.1, read as the reverse complement.
CTCACACGATCTATCTCTCCACATTTAACGCCATATACACGTTGTAGGGATTAAAAACTCTAGGCGAATTTTCGATTTTACGGAAAGATTTTTCAACTTCTTTTTGTTAAATGGGAAAATTAGGTTTGAAATTTAATAGTGGTTAGTGTGATGTATTTTATTCAGACTAGCTGTGCTATGCTAGCTATCCTTGACCACTCGCCCCTGCTTATTACACATTTCCAGTCGATATTTTTTCATGGGATGATAAGATGAAGGTTTCGTAGGAAGCGGGAAGGAAGCGGTTGTGGTCTATATTGTAGTAACCATCCCTGCATTAGCCTAGACTACCGAGGAAAACCACAAGAAACCCCTGTAAAGTTGGACCGGGGACGGTGTCGGGGATCGAACCAGGTCCGATATGCCTCTTACCTCCCGCATCACATGAAGCTGTCGCCTTAGCAATTGAGGTGTATAATGCCGCAGTTGATTGATGATCATGGATATGATGCTACCATATTTACATTTTTATACAGTGTAAGACTACTTTTAGATTTTTAAGTACTTTCATGATATTTTGTTTGATCCGTTATAGTTCAACTCCATAATTTTTTCAATAATTTTAATATTTTCGAATGTACTGTCTAAAATATTGAGATGTGAAAATCCGTACTCCAACCCTAGATTTCTATTATCAAGAATTTTGATAGTACCTAAAATGACAATTAACAGTTCCATTCTAAAGACATGATCTACACTTAGAAAAAAATATCAATGCTACTGAACGACTCCACCAATAGCTAGGTTATACGGGGGAACGAATGAGCTGGTGATAGAACAATTTAGTGATGATAGGTGAAAGGACGTTCGCAAAACCCATGCCTTATGCGGGACTCGAACCTACGCCCAACCTGACCAGTTCCTAACGCAGTGCGATAGTTGACCGAGCCACGAGAGCGGCATGGTCTACTTATAGAAATAATAAGAAAATATGTTCTAATTTTTTTGTGCATGATGGTTTTATTTGAGTGTAACACTATAGGCTGATGTTTGAGGCAGCCGCCAACACATGGCAGTCATTTCACGCACGACGGCCCGTATGACCTTTGACCCTCTCATCATTCAAAACAAGGGCTGTCTAAATGGTGCTTTAAGAGCAATAAACCCCTAACCCTACACAATCTCAAACATCGCCGCAAACGCCAACAGGTCAGAGTTTAGCTAAAAGTTTATTCAAAAAACCCTTCGCATAATAACTTACATGAAAATAACTATAAGCGACAGAAGCAGATGTGGATATATATAAGTTCAACTTCTCGATTTTTGAGGAAATCCGCTGGATATTTTCTTAGACAAGGAAATTAGAGGAAGTCAAGGATATTGAATTGAATTCAG
>OZ023327.1:19636097-19668597 GCA_964007535.1 Brachyptera risi | reverse complement strand
TATATATATATATAAACATATCAATATGGAAGTGTGTGGTGGTGGGGGGGGGTATATGGGGGAGGGGGGGAGGGGAGCGTGTGTGTGTGTGTGTGTCGCTAACAGGCAATTAATCATTCTTGTTGACATTATTAGAACCTTGATTAGGTAGATAGTTAACAACAGTGGTGGCATAGTATCATAGCTCATTAACCAAGCGTTTGAGCTAATTGGTACTAGCTAAGAGCTATCTATGTATTCAACTAATTCGAGTTATCTGGTTGGTTTGAGCGGAGCGGATATTCCGGGTTAGAATTAGTTGACTGGCAAATGAGGGGCACCTGTTGGTTATTAATCCTGAAGACCGCACACAACGCCCTATACTAGCTGTAAAAGTAACGCGCTCGATCTACACGTCATGTGAATGGGTGGCGTAAGAATATATTGTTCTATTGTTGGATCGTAGATGAATACGCCAGAAAAAAAGTTGCATTTACGCTGTTGGTGTTAAAAAGTGGAACCAGAGAAACTTAGTCTCAAATTAGAGCGCGCGTATATTTTCAACAATGACATGTATTGAAATATAATTTTTTTATATTGGTTTTAACGACGCACTTTACTGATAACTAAGATCTATTGGCGTCGAATAGATGATTGTTGAGATGAATGTTTCTCAGGTAGTGGGAAGGATAGTGCGAAGGAAGCGGTCGTGGCCTATATTGTGGGAACCATCCCGGCATTAGCCTAGACTACAGAGGGAAACCACGAAAAACTCATGTAAAGATGGACGGTGGCGGGGATCGAACCAGGTCCGATATGTCCCTTCACCTCCTGGATCACATGAAGCAAGCGCGTTAACCACTCAGCTACATGTGTCGGTTTGAAATATCACCTTGTTGACTGGGCTTTTTCTAACCATTCGTCGGCCATATTGAGATTTAGAAGTGCATTCTATTGTTACATTTCGTGTCAATTATTATACCGAGATACGTTACTCAACGTTAAGAAGGCGTACATACTTGTCTCTGCAGTAACTTCACACCGCTTTGCATACCAGGAAGTTTTCACCATATTGGACATCTTCTAAGCAATTCCTTCTATATCATTACATCGATGATTCAATAATATAGAAGGCCTCGCTTAGAAGCTATTTGTAAAGATACAGTATGGACGCCGATATCGGAACGAGCATATGTCGCTAGTCGGCCGTAGGAGTAACTTATCTCGCTAACTAATATATATCTATGGCTGGATGATATGGACCCAGCGATGTCATATTAGTAGAAAGATTTTTTTATTGTGAAATTGCTTACAACTGTGGTAAATTATAGGTAATTTTGAAGATAAGTGAAGTTAAAATCTTCGTTCAGCTCTAATATATTGTATTCCATTATAGATCATGTACAACTTGATAAACGCGAAATAGTTTAATCTATATAAGACCGACTTATTGGCAGTTCATTTCCATGTTTCTGTTGACGAGTTTCCATGTCACACAATCCGTCCCCGTAGCTCAGTTAACTAACGTACACTGTGATAGAAACTGAAGTGACGTTGAACGTGAGTTTGAGTCCCGCATGAGGCATATGGGTTTTTGTTTACGTTCTTTCACCTATCATCGCTTCATCGTTTCATTATCACCCGCTCATTCGTACCCCCGTATAACCTAGCTGTTCGTGGGGTCGTTATGCAACATTGAAATAAACACAACTTATAAAAAAAAATAACTTATCGTACAATTTTTACTGAAAGCTGAAAACTAGAACTCATAGAGAAGTCAGGGAAATGGATGAAGAGGTTGAAAAGTGAGAAAGTTCAACAATATAACCAGTCAAAACGTGGAAAAACTAGGAAAATAAAGATACTTCAGTTCCAGATATTTATTTTGATTCTTTGGAACAGCATTATTTTTTATTTTTTTATTTTTTTCATTTTGAAACCTTTTTATTCACACTCAACGCTTACATATCAAGTACTACAACAATTGCATACAGGTAGTAGACATAAAGGTACAAATGAACAATCAGACAGATAATAAAATCAAAAGTTAACAATTATAAACATATTAAAGCAATGGTGATAAATAATTTGATACCAAGTTTTGATATTGAATTTAGAAATTTAGGAATGATATTTTGTAAGTGCGGAGCCCGCATAAGTTAAATCTTGTGCGCGGGCTGTCTTGCTTGAAAAGAAATATAATCAGTGTAAATCCGACTCTCAAACTTATTAATTAAGCCATAAGTAGTTATTGAATCAACTATTAAAACTGTATCGAAATAACAATTAATGTATGGTGATGATTCACAATAGAAGTTTAAATCAATATGATAACATAAAAATTCCAATAACAGCTGTTGTAAATTGTATAGCCTATTTGTTTGATTTGGCGGAGAAGCCTCACTTTGTAGTGACTTTTTCATTGATTGAAGGCTGAACTTCATTCTACCTAATCGTACACATATCTTGAAACTGTTATGTGTGTACGATAATTAATAAATGCACAGCTACATTAGATTTCATCCAATTGATTTGACATATACATTTTGGTGGAAGGGCCATGATTATTAAATGTTTTATATATTTTTTTAAATATATTTTACTTATCAAAATACGATGAACTTATCATTTTATGTGTTCTAATTCAAAGAAAGTTCCGAGATATTCTCTCATATGCATATTGGTTTGAATATGCCCAATGTTAATACATTTCAATAAATGCTTCACAATAAGGATTCGATACCAGTCTAAAAAGTCCTTTCAATTTTTTTCTGGGAAGAATTTTGGGTATAAACATTTTGATTGACAGTGCCAACTATTGCCATAACGTATGATATAAAAATAGAAGTATACTTCTTCAACTAGCCCGAATCTGTTCGAAAATCATCAAAAATTCAAAAGTCCTCAAAAATCATTATGAAAATAGAGAGATGAGTGAAAATCACTGGTTTTGGTGGAGGAGCCATATTTTATAATACATTCGATATTGCTATCAACATTCAAATAGTAAATATATAGAATGTTCATAAAATGGAAAATTCTCAATATGATGTGAATGAATTATAAAACTACAAATATTTTTATCAACAGTCTTTTTAAAATGGTCATGTTTCGATTGGATAATTCATGCTAATAGCGAGAATACTTGTACGTCTATATAGATTTTACCGTTTTTTTCCCTGGGCCAAAATCAGTTATCTATGAAAAATTTGAAGACTTTTACTTTCCGAGAATTTTTATATCATAGCCCATATATTTTAATTTTGTTCATCAGCTACAATATTACGCATTGTAAACTAAAAGTAAAAAAATGAAGTAAGGAATTACTCAACCATTTCTTTTTTAAATATTCAATCGATTATTCAGTCATTTATTTATTTCATATGATTTGTTCATCACAATCCTTGTGATTTTTGTTTACTCATTTATTATCTATTTGTCCTTGGCTGTTTTATATTATTAGTATTAGGTGCGGCACCCCAGTGATTTTAATTAATATCCTCTCTGCGAACCGCTGGCAGCCGTCCTATTCGGTAGCTTTATACCAACTAATAGCCATTGCAGATGCTGCGACTGAACAGTTGCCCCTTGCAGCCATTTCACGCACAATGCTTGATTAGGGTAGGCTGACTTTCAATGTAACATTCAAGACCACCAACGAGTTTGGAAAATGATGATTCTCGTTCCTCTTATATACGTATATTTGAATGCCATTCCATTCGTACAAATATTCATTTCAATTTATTTTATATGAAATTTAAAAGATGTAATGATGTTTAAAAAAAGTGTGCATGAATATTTTTTTGAAAATTAGATTATATTATTTTCAGAAATTTTATATTGAGTTCTAAAATTTAACACTATTCATAGTTTGCAGTCTAATCAAAATTGTTTTTCTACTTCTCATTCAGTTCACTACGTTACATTTTCAGTTATGTGTGGTATTTTGGTATGATAGTTAAATTCGGCAATTTAACAAACATAGGCATAGAATATGTTTCTAGAATTTGGTAGACTGGTTCGTGAAATAATAGACTCACAATGAAAATACTGTTTGACCCATTATTTTTTCAAAGTTTTTCAAAGATACTGTTTGGTAGATATTTACTAATTGCAGTCTAATTGTTGAAATAATTTCAGATGTTTTAATAATGCATGAATATGCTATATATTTTGTCTCATAGTCAAAACGTTAATTAATAATTTCATGGTAATCATTGATTAATTCATACGTATTGCTATATAATCTATGAACGTAGCTCATAGATTGATACCATGACCATCATTTGCATAATTAACTTGTAACATATTGATATTATTCTGAATTACCTCTGGAAACATCTTCCGAATTGTTCACAAAACATCGTCCACCTGATTTGGTACAGCTAGAAAAAATACATTCATTCTCTCCTAGAGTTTCCAGCCATTGTTAGACTCACCGGAAATATGGCGATAATTGATAATTGTATTTATATTATATAGCCGACTATATTATTCCTATTAAAGAAATAGTTTCGGCCACAAAATATGCGTGTTAATTTAAATTCTTCCCATGCATACTTGTCATCAAAATACGTGCCATCACTCACATTCAATATTGGTCCATCAACTGAGTAATAATTTTATCAAAAAAGTTGTCTTATAGCCGAATGGAATGTACTCATTCGTTTCATTCACTCCCATCTAATTATTTTTCACTTTTTAACTGGCATCCTTCATCATGCAATAACATGATGTGTAGTAAAAAGTGGTACCTGCCTTCCCAGTATCCCCCTGTCTATGTAGTTCAATGTAACTCCAGTAGCATTGTCATGGCTAATAATACCGAACTGTAATAATTGACTAATTCTTCATAACATGGTGGCCTCGGGCTCGTAGCTTTCAAGTGAGTTCGAATCGGCCAGCTAATATAACATCACCCCCGTCTACTGACACCTGTGGTGCCTCAGAACTTGCCGTCACTCGAACAATTTACAAGATGATTCAGAATGCATGTTGAAGAGTGTACACACATGTGGTTTCTTTCGATCGATGTAGACAATGTTACAGAAATCTGATTATAATGTTGTCCAACGATCCCACTAACAGCAAGGTCATATGGGGGTATTATTATTATTATATTGGATTTAAACGACGCACTATAATGATATCTAAGATCTATTGGCGTCGAATGAATGATTGATGAGATGATGGGATACGAGATGAAGGTTTCTCAGGTAATGGGAAGGATAGTGGGAAGGAAGCGGTCGTAGCCTGTATTGTAGGAATCATCCCGGCATCTACAGAGGGAAACCACGAAAAACCCATGTAAAGATGGACGGTGGCGGGGATCGAACCGGGTCCGATATGCCCCTTCACCTCGCGGATCACATGAAGTGAGTGCGCTAACCACTTAGCTACATGTGCCGGTCATATGGGGGTACGAATGAGCGGGTGATGATGAAATGATGAAGTAGGGGAAATGAGGTTCAAGAAAGCTTATGCCTAATGCGGGACTCGAACCCAAGGAGAAATTTAACTTCAGTTTCTGATGCAGTGTGTTTGTTGGTTGAGTCACGGGTGACAATGTAATGTACGTATGTATATTAACTAGGAAAACGTTATATTTACTGCGTTGTTAAGCGAGAAGGGTATTTTTTATTCTATATTTTGTAATACAGGGTAATTGTTTTTCATGGGCAACGTATAACAATCTTCTGAGAATATGAAGAACTAACAGAGGTGTTGTAAAGTTCAAAATGTGATGAAGGTTCATTCAAATTGAACGCAGTGCATATTGTACGTTGGTATAACACAACATCCCATCAATTCCATGATATTTACATTATTACTTGATACGTATTTCAATGAAAAGGTATCCTTTAAAAATAAAAATAGAATTGGACTATTGTGAATGTTGGATTTTCCAGGATATTCTATTTAAAAAAAGAATTTGTCCCAAATGACTGGACCAGTCACTCAAGTTAAAACCAGTGAATGTCTATCAATGATATATTCAAATTCAGTAAAAAATATGGTAGTAGTAGTTGTGTTTAGTGTTCCTTTTTCGAGGTAATCGGTACACAATTTACATATTTTTCAATATAACTTATAAAAGCATTACGATTGAGTATGGCATCATATAAGCCATCATTCATGGCTTACTGAATCAACGAATTAGTAATTATAGTTCAGTATCAAACAAGTTATACAACAAATAATGATACATTCAAAGATTTCAGATTGATTGATATGGAATTGAGATAAATCAATAGAATGTAATTTATTCTGATTACTTTTACTACAATATATGACACCTTGATATACATAGATATAGATCGTTAGATAGTATATATAGATAATCAGTTGAATGCCCCCCAAAAAAGTTCCATTCTTTCAGTGTCGATCATTATAGTTTGATCAGGTTAGTAAATTTTTCCCTCAAACTCCATTGTTCCAAGTTGGATGAGGTTGCGCGTCATGTTTATTGAACAAATCAACCGACCTGCGTATAGCGCGCCTACAAGAAAAAACAAAAATAAAAAACACCAAAAATTAGTGTAATAAAAGTGCAATCGCTCGCTCAATTAATATATATATTTCAAACTGAGACAAGTGGCCGAGTGGTTAATACACTGAACCGTCAATCAGGAGACCGGAGTTCGATTCTCGTCATGGTTGACCATCCTGACAGGGTTTTTCGTAGTTTTCCTCTGAAGTTCAAGTCAATACTGGGATGGTTCCTTAACAACAGGCCACGACCGACTCCTTCCAACCACCCAGAAACAGCTGATGAAATAACCTTTCATATCATCATTCCATCACCGCATATATCATTCACAGACGCCAAAATATTTTAATATATTTTGAATGGTGACATCTAGAAGCAATGAATAATAAATCAGGATCATAAAGAGTTGATTAAGTCTGATATATATATATATATATATATATATATATATATATATATATATATATATATATATATATATATATATATATATTTTATTTCACCAGAGTGCAGTTCTGGTGTTGAAGTTCATTATAGTTTTGAATAATTAAAATGGGATGGTAAGATCGCCCCTGTGCTGTCCCGTTCAAACGATCCTACCTTTCATCCATAGCCTTAATTGAGGAACAATGATTCTGTACCAAGTTTCTATGTTATTAAAAAAAAGAATGAACTATTTATTTCATACCATCTCCTTTACTTTTATTTATGAAGACTTATTTCTCCGAAAATCAGGGATGAATATATTTACATTTATGATCCTAATTCTTGTATTATGTACTACAAAATAGCTTATGAGGTATTCTATTATTAGTAGTGCCTATAACGCCCTCTAGATGCAATGATTATTGAGCTTGAGCTTTAATTATCTATTAGGAAATGCACACAATAGCACTATAGACATGAGTAATGAGCTGTACAAAAGTATACATTGTAGTCGGGTCATTAGAATGCTATCGAGTATTATATTTCAAGTGGTTTATCCATAGAAATAGTTCTTCTGTTTGGCTATTTTTTCAGTTTTGAACAAAGATAAGGTTTGACGAAGCAAGGTTATGTGGACGATTGTTTATATAGACGGTTGAATTACATTTGTATTTTACTCTTTTTGTAGAAAATTTGTTCAAAGAAATTTAAGATGTTTCATTTGAGAAATATACAGTTCTGGTTCTTTTTACAGAATCTTTCATTCAGAACTTTGAAAATATTCCATATACAAGCTAATATCCAAAAGCAGTATAAAGTGCTCTGAAATAAATTTCCATCCAACTTATTTGCATCTGAGAGAGCAGAAAAGCTTGACTACTACGTATAATTATTTATATTACCTACATTTTTGTTAATTACTGCTTTTTCTGCGTTTGTACGTTTGCCTCTATAGCGCCTATTCACATTTTTACAACATAACATATATAGATTAACAATAACATAATGAAAAAGTAACATGAATAATTTGTGTAAATCATAGAACGTTGTACATATTTTTTGAATATTTTGTTTACTCTCAATAATTTATTGAATGAATATTTTTGGAATAATTAATGAAATTATTGTAAATAACGAATATATTTTTTGAGAGGGCGAAGATGGAGTATGTACTCTCACAAGAATGTATATATATATATATATATATATATATATATATATATATATATATATATATATATATATATATATATATATATATATATACATATATATATATATATATATATATATATATATATATATATATATATATATATATAATATATATATATATATATATATATATATATATATATATATATATATATATATGTATATATATATGTATATATATATATATGTATATATATATATATATATATATATATATATATATATATATATATATAAATATATATATATATATATATATATATATATATATATATATATATATAATAAGTTGTTCTTGAACTCGCAGATACCTCTATTAATATAGTATTAAAGGTATATAATTTACTGCTTCGATTTTATTTCACTTCTTAACTCGGGACAGTTTTCAATATGTATAAATGGTGAAAATGAATATCAAATTTTTGAGAACATTTTCCCGTACATGAAAACGTGATAGCATTTGTACATTTTATATATTCAGACAATTTTATAGAGTCTGTAAAGCACTATCGCCGAATCCATCTCAATAATACAAAATATTTCAGTATATAATTAAATGAATGCATTTCGCTTATCATCAGTCTACTCATATCACAATACAATCACATCGTCGGTTGGTGAGGTCGTTAAACAACAATACAACGTCACATCTCGGTTCACAACATTCCTTACCTACATCAAGAAAGAAGTATAAGTTGCTATGTAATCTATTTAGATGCTGAAGCCTAGTTTTCAAGAGAGTTAATCTAGAGACTACACACAATAGCCACACATCAAAAGCATCCCCCCTGAGTTAATTCAAATTTCACAGAATAATTTAATCTACCTTCGAATGTAAGGTAATTAATGTACGTAACGATCCTGCTGATAATTAGATTAGTGGTACTATAGTCAGGTAGATAGTTCTAAGTAGGTTATTTAGTGTAAATGTTTGTGAAATATAGATTACAAGAGAATAATTCATGGAAAATAAATTTATTAAAAATCTTGTAGGTGGTACTATAGTCAGACAGATAGTTCTAAGTAGGTTATTTAGTGTAAATGTTTGTGAAACGTAGATAACAAGAAAATAATTCATGGAAAATGAATTTATTAAAAATCTTGTGATAAAAATTGAATATAAAATTATTTTTTCAACTTATGATCGAATGAAAAATAATATTGTAGAAACATGCACAAGAAAATCTCCTTCAGCCTGGTTAACAATGGTAAGGTAGTGGCATAAATTACTGATTTTATACATTAATGTTTTCAATATATATATATATATATATATATATATATATATATATATATATATATATATATATATATATATATATATATATATATATACTATATGAATATGCTAAATGAAAATGTAGATACTAGGGCATTCAGCAGAAATCAGACGATTTTAAGTTGACAATGTTTTTACTGCTGTATTTAGTGTATTTACTTTTTATTATAATATTGACTATTCATATACTGTCACTCTATTGTAAACAGTCATCTAAATGAAGAAAAAAAAAATCATTAAATAACCATAAAACGACCGAGGGAAAGTGGGAAATCAAGAAAAACCCCATTCTAGTCTAGATGTGCGTATAAGTACTATACGTTACGTCCATCATCGTCTCTCTACAAGATCCGAAACGTCCCTACTTTGGTCATTGAGTGTACATTGACAGAATAAGACTGTGATGATGATGATCTATTTGTTACATTTTTTTAATCGCCTGCCGGCTGACTGAGCGATGGTAAAGTTATCTCCTAGTAAGTTTCTTGATGAAGTCCCGTGGTGTGAAATCACCTCGCCAGCTACCTGTAAATTCCTTCACAGCTTCGAACACCGATCAGCCACATGCATAGCGGCATGGTAACAATAGCATCCCAGCTTCCAGCGTTAGATAGCTCGCTGTACCACCGACGACAAGATCTGTCTACTCATCGTTGCCCAATTCCCCAATAGCCAGTGCGAGTCACGGTTTCAAAACAAATAACTGAATTTGTTCTGAAATGACATTTTCGGCGATGATGTGGTTCTAACATGTATCTCCTTGTAATATTTTTAGCTTTGATAATTTACCTGCAATTTGTATTTCACTCAGAACTGCCACACGCAGTATTTCAGATTTCAATCACTGAAATGTTCAAGATTTTTGTTTGATAATTATTCAGAGCTCTGTCTGGATACGAAATTTGCATATCGAATCTGGTTTATAGAAGTGTCAACTGAAAATATTGAAATGTAGGCTTACTGAATTTACGACGGTTTCAAAGTCCAAGTGAATTTTAAAATTTTGAAAATTGCTTAAGGGGTGAATAAGAGTGTGAGAGATGAATTTAGCAATGGAATCTATAAAAATGAAAATGAGCGAAAGATGTACTAAGAATCATAACTTTTGGAATTAATTTTAAGACTTACTACTCGTTCAAAATTGAGAAATATGTATATAATACTCATTGTCATTTGAGTTTCACTTGTCTTTGGTCCAAAATCAATTTTGATGAGTATCAAAAACTTGGTTCAAGCCTCAGTTAAAAGGAGATTTTCTTATCAAATATTGTATAACTTACTACTATATAGGCTCTAGTTGGATAGGATTCTTGTATGGTAATCAAAAATTAATTTAAAATTTGATTGACAGTAGTGATTGACTTGAATGAACATTATTCGGATCTTGACCCTCGAAATTTACTGATTATTGCTTTGTATAGTTTATACAATTTTAATGACGTGTGGAAATATAGATTCGTAACTTTGATAGAGATACGGAAAGAGACGATATTCCGATTTCCTTCGATGAGAGTAGTTGTATCGCCTTAAATCAAATTATGAGTAGAAAAAGTATATTTGGGTTGGAAACATTATCCATCAGACTCTTAAACTTGAGCTCGAAATGAGGTGATATAATATTACAGATTTAATTACAGAATTTCTAAAAATGTATTTAATTGTAACCACGTTTGAAAAAGAATGAGTTTTCAATTTATAACCCTTGTGATATAAATACAAGCTATCCAGCATAAACAACTGAAATAAACATTTCTTAAAGAAGTTTTACATCTATAGAATGTATTTATAGATAGAATATTGTTCTATTTATTTATTTTCAGTTTGCAATTCAGTAGTTTTAAGAATTTTTTGTTGATATTTCCACACCAATCTTCACCATCACACATTCCTGAGAATGTCCAATCTATCAAAAAGTATTTTCAATAGGGCACTTCTATTTTATATCATATTATTTGATTATTTTTCAATGGTCAATTGTCAAATTGCTATTGCCTAATTATTTACCCAGCATACACATGAAATTCCAAATTGAAAAAATTCACACTATGAAATGTAATGAACGATAAATATGTATTATAAACCAGTACCCAATTTTGTCTCAATTCAACTATCTATAAATAAAATCTTCCATAAATAGTTCAGAAAAGATATATATTTTAATCCAAAAACTGTTCCAATTCCACCTTGGCCTGTAATCGTATAAATTCCCCAACATTCTCTTTGGCGTTTGGTAAGTCTTTATTCCTTGATAACAAATGCAATCATTGTGTTGCTAGTCTATCTAGATAGAGAGCTACTGTGCGTTGTTTTCTATTTGTCCATGCCGACCTGATGACTACTATTAACCTGTCAAGAGATGGTGATAGATTATAGGGCAGGTAGCTTGATTCAAACTTCTGTACATCAACCAAAAAACTACATCTTGTACACGATACCTACACTTCAAAAATGGTTTAAGAATGGAAGCTTGGTCGAAGTCTGTGGTATATAAAGAGCTTTCTAATATATAACTAGTTTGGTTATAGTAGGGGCCTTTTGATGATGATGTTGACTACATGCATTTTTGTGTTGGATTGAAATAAATGATCTATGAAATCAATAATTAGATTAAAAATTATGAGCAATATTTTAAGCTGGAAGTTTAATAAACATTGTATCTTTGCATACAAATGTAGTTTCGATAGTCGATAAATCAGTGCTTTTATCATATCAACACAGAAAATACCACAAAATACGTGACTCGTTTCCCTTATGCCTTGAAAAGACTTATTGGCAGCATAAATTATATATATAGTGTGGGCTGCAGTGTACGCATTTATTAGGAAAATAACATTCGTGCTCAAAAATGAATAAATATTACGGCTATATAAACAATTTATACTATAGGCCTACATTGTTTGATTAAAGGCTTTCCCATGGTTATAATAAATATTCATAATGTATACTAAATACAGTTTTATTCTAATAAAAAATACAAATGTATACGAGTCTCAATATAGGTTCTGAATTAGAAACCTATGATACCAATTTTGTACGAAATAAAACAGACAATCAAATATAGATTATTTGAGAAAAAGTAAACCTCATAAAGTACCAATAAAATTTGATGAAAATACCGATAAAAGAAAAATGAATCCCAGTTTCTTAGATAGACTGAATTTTAAATTACCAAGGATGAGAACTCTTATCACTTTGATCAAATGTACTGAGTCAACAATAAAGAACAACAACATCCAAAAGCGTCGTCAATTCAGAACATTATCTCAGGTATCGACTACCTTCCTTATGATTGGAAATGAATAATGAATACTTGAAAGAACTTTACTTCATGTTTGCTAATTTGACAATTCGTAATAGATGATTTAATAATTACATTTTTCCCAAATTTTTACTTGCAATTGGAAGTTGATTGAATAATGAAATATTCTAGTCTGTTCATATTTATAACTGAATCTCTGTCTTCTTAAATTGCCTAAATTATTCGATCTATTAACAAGATCAATAGCAAGTATTTTTTAGACATTGGAAATATGCCTATACAAAATTAAGTTATAATTAAATTCATTTCTAATTGGAAGTATTTTCCAATATTGATATAACCTACCGTAATAATCACATTATTGAATTTGTATCCAATAACTACTCGAAGGGGTGACTTGCCTAATATAGTAATACTTGTTTGAAGATTCACAATTTGTTGTAAATGAGATTTTGATGAGTTTCCCCAAGCTAATTATAAATTACCGTGAGATATAATTGATTCTTTGTAATGACAATCACTACTCGTGATGAATTAAATAGAAACATATATTTGAGTGTTTAAAGTTCTAATGTACAAGATCGTGATCTTCCAGTCAGCTGATCAATCAGATATTGCCATGGAACAAAATTGTCCATTCTTAAATTTACATATAATGGACTTTTTATACTGACTCCATAAACATGAGGTATATTAACTCAAATTCCACATACTTAACTTGAATTATATTAACAATTAAGTAAATGATGAATGATAGAAAAGTGCGCTTAATGACCTCGCTGTCAATGCGCCTTAAAACCCTAATATTCATTCATTCGAATGAAAAGTTACTCAAAGACCAGAAAAGCACAAATGTGAATAGATTTATTTTTGAAATTTTTTAATAAATCTGAATCGTGAGTATGATTTCAAGAAATAAGTACAACTTGATTGAAGGTTATTTCTGCATGGGTTGTTAACAAATATTTATGTTACTCTTGAAAATAAAGTATATCATTTGATCATACCTGATCATTCACAAATTTGGTCTGTTTCATTTGTTGATATAAAACATACAGAATTGGTCCTAATATTCATCCTTGAAGAACACCTGATGAAATGGTTGTATGAACTTTACAACTATTGCCCTTTTCTAATACTTTTCTGTTGTATGAATAAGTTCTTATCCAGAGGTAAGCATTTTCCCTTCAACCCTCAACCCATCTACTCTAATCTTCTCAATAATTTAGAATGGTTTCATGTATCAGAGACTTCGTAAAGAAATCAATAAACAACAAAAAACAAGATTTCAGAATTAAAATCTTAATTTATATAGAATGAACAAAATCGGCGAATGGCGAGTGAAGGAGCTGAACTTTTCTATTTCTAAAAATCAAACTGAACGGGACTTATAGTTACAGTTTATTGGAAAATGTATTAATCAAATGGAATTTCAGGTTTACAGTAATAGTTGATAACAAATCAATGTCTTCAACTCTGAAAGTCATGATGATCACCCTTTTTATATCTTGGTCGCACTAAAGCTGATGAAGCTTGTCTGGTATAAAGTCATCTCTGATTTATCAATTGATCAACCTAGCTATCACAGAACACATATTTTGGCTGATCAAATATTTTAAATCCCGAACACGAATAGGCTTACCATGTATACCAAGCTGCTTATTATAATCTATGATCCACCAATAAATCCTAAATAATATCATAATTTGGAATTCATTTGTGGGATAGGCAAGTGATTGTACCAGCAATTGGATAGAAAGGTGTTCATATCATGTGTTTATGTGAGATGTATCACCGATATATATATATATATATATATATATATATATATATATATATATATATATATTTATATATATATATATATATATATATATATATATATATATATATATATATATATACATATATATATATATATATATATATATACATATAAATATATATATATATATATATATATATATATATATATATATGTATATTTATATATATATATATATATATATATATATATATATATATATATATATGTATATATATATATATATATATATATATATATACATAAATATATATATATATATATATATATATATATATATAAATATATGTATATATATATATATATATATATATATATATATATATATATATATATATATATATATATATATATATATATATGCCACATTCATGGAGCAGTTTATCGACTACATTTCTTACAATATTTGCAAAAATATCTGCCATTATTGATAGAACAATAAGCATACTATGGTGGCTATACAACATCATCTATAGACTTTTTTTTCCATGCAGTTATATTTTTATTTGATTATTTTAATTTTGTTGTGAATTATTCTAAAATTATTCTCACTCTCAATTTTCTAAATGATTCATTTTCATCTTGAATCGGTATTTTCAATTCTTCAGTCACATGGTATTTGTGCTAACCCACTTTTTCTTCGAATTATATTAGGACTCGGATAATAATATGCACATTATTTGAATAATAATTATGTATTTTTTGTTTTCACACATTTTTCAAGTCACAGTTATATACTTCTCATCCTTGAATTCAAAAAGCCGACAACAAAATTGGCATCATTATAGGTGAATCAATGTTTTAGGCCTACGCGCTTACAGAGACAGCTATAGTAAATCGAAGTCAGTCTTATGCATATCACTCTAAGACTATAGTGAAAGAAAACACTGTGATATGTTATTTACTTATTATCCAAGTAAATGGTAGGCCCCTGCCCCCATTAATAACATCAGTCAATTCTACCATCACAAAAGACAAAATCTCAAGACAAATAAAGTTTTGCGGAGCAAATGCTTGGTGATACTAATTGTCCACGACCTTTACTTGTAGCTAGATGACATCTTGTCATGGATTTATTCTAATGATAAGACCGCTTCAAAGTAATGGAACAAATAAGAGGTACCACTTTTGAATGGTGGGGTGGTAAGATCGTCCTCTTGATGCACCGTTCAAACGATCCTACCTTTCATCCACAGCCTTAATTGGGGAACAATAATTTTTTATATCAAGTTTCGATGTTATTAAAGAAAAAAAAAACTTTTGGTGGTTTCACTAACTCAGCCTTAGAATTAATTGGGAAATAATGATTGTATTTCTATAGATTTCGATTATGAAACAGGAAGTTTCATCATAGGCCTAGTCCATACTTGATATGGCATATTCCATATTTTGTTTCCTTATTCATTTTTCATATAATTTATATTGAAAATCACATGTGATTATCCCATGTGTCATTGCGTATGTGTACAATGCTTTATAGCTTGTTATTGAGCAATCGTGGCTTCAAGAGAGATTATAAAATCTGTGTGATATCATTTTGCCTCAATCGCGAATAGTTGATAGGCCTACTTGAGAAGGATCAATAGAAAATAGTAAATGTGAACTAGTAAAACAAGTTCATATATTTGAGTATGTTACACATTATATATATATATATATATATATATATATATATATATATATATATATATATATATATATATATATATATATATATATATATATATATATATATTATATTTTTGTGATTGTAATAGTCTCATGTGAATACTGGATATATGCTGACAGTCATTGTGATGAATTATGGGCATTTAATATAACAAATGTATGTTTTTTAAGGTTGATCAGGCCCACCTGAGCATTTTTCTCTTTACGAGACGAATGACGCGAGAAATTTCAATTTCAATAAAATATCCTAATACAATATCCTAAATATTGTATATATATATATATATATATATATATATATATATATATATATATATATATATATATATATATATATATATATATATATATATATATATATAGATGCTTTTAAACTTTCTTTTCCATGATGCATAAAATTTAATAATGACACATTTTGGGTATATTCATGGATATCTTCTTCAATAGGTGACCGACGTTTCGCCCAGATTTGTCTGGGCACCATCAGGGTCAAATTACAATATTCAAGAGAAAAAATTAAACTTGATTACTATTTTCAAAGAAAATATATAAATCTAATCATATTGAAAAGACAAGATAAATTCACTGCCTTCTCGCACACATTCTGTCTTGGCCTTCTATAAAATAAACTTGCTTCGGCCATCTATATCAAAATATTATATAAAAAATCAAAGCTATTATAAAACTAATTCTAAAATCAAAGTCAAAGTGAAAAACAGAAAAAAAATATCACAAAAAAGTGTTGAGAAAGTTGATAGTATATAAATAAAAAACAACGATAATTCATTTTTGACCTCTAAGGGTCTTCTTCCTGTCCGATATTGACACATTTCTTTCCACGTCTTTCTTTCTCCTACCATCCCTCCATTCAGGTTGTAATTTCACTCTTTGGATTGAGTCTTCTGTAGGTTCTATAGCTGTTATACGTGTCTCCTGAAGAACAGGTTTCCAGGCAGTAGGAAGACATCTACTGTCATCTCTTTCATTAAGGTTATCCATTCGCTTTTCAATCTCGATAGATTCACGTACTAAACGAGGAATAATCTTTTCTTCTATTGCTAGAAGTTTCGTGCTGGCAAAGTCAATGATGTGTCCAGTCTCCATGTTATTTTGGGCCAGTGCCGAAGTCTTTATACCCCACCTGACATTTGTCTCATGTTCATACTTCCTGGCTGATATCCGTTTACCCGTTTGGCCAACATAACTTTTCTTACATTCACCGCAAGGGATTTTATATATCTCATGCTGTTCCAGATGAAAACTAGCCTTCGGATTTCGCAGCATACTATCAATTTTACAATTAGTTTTAAAAACTGTTTTGATGTTAGACTTCATCAATAGTTTGCTAATTCTATCCGTTATGCCTTTGACATAAGGCAGAAAAGCTATTGATCTAGATTTTTCATTCTCGTCTGACACCTGTATGACGTTGTGCGTTTCATCCACCGTTTGAACTGCTTCTTTAACAATTTCACATTTATTGAAAGATCTATTTATCATTCTGTTCGAAAAGCCGTTCATAACCAATGCTTTTCTCAACTTTATGAATTCTTCATCATAACTTTCCTTGTCTGAAAGCCTGTGTGATCTTATTGCTAAAGTATTGGCAACCGAATTGATCTGTGTCGGAAAATGGTGTGACGTAGCTTGAAGGTAGCGGTCCGTGTGCGTCTTTTTCCTGTATACAGAATATCCCAGATGACCATCATCTTTTCTTCTCACCATCACGTCTAAAAATGGGAGCCGTCTATCCTCTTCTACCTGAAACCTGAAGAAGCCTGTTCTTCAGGAGACACGTATAACAGCTATAGAACCTACAGAAGACTCAATCCAAAGAGTGAAATTACAACCTGAATGGAGGGATGGTAGGAGAAAGAAAGACGTGGAAAGAAATGTGTCAATATCGGACAGGAAGAAGACCATTAGAAGTCAAAAATGAATTATCGTTGTTTTTTATTTATATACTATCAACTTTCTCAACACTTTTTTGTAATATTTTCTTTCTGTTTTTCACTTTGACTTTGATTTTAGAATTAGTTTTATAATAGCTTTGATTTTTTATATAATATTTTGATATAGATGGCCGCAGCAAGTTTATTTTATAGAAGGCCAAGACAGAATGTGTGCGAGAAGTCAGTGAATTTATCTTGTCTTTTCAATATGAGTAGATTTATATATTTTCTTTGAAAATAGTAATCAAGTTTAATTTTTTCTCTTGAATATTGTAATTTGACCCTGATGATGCCCAGACAAATCTGGGCGAAACGTCGGTCACCTATTGAAGAAGATATCCATGCATATACCCAAAATGTGTCATTATTCAATATATATATATATATATATATATATATATATATATATATATATATATATATATATATATATATATATATATATATATATATGTATATATATATTTATAGGTCTATATATATGAATTTCATGCTGTCCATTTCATATAAATGAAGAAACACTGTTAATATATAATATATATATATATATTTTTTTTTTCTAAATGAATGAATGCATGAATTGTGGTGTTTAGCGACGCGTCAACGATGAGATTTTATGTTGTCACGGAAATTGCAACATGCCTTCTATATACAAATTTTATGAACTGAAATTATCTTCAAAACTTTGATGAATGCACAAGACTTCTATTATTGTTGGAAACAAGTTACATTGGCCGATTAATTCGATTCTTGGCGCAGAATAGACAAGAAAAACACCATGAAAAATATGAAAAAGAACATCACTGCTTTTCTGTTGTCACTATGAAATAGCTTAAGCTAAGGGTTTATATTTCGCCAACTTCAGCACTGAAATTTAGTTTGCGCGGTTGCCGAGGTTTGTTTTCTTCTAGAGCTCTGGTTGAGTGGAGGAATTCAATGAATGCCCGAACGCACGAACGATCAAGAAGACCCATGCTTGGGCACAACACGCGCTTTGATTACCTTTGAAAATCGTCACTTTTTACTTAAGGAATGTGCTGCAAATAACTCCATTGTTAGCATGTCAGGAATAACACGCAGGATTATTATTACGCTGATTACAAGGAAATGGATGAGAGAGTGAATTTGTGATTTTTAAAATGGCCTACTGTGATAATTGTAATATAGCTCAACAATTCCAATGCAAATATTGATTCTGTTATATATATATATATATATATATATATATATATATATATATATATATATATATATATATATATATATATATATATATATATATATATATTGGGTTTTAACGACGCACTATACCAATGGCTACGATCTATTGGCGTCGGTGGATGATGAATGAGATGATGGGATGAAAGGTTATATTATATTAGGTGTTTTGGATGGTGGGAAGGAGTCGGTCGCGGTTAAGGAACCATCCCAGCATCGACCTGAACGACAGAGGGAAACCACGAAAAACCCCTGTCAGGATGGTCGACCTTGGCGGGAATCGAACCCCGGTGTCCCGAATGACGGTTCAGTGTGTTACCACTCGGCCACGCTTCTCGGTATCAATCTCGGAATATTGATTCAAAATTCTTATCTATTATATTATACATTGTATATGCCTATAAACAATATTATATTACACTTGTTTCCTCAGAAGTTTCAGGTTTAATCTGATTGTGTGTTACAACAATAGAATTAAAAGCAAAGATGATGTTCACAAAATATTTCATGTTTCTTATTTTAAACGTCTGGTTTGCAGATGCAGGAAACGAAACAGTGGAAGATCCCATTTTGATCAAGTTTAGAAAATTTAATATACAATGAAAATATGTTCATTATGTCATGGTCCAAGTTACTTGAGGTAACATATAAAATTAATATCGATGTAAAAAAGTTAGGTATGACTAACAACATGTCTTTATACATATTATTGACCTCTATTCATCTCGTAATATAGGCCTATATAACTATATAGTAATAGAATACCGAGAGAATAAAATATAAATCATTTTTGAATAAAAAATGGTCTCACCACGTAATAGCCTATATTTCATCAAGGTCTATGATATCGTGGGATATTCATTAGGAATGAAATTTTATCTTAACTTCTATCAGAGAAATAATTCAAATTCCATTTCAGCTTATACTTTATAGTAAAATGTGTACATGGATATTTAACAATAAAACAATACGACTTTATATATTACTATTATAATTAAAGGATCTTTATTGCTGGCTAAATTCGGCAGAGCCGTTCTTACATTTAACCAGTTTAAAACATAATTCACATACATTTCTGAAGCAAAATTAAATACACACATATATGTGTGTATATAAGCTACTTATACCCAGGTTGAATTGGTATTTAAAATAAATCTATGTAGCTTTATTATATATGTAGAAACACAGTTGACTAGATTGCACGAGGAAAACAAAACCTATATGACACTACACATTTGAATCGAGGTCAGAGAAAAAATTATTTTCTCACGAGAATTCGATTTTCGTCTTAAAATAAAATGGTTGCGGTTCATCGATCTCCGCGAGAATCTTCATCCGATGGAGCACAGAGAATGTTACTGACGTCTAGCGAGATGATCGTCGTTTGCCAAGAGTAGACTTTAGCCTACAAACTATACAAGAAAATCTGTACACATTCGTGACAATGATATATCTTGCACTGGCTTCGAATTTTGAAAGGAGAATGATTTTCGAATTCTCGAAATTCAAATAAATATCGAATGAAGATTTGAAAATGGAGCATCCTTTTGGGCAACATTCAACAATGATTTTTCAAGAAATACGATGTCAAAGGAATATCTATTTTTTTTTCCAATTTTATTCAAATTCACCACAATATGTAGGCCATACTGAAATTGAAAACACAATCTGTAATCATATTGTTATTTTTTTTAAATCATCTTAATGAATAAATTTGTATTATTTATAGTAATTTTCAGATGATAAAGAATCTGACACACGACATATTTGTCCAATCAATATTGAGAAGAAAAGTGGTGTTAAACTTGTGATCAACTAATTTAATCAGTTGAATATTATTAGGCATTAGATGTAAAAATGTGAAGTATCATGCATGATGTTCAAATTATTACACGGATTAATAAAATCTTTTCACTTTTTTAACGAATGGCAATAAAAACCCACCGTGGTAACACCATGTAACATATGATCTCTAATTCCTTCTATGAGATTTTAAAAAAAATTATCGAAATTAGTTATTTTTAGAAAACAGTTGAATCGATTGTCCTCAAAATCTATTCTTATCAAGCTACAGACGGGACTGATGTCAATCAGAGAAAAGTTTCAAGTTGGATGACGTAAAATCGTTCAGCCTACCAGGAAAAAACATCAAATAATGATAACATATTATTCTTCCATTGCATGAGCAACAATTATGGGCATTATGTGTATTCGATTTTGTATTCCTTAACTATTGAAAAAAAAATGTTTTTGTACAATTTGAGAGTTGTGAAATTAGAAATAGTGCGATAGGCCCATTTTGTTGTATTTCGAGTAGGCCCAACCTCAATTTATAAGACAGTGAAAAAAAGTGAATATTAAGTGAACTTGTTCCATTGTTTCTTGGTTAATTTTCGTACAAGTTATTAATTTTATTATGCATCCCACAGATAAGCCTTTTTGGTTTTGTGGCGAAGAGCGTATTAATTAATCTTGTATGTATGTAATATTCAAATAAAATGAAAAAAATAAGCCTATATGCAGGTACTATTCAAAGTTCAACTAAAATGTTGAAGAGCTTATCATTGATTACTATCATTGATATGTATTCATGATTAAACTTCTTGGATACGATCCAATATCACGATATTTGGAATGTTATAGTCATGTCATGAAAGATACGCCTCGGAAGAGAATATAAGGAATAGGCCTAGAGCATAATATAGAATACAACATCCCATATTTATATATAAATATATATATATATATATATATATATATATATATATATATATATATATCTATATATATATATACACATATACTGTAGTCTAGGCTAATGCCGGGATGGTTCCCGCAATATAGGCCACGACCACTTCCTTCCCACTATCCTTCCCATTACCCATAAAACCTTCATCTCACCATCCCATCATCTCATTAATCAATCATCCGACGTCAATAGATCTCACTCATCATCACAGTGCGTCGTTAAAACCCAATATAAAAAAAAAAAATATATATATATATATATATATATATATATATATATATATATATATATATATATACATATATATATGTGTATATATATATATATATATATATATATATATATATATATATATATTTATATATATATATATATATATATATATATATATATATATACATATATATATATATATATATATATATATATATATATATATATATATATATATATATATATATATATGTGTATATATAAATATATATATATATATATATATATATATATATATATATATATATATATATATATATATATATATGAATATGAAAATATATCACGACTATTTTGTTACTAATGACGATTTAATAATTATCCACTAACATGAAAGATTTTTTGGGGAGAAACAAATAAATTATATGAAATCGAAATGCTGTGATCAAAACCTTCCCTCATATACGCACGATTCAAACACCTGTTTAGCTTCAGATTCCAGCTAGGCAAATGAATATCAATATGTGTTATGATTCAACTTGTTAGAGTTGGCAGTAAGAAAGTTTAGAGCTTCAAATAAAGTATTCTATAGCCGCGATTCAATTGAATAGTATTGAAGGTAAGATTCAATGTTACAGTAATATAGCAATTATAAAGATGTCTATTCAATGTAGCTTATAGACATATAGGCCTATATATATATATATATATATATATATATATATATATATATATATATATATATATATATATATATATATATATATATATATATATATATGTATATAAAATTCATATTGAGAACAACCCAACCATAAACCTATTGAAAATGACCACATTGAATTTTAAAATACCAATATTGTCTACTCAGGGTGAAAATCATTGAGAAAAAATATGAATAGAATAAATAATTGTTTATTGTTCATATATTCTGGCATTAAAAATTCGTACACACATGGACATATTTTTTTCACAAATATTCATATTTATCCATACCTTTTCCATTTTTCAAAATTAGTCCTTGTATATATATATATATATATATATATATATATATATATATATATATATATATATATATATATATATATATATATATATATATATATATATATATATATGTATATATATATATATATATATATATATATATATATATATATATATATATATATGTATATATATATATATATATATATATATATATTCATATATATATATATATATATATATATATATATATATATATATATTTATATATATATATATATATATATATATATATATATATAATATATTGAATATATATATATATATATATATATATATATATATATATATATATATATATATATATATACATATATATATATATATACATATATATATATATATATATATATATATATATATATATATATATATATATATATATATATATATATATATATATATATATATAAACGCCTGTATAAATAGATTGGCGTACCCCTATTAGTATTGGATATACATCTACAATTTTCTCGATAGTTTGACAGTTCTAATGGAATATCATTGCCCATTTTACGGTCACATGAAGTAATATACAGTTTTTACTTGTGAACTGATTTCTCATTAGATTGATCGTGGCACAGCCAGTAGATTTAGAAAGTGTGTTTGTCGAGTTGTTTGTCGCATTACCGTGTGATATCGTTATTGTCGCATTCAGTCATTGGTTGGTTGTACTGTGTAGTCAAGTCAGGCAAGCAACCTAGTGTATCAGTTTTGGAGTTGGGAAGCAGTGATGCGATCCCTATGGGAACTAGATCTCGTATCAATGCCGGAAGTCTATTCAATTGGCACTCATTGAAAACTTATTTCGTTGCTGTTAATCAACCGTAGATATACACACACACACACACACACACACACACACACACACACACACACATATCAATACCCCAAATGCAAAACCTCGTATCTGAGGTTTTCATAATTGTGCAGTGGACACTATATATAAACTTTTGCGAGATGAAAGTAGATACGAGGATTTTAGAAGGCCGTGAATAGAAATTTTCTTTGGCCAAACAGATACGAGGTTTTGCAGTACAACGGAATACATTTTTTAAAAATTTAAGCGGCAATCATGTAATTTTTGTGAAATTTTCCAGATACGAGGTTTTGCAGTTAGGGTATCGATATGCATATATATATTTATACATATATATATATATATATATATATATATATATATATATATATATATATATATATATATACATATATATATATATATATATATATCCTTATATCTATGTTTGTGACTTTCCGGTCCAATCCCATACCTATTTTCACTAAAATCGAAAGCGAAATATAAAATTTGATTTTTATAAAATAATCCAGCCAAATATGAAAAATAAAAGAAGAAATAATTGTAGATTTTGAGGAATGGAATAATAGGGTAATCAATTTTTTTTAAACCAATTGATTTATAAACCATATATTATAGAAATGAATAAAACAGAGTGATGTTTACAACAGTTGAAATAAAATAGAAAAATCGAAAATTTCAACTTTGCAAAAATTGACGAAAAATATTGTTGTTTCATGTCACATGGAAACGATATCAGTTTGCAAGGTAACCACACAGGCATACATTGGTATACATAGGAAGATACTAAAATGATAGTGCGATCCGCAGCATTAAATACCTACTAGGAAAACGCGGGATGCGCGTTGTGAGATGAGCTTGGAAGTATGGCAATCTAGAATGAAAAATAACTTGTCAGCTCAATTTACATCTACAAACCTTGACTTACTTCGAACGTTTAAAAACCTCACCTGCAACTTGTTGATATTTATAGTAACCTGCAACCTGTCGCATAAACACTTTGCAAAACCAATTGATCCAAATATTCAATAAAATGTACACGTTTATTGCGTTTTCTTCATTATTTCTCATTCGATTGTTGTAAAAATGTCTGAAAAGGTCTATAATAGTATTTTTCATATTCTGTGAGAATTTGAGAGCTTTTGAAAAATTCTTGTTTCAAGTATTTTTCCTCCGGGTTATTCTTATGAGGATTTTCCAAACTTTCCGATTATTTTCCGGAAAAACCTTCATCCCGATTCCTCTGAATAATAATACCAACCTATTCTGGTATGACACCAACGTTCAGAAAAAGTTTCAAGTTGATTGATTCATTTCTTTGACCTGTATGCCGCGTACAAAAAAAAAAAAAAAAAAAAAAACATAAAAACGAAGCCCATTTTTTTTCAGGGTGAGAAATGGAAAGCTTCGCTACGCTCATCTAATTATGGTATCCAGGGTCGTATACTTATATTAAGATATTTTTCGCACCTCAGATCCGATATTTCCCCCTCCCTCATCCCTGAGCGACCCATCTTAGAGATATGACGAGCACCAGGTTTTTATCCAGAAAAACAAATAATTATTGTGTTGGCCTATTGCTATATTACCTATTAAAAATGAAAAGGATCATCTTGTAAACTTTGATCGTTAGGCCTACTGAATGATATGTTGAAATTATAATATTGAAATGTGTTAAATGGCAAGACAAATATTCAAAAGACTATATTGTAGGGCCTACACTAGAAGAAAACTGTAGCAATGAAAAACATTGTTTTTAATACTTTCTATGCATTAGTTGGTATCTCAATTCGTGAATATAGGCTTATATAATATGAAAATATGAGATTTAAAAAATATATATTTACTCATTATCAAATTTCTGAGAGGCTCACGCCCCTAAAAAATTTGCCACCCCTTAATAATTTGCCTCCCTATGGGCCCAGGCCTGGTGGGCCTACAGCCCTGATGGTTTCTAATAAAGAGCTTAAAAGTTTAGGTGATATTGAAAGTTGGCTATGTTGCTTGCTTGCTGATGGTCACCGTCACCGCAACCTAAGATCACCCAACTTTATAATTCACTCTCATCTGTTGTCACACTTCTCAATACTCTCTCGCCATAAACTGAAATCGCCCCATAATCGATACAACTTCGAAATATCAAGACAGAACTTATTTTATTTTATCAATCATTTTATGAATTGGTCCAAAATTTAGAAAGATAAGGTTTTAACTCCAGCTCTTATCGAGCTAATGAGAATAATTTGAATAGAAAGAAAATAAATATCCCCAGTCCATTGAAGCTGTAAACATACAGTGATCTATAGCAAAAGTATTAATTTCAGAACGAGGGGAGTGTTTCAATTTATAATTTGCCTGGCTGAAATGAAACTAAATGATACGAACTTTGAATCAATCGGAGAAGATTCCGTTATGGCTGTAAGGATATAGGTACAATATCATAAGCTTTTGAATCATATGCTATCGTTGGAATAGGCATATGGTTCGACTGCGAGGTAATAGACCTCTCAATTGAAAGCTATATGTTTTGAATAGAAAATGTGAAATATAACCTAATAAAAATATATGGATTATACTCACGCAGGGCTTCTCATGCAACTGGCGGCCCGCAAGATCTTTTCAAATGGCCCGCAGTAAGATCTTATGAACCAATGTAAAATCATTGCAATTTATTATAACTTTCTGTGTAGTCAGATTGAGAATATATTTGGCAAGGGTTGAACTGTTGTAACAAGCCAAATGGTAGGAGCGACGTTCAAACTAACATCATAGTTGATAATTTCTGACAAAATATTCGTATTCTGGCCTTCCATTTGGCTTGTGACAGCAGGCGCACCCATTTGACAACATTGTGAGCTTCCCCTCTTGCACCATATCAGTAATATGAACCGAAATGGAGATATAAAGAAGATAAGTGCAATTTAAGTTTAATTGAATTTTGATTTGAGAAAAAAACGGTTATGAAGAGCTTGACAGAATATGTTGTGTGTATACCAGCGTACCATATTTAAAACAATTGAATAATGAATGAAAAATCATTGAGCAATCAATTGTGTGGCCCACCTAAACTTTTTCTGTGAAAAAATGGCGCTTTGAGCTATCTAGTTGGAAAGCCCTTGATCATTATAGGATTACACCAACTTCAGAATGATGATACTTGCAAGAAGCAAATATGAACTCGACTGAAGATAATTGTTATCTATATTATAATCAGTGGAGGCGCCGTGTTTAATCTAGAACAGCATGGAGATAATGAGCCTTGATTGAGCCTACTAACCAAAATGGAGTGTGGAAACAATTTATAATGCTACATCATGAGTTTTAGAATCTCCAGATGATTTCAAATTGTGAATGTTTAAATCCAGATGAACATTATTGAGTTGAACCATTGCCCGATTACTTATATAGAAAAAGATGGAGGTATAGTCGTTGACGTACCGTTAAAACATCAATTTATTCTTATAGGGCCTATTATCTGAATCTGTATGAACTCTTTTTTACATTTTCCTCATTTTTATTTGCCACGAAATTATGTGAGATAACGTAGTGACAGATAAATTGCTACGTATTCTGAAATGACGCAAACTATTGAAGTGAAATTGTGGAAGAACGGACGGTTTAAATATTATACACACACCAATTCAAATATCAAATATACTATAATTTTAAATTACCATAAAAAAGTGTATATTTTCCAGATGTGATCATCTTATTGGTACTTTACAAATTGCAGTATTATTATTGTTCTCGATACTTACATAGAACTATAAACCTTATAAATAGGGTCCATCAAATTTGTTCAAACGCTATTTGACTACATTATTCGGGGCACGAAAATATAGAGTTCAGATTGAGGTGAGAAGAAAAAATCTTTATTGGTCCCTGACTTCATGATAAAACAGGATAGCAATCAATATGAAAAATACATAGAAAAATATGGAGAAATATGGATTGAAAATATCACATATTAGTACACGAGAAGAGAACTGATTGAATAGAAACTTGAAAAATTTGTGAAATTAGTTTCTACTTTATCAGTGATAACTGCTGATGGACCTGATGTCGAGTTATACGTTGTAACCTGAATACATGATTGAATATAGATCACTTGATAATTACCTGTTATACATGGAGCATTATATACAGATATTATATCACCAACTCATATCTAATACATGACTGATATATGAAGGGATTTTTATATATACATGTATATATATATATATATATATATATATATATATATATATATATATATATATATATATGTATATATTTATATATATATATATATATATATATATATATATATATATATATATATATATATATACATATATATATATATATATATATATATATATATATATATATATATATATATATATATATATATATATATATATATATATATATATATATATATATATATATATATATATATATATATATATATATATATATATATGAATATTTCATAAGTGGAATGAAATGATAAAAAATGACTAGATTGACAGAAATAAAAAATTTAAAAAAATCTCACAAAGTGCATGCCCTTCGAACAATTTGTTCTCATTTCAACGTTATTTGTAATAATCAATTCATAACATTATCCACTCAAAAAAGTATTGCAGAATATAATAGTCACGAGGCATCAGAATAGAAATAAGTCTTAGATACAACTATATAGACCAAGCAAAATAATCACTTGAAATATTGTCATACTTAGACGACATATTGGTTCGTAAGTCCAGTATATATATATATATATATATATATATATATATATATATATATATATATATATATATATATATATATATATATATACATATATATATATATATATATATATATATATATATATATATATATATATATATATATATAAATTCATATATATATATATATATATATATATATAAATTTATATATATATATATATATATATATATATATATATATATATATATATATATATATATATATATATATATATATATATAAATATATATATATATATATATATATATATATATATATATATATATATATATATATATATATATATATATATATATATATATGGACAAAAACTGCTCCATTATTAATCAAAGAGCGGTCTAATTAATAACATTTTGACGAATCTCTGTTTGAGATCTTCTCTCGAAGCTCGTGTTGATAGCAATAATAGTCATGCATGTAATTTGATGCGATTGAATGAGCCCCTAATTACTGTCTCAACACAGTGAAAACATGGCTTTTATAGCCGAGACCGAGACGGTAATTAATTATAATCATTATAAATAGCTGTGCAATGAAACGGACGGTTCCGGACCACTGGAAAAGAAGATGCTATACCTGTCTATATACCACACCATGCATCTTCCTTGCAAAATACGTGCGAATTTGGATGCGATAGTAAATAGATATAGAGACCGTCAAGATACGTAATAGTCACACTTATGAATAAAATATGTAACTGAAATACGTGCGTTCTGTTTTACAAGAAAACGCATCATGCGTTGTAATATGAGTGTGATATTCATAGAATATGTACTGAAAAATCTAGAAATATTTGTTTTGAAATCGCGTACTTGAATTCTATGAAACCTGTTACATATGGTTGTTGATCTTATACTATATCAAAATTTGATTCTTATGAACTGATAATATTTTTTATTTTTTCGATTAATGGTATACGTAGGCCTATATATATATATATATATATATATATATATATATATATATATATATATATATATATATATATATATATATATATATATATATATATATATATATATATATAAGATTCTTATATATATATATATATATATATATATATATACATATACATATATATATATATATATATATATATATATATATATATATATATATTTATATGTATATATTCATATATATATATATATATATATATATATATATATATATATATATATATATATATATATATATATATATGTATATATATATTTATATATATTTATATATATATATATATTTATATATATATACATATATTCATATATATATATATATATATATATATATATATATATATATATATATATATTCATATATATATATGTATATATATATATTTTTTTTTTTTTCAAATTTCAATGATCAATCACAACCATTCACGCCCGATTGTTACAGAAAACTATCGGCCTATAGAAGATGAGCATTTATATGCTCATAGAAAAAAAATCATGTCGATTGGGTCACTGCTACTTACAGTGCAAGCACATGAATAAATAAACAGACAAAGAGAGAAGTTTCAATTTTGCCCAATTGATCGAAGTCTTCGCTTTTGCTCATTTAATTATCGGGTAGACCATACAAATGAATAGTATTGTTTTAATAAGAGTGAGGAATTCATCCAACATTGTATATCTTTTTTTCTTATGTACAGATAATATTCAAATCTATAGACATGTCAAACTTCAAATCCTTGAGAAATATGATTCATAATGAATCTGCTGATCTTACTGCTGAGTAAACTCAAGAGGATCTGTTCGAATTGGATTGGAAATAGGAATATGTCCAGAATGAAAACACATAGACTCGAAATGTATGAAAAGGGTCCTATCTTTGCAGGCATACAGATGTTCAATAACCTTCCTGCTCTCATCAAAGAGGCTGCAAATGGTAATATCAAATTTTTCAAGCACGTTCTCAAGTCTTATTTATTTGACAAATGTTTTTATACAATTGATGAATATTCAATGGAAGGAACAATTAGTTAATGTGTGACTTTTTTATCATTCGTCTGTTGTATTCAACTTATTTTATTTATATTGTGTGTATACATGTTTTGAGTATTTCCGATATGATGATTTTTATTCACTCTGATGAATGAAAACATCATTGGGAGTTTAATTCATGCTTTTGATTATGAAATATTCACGTTATTGTAAATCAACCATTCAAGAACCAAAATGTT
Source organism: Brachyptera risi (assembly GCA_964007535.1). Classification (NCBI taxonomy): domain Eukaryota; kingdom Metazoa; phylum Arthropoda; class Insecta; order Plecoptera; family Taeniopterygidae; genus Brachyptera; species Brachyptera risi. Next base: position 19,637,481 of record OZ023327.1, on the reverse strand, counting down.
TCACTAAAAAAATTGTGATTTTAATTCATTTCAAAATAAATTACAAGCATCGCATGTCACTCATGGACGATGTTTTAAAGATATGAAAATCTATATATGTCACAAGATATATTAAAAAACTCTACCCCAGGTCCTATATAAAGCCCATATTTACTATAGGAAAACGCAGAATTGCGTCAAAATAAGCGATCGATTATCATGGAGTTTTAATGGAAAATAGTAAAGGTGTGCAGATCTTGATTTTGAATCTATAAACTCACTTCCTACCAGATTCACCTAATTTCATATATATTTTGAGCTTCAATGTCGCACTATACTGATGTCTGAGATATATTGGCGTCGGTGAATGATATATATGAGATGATGGCTTGATGATAGGTTATTTTACTATAGGTATTTTTGGATAGTGGGAAGGAGTCGGTCGTAGCCTGTTGTTATAGAATCATCCCAGTATTGACCTAAACAATAGAGGGAAACCACGAAAAAATCCTGTCAGGGTGGTCGACCATGGCGGGAATCGACCCCCAGTCTCCTGAATGACGGTTCAGTGTGCTAGCCACTCGACCACTTGTAATTTCAATCGATCTGTGATATAATTGGTTCTATATGTTGTCCATCTTTGAAAATATTTCTCAATAGTTTTAATTTAAGTGAGAAAAAAATATATATTAATTTTCATCTCTAAAACGGCTCATCTGATTTATGTAAAACATTGAAATGCTTTGAAAGTTGCGTGCTCAAGTTGCTTATAAATTTATGTAGAAAAAACAAATTTTAAAAACGACTCTGATGGTCTGTGTCCTTGACATCTCTTGATCTGTAAGAACACAGCTCCTGAGAGAAGTTTCTCAAATTTGTCTTGTCAAATATATGCTCGCTTAGTTTAGTGGGAACAGCTTTGAGTACAAACCTAGAGGTACATGGGTTCTGATATATCATAGTGAGCAAAGTTTCATGATTTTACAAGAAGGTACATACATACATATCGGTAAGCATCCATAAAGAAAGGTGGTTCAAAACAAATCTGAATCTAAAGTCCAAGTATTGGTTTTAAAAGTGAAACAAGGACCTGTGGTAAAGTGAAATCGTTGCACCCTGGAACCTGTTGATGTGTAAATATACATACCATGGTAGTTGTTCCCAAAATTTGTCTTGTTATATACAGGCCTAATTGTGTCGATTATTTATTGGGAATATGGTTGCTCGCTTAGCTTAGTGGGTAGAGCTTTGAGTACAAACCAAATACCAATTTGGTTCTGGTATAGCAGAGTGAGCACATTTTTAAGATTTGACTAAAACGTTCATACATATATATATATATATATATATATATATATATATATATATATATATATATATATATATATATATATATATATATATA
>OZ023327.1:19598467-19635897 GCA_964007535.1 Brachyptera risi | reverse complement strand
ATTGATTCACTTCATCACCGAGTTGGACAGATTGGACAAATAAAAAATACGTTCTTTGTTGATCGATAAATTATATTAGAATTCGAGTTTCACCATGGTCAAAGTATTGTATTGTCACATTGCCTATGGACAGCTGTGATATGAGTATACATGCAGTCTACGTTATGTGAGTAATAAATATCACTGGGATTTCAAGCAACCCAATAAATAATTCTAATATCGAAGTGTTCCTTGGGATTAAATTGGCCGTCAAATGTTCCACAGGTTTAGATGTATTTTCTGATTGTACGGGTTTAGGTGGATGCGTCAGGTTTGTGTGGATGCATTTTCTAATTGAGAGAGGTCCAGCTTTTCACTCCAACTTAATCTCACTCCAACTTCTCACTCCAACTTCTCTATTGATTGCTCAAAATTGGAGAAGTTTGGGGACAGTTGGTTTTGTATAGGTTTTTAGGGTATTCACATTGTTTTTGTGACAGACGGGGGTTCAAAGTCAGTTGATTTTTAGTGTAGTTGGTACCTTTTCATTTTTACCACTTGTGAAAATAGTCTAGTTTTAATTCCATTGATTGTACATTACATATATGACACAGTGTGAGCACAAATGACAAGGTATGAACACAAACCCTTTAGGATACATACCATTAAGGGTGTATGGAAAGGTTTTTTACCATATAACTTATTAAAAAATAAGGTAATAATTTAATACGAGATGAATTATAATAATCATAACGAGTTGGTATAATATACTGACATGCACCTGGTGTATATCTGGTAGCTTCTGGTGCTGATATTTCAAAGATATTCTTCAATGCCATAGTCAAAAACGGTTGACTTTGAAATGTTTATTGAGATTTGTTTTACGCTATACATATTCATTGTCTACACCACTTGATGAAAAAATTATATAAGTTATATAAGTTTGTAGACATATTAATTTGGACCAGATCGATTTTTTAAAGAGAAAGATATTGGAAATGTCAGTCAAATGCCTAGATAATTATTGAAATATTGTATAGAAAATAGATCATGTGACTGTTTTCACCACTTATGAAAATAGTTTGTGGTACTAATTTCTACAGCCAATGTTTCAACGCTAGGCTAGGTAAAAGAGTTGCGCCTTCACATCTATACCCAACTTAAAGTTTAAAAAATGAAATATGTAATAACTTTTACTGCAATAACTTTTCTATTTTTTTTCACAAGAAAAAGAAGAAGGATATGTTAGTGATTGACTTGGCGAAATGGTCGCATATTCTCTTTTGACAACTTTTGGAAATAATATTGGTGCTATTTATTTCGTCTCATAAAATTCACGCTTGGAAATCGCCTAGTGCTTACCTAATATGCATCAATCCTGGGTAAATCAATAAGATTGTGGAACCAGCTCTCAAAAGATGCAATAGAAAAGACTGAAAATATAGCACACTTTAACCAGATGTTGACTTATTAGCCAACAGTAATAAATAATTTAGTTATGCATAATTGTTTGAAATAAGTTGCTATATACTGCATACCAAAGACTATACAACCACCCATGGGAGAGTGTCATATCCTAAACTTGTACAAATACAAATACATAAATGAATAAAATAAATAATTTTCTTTTGTATATTCTCTGATGTATGCGTCCAGTAATTGCATATAACAGGTATGATATACTATGCTCTGATATAGGCATACATACTGAAATCCAGATATAAGCTAATTTATTTATAAGTAGGCCTACTCAAGTTCAGAGCATGTTGAAGATGTGGTAGGTATACAGCACATCGAAATAATTGCATCTATAGACGTTGGTTTCAAATTTTGGGCTGAATTATGATTTTTTTCTTTTTCAGTGAAGTAAGAAGTCATGTATTCATATATATATATATATATATATATATATATATATATATATATATATATATATATATATATATATATATATATATATATATATATATATATATAGCATACTCTAATTTGATGAAAAATACTTGAATTCACGCATTAAATTATGCAATTACAATCACATGGATTATATTAAACAGATTGAATGCAAACATGAAATCTTCTCAAAAGTTGAAGTATAAACTGAATACAGTAGACCATGTATTAAAATTATAAGCACTGTTTCACTTTCAAGATTGCCGAGTAATATACGTATAAACAAGTGAAACATTAATAAATTATGCAATTAATAATAGCCTCGCTTATATTTTCAAGCATGAGCTTTACTCATCTTCAAATGTGAATAGTGAAGTATACGGTAAGCCAGCCGACACCATATCAATAAAATATTGATAATTATAACTGAAAATTGCGTAGATAAACCGTTATATACGTCTGGGCTTGCGGATTTTCTTTACCCTTAGTTAATCAATTCACATAGGTGAGAAGATGCACATCTTAATATTCTCCAGGGTATAGGCAGTCAAGATGGTGTAATGATTATTCTGGTATATATAGGCCTACCTTATAACTACATCGTTATTTGCTGTTTTTTTCCTATAGGCACATGTGATTTTACTTGGATTTTACTTTTTATTTTTCATTTTACTTTCAAAATACTAAAATTATCATTTATTTGACAACTCTTAGGAAAACGGTCCTCAAATAATGATCAATATTGTATATTTTTACTCTAGCGCTCCACCCGATGCCGAATTACGAATGTAGGCCTATAGAAGTTATCAAATGCTGACATATGATTGATAGTATTTTTCTATACCAACGAAAGTTTATTCCTTATAATGTGTAAACTGACGCTGCGGCATAATATTCCCCTCTAATAATGATATGCTGCAGAGTACAAATATGCACTTATTTCACTTATTTACATGCACCACCTCCATGCACTTCCATGCACTCGCTTTCGAAATGAAAACAAAGTCAATTTTGTCAATTGTTGTTCTCATTTACTATCACGAAATATTGAATGTGTATCATCACAAATCTATGTATGTACAAGCTCATGGCAAAGACAAAAATGAAGTTCAACAAACATGTTGATGACATATATTTGATATATTATATAATTGATATAACTTATATTGATGAAATATGATGACATATATTGAAAATTGAAACGATCTTAAACTTTCATTATTTGCCTTAATTGGGAAACAATGGTTTTGTGTCAAGTTTTCGATGTTAAAAAAAAACATAGGCCCATAGGCATACATTGATGACATATAATGACCTTTATCACAGATTTGATGACATATTATGACGTTTATCACAGATTTGTTATGCGAATTTATGCGTTGCGTACTTCTAAGAATAGCAATAATTGTGTGAAATATACTCAAAACCTATACAAAAATGATCAACTCTATAGGAAGCCGTGAATTACTGTGCCGAGTTCTCAATCATTATTATTCATAGCTATTTGATCTACAAAAAATACATATTGCATTTTCTTTTCAAAACTTGGTTCGATCTAGGTTAACATTTGTAATATTGTGTGTTTTTATCGTGTTAAGTAAATGTACATATTAAAAATTTGTTGAAGAGAACTTATTACACATTTCTCAATGTGTTTTATTCTTGAGGAGTTTTTCGATTTTTCACAAGAATTTCACTCGAAAGTGGTTCAACCGAAAAACTATGCAGTTTCAAGTTGGATAATTTCATGTGTTCACAAAGGTTTCACGTTGGTCAGTCAAACCGTGTGACCTGTGCAGTGCGAACCACAATATACATGGACACGCTCCATCGAATGGTATTGAAGTTTTAGCCATTACGCTCATTCAACTAGGCAAAGGCAGAATATGCGTTCTAAGATGAGCATAAGGTTTACATATTAAAAATTTGTTGAAGAGAACTTATTACACATTTCCCAATGTGTTTTATTCTTGAGGAGTTTTTCGATTTTTCACAAGAATTTCACTCGAAAGTGGTTCAACCGAAAAACTATGCAGTTTCAAGTTGGATAATTTCATGTGTTCACAAAGGTTTCACGTTGGTCAGTCAAACCGTGTGACCTGTGCAGTGCGAACCACAATATACATAGACACGCTCCATCGAATGGTATTGAAGTTTTAGCCATTACGCTCATTCAACTAGGCAAAGGCAGAATATGCGTTCTAAGATGAGCATAAGGTATAATCAGAGTCGTTGAAGTAGCTCTACCTATGCTACTTCATCGACTCTGGTATAATCGGAAACTCTACACACCTTGACTCATTTAAAATATTCTTCATACGGTAAATATTGAATCTAGAAAGCCGTGTCTCAGCTCTCGACAACATAATTGACGACTCGAAATGGGCGTGGCTTTACCAGTCGCCTTAATCGTTTTTAATCAAATGAATATCTGTGCAAGATCTTTGTGTGATTTGATGTTGGTTATTGATTGTACATAAATTCATAGCTTTAATAGAAATGCGTTCAAGTCTCAAAAGAACTTTCACGTGATGAAGTGTTGCAAATTATTTAAAAAGCGCTGCCAACTTTGGTCAATTTTTTTAGAGGAATGTGAAATTAAAATTTTTGTTTGAAAGTGTCTGAAACATGATGTAACTCTAAATACGACCAAATATTGCTGTAGATTATATATTTATATATATATATATATATATATATATATATATATATATATATATATATATATATATATATATATATATATATAAATATATATATATATATATATATATATATATATATATATATATATATATATATACATATATATATATATATATATATATATATATATATATATATATATATATATATATATATATATACATATATATATATATATATATATATATATATATATATATATATATATATATATATATATATATATATATATATATATATATATATATACGAGTGTGTGTGTGTGTATTTTGTTTACGCTCCACAAGTACGATCGTTTGGTTGATCAATTCTATATTTTCTCTGTGGAAACGCATGATTATCCAACTCAGGACTGTATAGGGTTCGGGAATTATCTGTTCTACCACTTTGGAAAAAAACAATTTTTTGAATATTTCTGGATGAAATTACGAAGTAATGCAGTTCACAGGACGCATGGTTTGCCTGAACAACTTGAAACCCATTGTAGACACGCAGACTCATGTCCGTTCACTTTTTGGTCTTGATCGGTTCTACCAATTTCCAGAATGAAAACTATTTCGAGCGAATTTGTAAAACTTCTGGCAAAAATCATTCGAAATTTTTCAAATTTCCCTCGAGTTACACAGCACTGATACAATTTATTACGAAGTTGTACACAAATTGGAAGAAAATATTCCGAAATATAGTTTTTATTTAGCAATTCCAACACTTTTTGTTCTTCTGCTATGGTCTTGCCATAGTACAAATGTTTCGTTGTGACGTTGCCTATAAGCAGCTGTAATACATGGAGTGAGTGTACTTTGTGTGAGTAAGGCCTATGTGTCACTGAGAGTCCCAACGAATCAATCAATGTTAACAATATTGAAGTGTTTATTGGGTTCAAATTGACGGTCAAATGTTTTTCAAGTTTTCAGTTTTTTAGGTTGGGTTTGTGTTGATGAAATTTGTGGAGGAGAGAAGAGGGGTCAACCTCCCTTTTCCCCCCACTGTAACTCCCTTACAGGCTGCTCAAGAAGTAGAAGTTTAGGACAGAAAGTTTCGTGTATAGTAGGTTTTTAGGGCAGTCGGGGGTTAAAGTTAGTTGATTTTTAGTGCAATTGGTACCGTTTCATTTGTATCTTTGAAAAAAGTATATCTGGTGCTAGTTTTTCGAATATCTTTAACGCTAGCCGGAAACGGTTGGCTTCGAAATATTTATTTATATTCATTTAAGCCCACATTCATTTTCTACACAACTCACTGTGAAACAAAACTGTAATATAGGCCTATGACTTTTTGTCACATTTTTTGGAACTCTTACATCTTTTTAATGAAAAGATAATGGAAACTTTATTGTCGAATGCCTATACACACATATATATATATATATATATATATATATATATATATATATATATATATATATATATATATATATATATATATATATATATATATATATATATATAGAGAGAGAGAGAGAGAGAGAGATTGGCATATTGTATAGAGGCATTGTATAGAAAATAGATCATGATGAGTATTGATGACTGTTTTTACCACCAATGAAAATAATACGGGGTGCTAATTTTTCGATCTTATTTCCCAACGCTAGGCTGGGTATAAAAGCAAAGTATTAAGATATTTTCTGAAATTTTGTTTGAGTTCACACATTTACACAACCTCATGTCGACAAATTGTATTTGATAATCACATGTTTTTCCACAAGGAAAAGACAAAGGAAAGGTTAATGATAGGCTCCGTGAAAATAGTCGCATGTTCTATTTGTATCACCCGTGGAAATAGTATTGGTACTATTTATTTCAGCTTATTCTTCAACGTTAGGGACACACATATTTACATTGAAAATTGTATATTTTAATCATGAACTTTGTATTATATTTATACTCATTACGTGAAGGCAACTGTAGAAAACCACACAACTTAACACATGTTTAAGTTTGATATGCATTTTATCCATGGTGTGTCAATATGATTTTTAAACTCTGACTGATAATCATTTGCTATCACACTCAGCCGTAGGACTGAGGTTTTTCGAAAATCCATATTGAAGTTTTTCGTGGGTTTCCCTCATTCAATGATGTTACAACTGCTTTTCTTAAGAACAGGCCACGATAACTTTCCTCACAATGTCCAAGATACTTAATAGAATGAACCTATATCTCATCTTCCTATCATCTTAATCACCTATAATAATACACTGAAGCTAATGGATAGAATAAAGCTATAACTATACGGTGCATTGTTGAACCGAATATAAATAAAAAAACTACTTTTGACATTATTATAATTAGTATACAATTGTTGTACAGTTAAACAGTACTCATATTCTATTAGTAAACAATTGTTGTAAAGTTTAACAGTATCCATATTCTTGAAATGTTTTCACTATAGTAAAGATAAAGTGATGATACAAGAAAAGGAAAATAAGTTGATGTAAGCATGATATGAGCATAATTAATATTCAATCAAAGTGCAATTTTATCAAGATTATTACCGATATGTACTTTTTCCTCTTATAATTTCCGAGTAATATGATACCAAAATAATAACCTTCTTTTAGCTGTCAATTTGAATAACATATTTCAAATTTGTTTCATCACTAATCTAGTGTAGTGCGTCGTTATAAGACTAATGTAAGATAAATGAAACTTTTATGGATGTATATCAATTGGTTTGGTCTATTGTGAAACAACACATTCTCCTACGCGTCCATAGACGTATCAGGTCCTGGTAAAAATACCATTATTTTGTTAGATTATTAGGTGAACGAATTGAAGAATCAGTAAAACTCATACGGAATTTGTTTCCATGGGTGCATTCCAAAACCTACTGGCCTTACTTGTAGTACAGCCAGTAGATTTATTTGAATCCAGTAGTTCTAAGTAACGGAACGCACCCAGTACAATTTGCAAGTATAAAGATGGACGGTATTATTGTTGTTGTATTATTGTGGATAAAATGTTGGGTTAGGAAACCACGTGTTTCAAAATTTAAACTCAAATCAACCTTAAACTAATTTTAAATCAACTAACGTCTTTCCAAAAGCAATTTTTCGGCTTTATTAACCACAATTGTTACGCTTCGATTTGTTTGAGTACAAACTAACTTAACGTTGGAATATTCATCGGAGGACGCCATTTTTCTTCTTGCTGTATTTTCGAATTTACTGAACGTACTGGGCCGAATACCTCCAGTGTTTCCAGTAAGCAGAATTTACTGGTGCGGTAGGTTTCGGAGCGATAAGTAAAGTACTTGTAGGTTTCGGAATGCATCCAGTATACTGGCAGTAGATTCTGGAGGTTTCGGAACGCACGCTATGTACAGGCCTAGGCCCTATTTGTTTGTCAATTTATATCTATTTGTAAGCTTCACAGTTCTGGTGAATTTATGATCAAGACTTAAGGTGATATCATAACACTCGGGCCTGACCAGATTAAACCTGAGTAGTTTTTGAGAAGGTTCGGCTTCACCATTATCTAGTGGATTCAATGGATGCAACCTATAAAAATAACACGGGAGGAAAAATTACATATCCTAGTTTTTACCAGATAATACCAGATATTTTTACAGTTTATTGTAAAAAAATATACTATAACTCACTGAGACGGATGTACCAGTGGCTAGAGCGCACAACCGTACTTCAGGGATCTGGGTTCGATTTCCGCCTTGGGCGACCAACCTGTCTGAGGGTTTCCGTGGTTTGCCGATGTCTTATAGGTTAATTGATACTGTGATGGTAGATTGACAACAGGCTATAAAGACCGATACCCTATACCCACAATTTAGAATTATCTAATAAAATAACCCAACATCTCATCTTCCCATCATCTCATTGATTATTCACCGACGTCAATAGATCTTTGTCATCAGTACAGTTTTTTTTTATTTATTCAATATTGATGCTTGATATGAATCAATTCGTTACAAACATACTATTAAATTAGTTACATAAAAAATGATGATAATAATAATTATATAAATCAAATTGGAATCTGGTACATATAATCATTACTAAAAATAATTTCTGTATAGAAATCAAAATATATAGGCCTACCTAATGGTACCCGATGGTGAAATATGTACCCAATGTTACCCTATGGTAAAATATGTACCCTATGGTAAAATATGTACCCAAAGGTGTACCCAACGGTGAAAAATGTACCCAATGGTGAAATATTTACCCAATGGTAAAATGTGTACCCAATGTTACCTAATGGTAAAATATGTACACAATGGTAAAATATGTACCCAATGGTATCCAATGGTAACATATGTACCCGATGGTGAAATATGTACCCAATGGTAAAATGTGTACCCAATGGTAGAATATGTACCCAATGGTAAGATGTGTACCCAATGGTACCCAATGGTAGGATGTGTACCCAATGGTACCCAATGGTAAGATGTGTACCCAATGGTACCCAATGGTAGAATATGTACCCAATGGTAAAATATGTACCCAATGGAACCCAATGGTGAAGTTTAAATATGTATCCAATGGTGCGTCGCTTAACCCGATAAAAATAAAATAAAACTATAACTTATACCCTCTAGAACATATTGATGATATAGCTATAAACTCGTATAATGATGAGTGTTTGCTTAACGGTCTCACCAACAGCTATAGGTTATACGGGGGTACGAGTGAGTGTGAGTGATAATAAAACTATTAAGTGATGGGAAATGAAAGGACTTTTAAAAAACCCAAGCCGTTGGCTGGACTCGAACCCACGGCCAAAGCTGATTTCAGTTTCGTAAGTGGCGCCGTAGCTGACTGAGCTGCGGAAAGAGGCTAACAATTTTGTATACTAGTATCATTAATATATATCACCTGCTTATTCGTACCCCCACATAACCAAGCTGTTTGTGGCAATAATCATCGTTGTAAGTGATCTTTGTCATTAATTCGAACCGTCAAGTAAAATATTAATAATACATCATAATAAAACCCAACTATATTCTGATGTAGCTTGGTAAAGCTGTTGCTTACAAATTTGTGTACATATATAGAATACAAAGTGACAGAAAACATATGGCTTTTTGAAAGTGCAGTTGGGGTGGGAGTAGAAATAACTGTCCATATATAGGACATCAATAGATTGGTTAGCTCTTTATCGCATATCCTGATAATTGTCCATTATATTACCCTCAATTTATATTAATTTCCCGGTGGAGTTTTCAAAATTAATTCATGATTTATTATAGCTTTGTTGTTAACGATTTTTTGTGTCATTTTTTCCCTTCTGGAGGAAGCTCTTAGGTTCGCCCCCTTGGTAGATAATTACATATATGCATATCACCACTTTCTGTCTAATTGATGTGTTCAATATAATAGTACACGCCCGTTATTCGCATAATTTAATTGTTTGATTAAGTGATAACTGGATTTTTCAATCAATTCATCTCACACATGATAGGTCGACAAAACATATTTCAGACAATATTCAACAGGACATATAGGCATACACACGTGTGTATGGAAAAGCGTTTTCAATTTATAAAATCAGTGAACACAGTTTGAAATGAATACTTGTTTATTTAAAGCCTGCAACAACAGTTGGGTAATTTAGGGAATACGAATGGGTTTTGATGCACATAATTCATATCAAAATATAACACGAAAACTGTTCATGACTCAATTCCACCAATCCGACTTGCATTTAATTTCCAATCCAATGTTTTGACCGACTGAGACTGACTGAGATGATTCTTACATCGGGTTGCTCATGGCTCATTTAATTCTCCATTTCGAAGACAGGGGAACGCGATCGCTCACAGATTTGACAATCTTGATTGAGGTGTTACCGTGTTGCGTGATTTAACCCCAACGTGATACCAATAACGTGCTGTCGTGATCCGTCGGTATGGAATTGAAATGGACCCGGCGGAAGATGGTAAAAGTTACCCATACGAGATGACTATATTGTTTATATATATATATATATATATATATATATATATATATATATATATATATATATATATATATATATACATATATATATATATATATATATATATATATATATATATATATATTCATATATATATATATATATATATATATATTTATATAAATATATATATATATATATATATATATATATATATATATATATATTTAAATACATATATGAATATATATATATATATATATATATATATATATATATATATATATATATATATATATATATATAAATATATATATATATGTTGATATATTACCTAAATGTACTTTTGTATTGAATTGATGAATTCTTCTCTGAACCCTTTCAGTTGTACGGCTACATAATTCTGAACGTTGATAGATGTCGTATCAAACTGTAATTTCAAGAAATCTTACTAAAATAGCACACGGTCAAAAGGAAACCATTAGCCTGTTTCCGGGCGCAGAATATTTTCCCAGCAAAGAGATTTTGAATGGATCTGTGTCAAAGGACAGGGAAAAATCCATGCTACACGATGCTGAGAATTAATTGAACCTGAAACAAAACCTAGCCTAACGTAACCAAATGTCCAGCTCACAACCCATTAAATGCAAACACTTTCTATAATAATTTTCTAATTCCACATGTTATATGGGCAGATTATGGTCCCTTATGGAATTTCTAGATTTGTCAAAAAATTCTTGCTTCCGAGAGTAAGTACAGTACATCGCTCGGCCTGTGCACTTTGCCCTTACACATGTTTAACAGACCAGGAGTCCCACTTTAGGAATGTATAAAATGAGAAATAGAGTGAATGACATTTTTTTCATTCCACTTTTCATACCACTATTTTTTTTTCGTCATTCTTGAGTTCATACATCATGGATTATGAAGTGAAATTATTTTTATTACTTGAGACTCCCTTCAGGAGGTCAGCAAATTTGAGTCAATAGCAGTTCGTGAATAGTGAACAAAATAATATTCATTAGGCCCTACTGTCTGCCCTCTTTGATGTAAGTTGGCTGTATAGTGATACGAGACCATTACATTATTCAACAACTCATTTCAACATTTCATTAACCAAATACATGGTAGGATTTTTAAATGCAGTGAAATAAAACAAAATGAGAGAAATGTGATTTTGTGAATAGCTGTCATAGCAATTATTTCATCTATAATAATAATAATAATATTAATAATATCTTCATTCAATGGAACACTGTGTCATACATGAATATAGCATAAATGTACAATTGTGTTATAGAACCGTCATATATAGTGAAAAAATAATAGAATAATAATAAAATAAAATATTGCATAAAAAGAAAAATTAAGGAATATTAAAAGTAAAATATGAAGAGGATAATAAAAAATTAAGAAATATTCAAAGTACAATATGAGGAGAGGATAATAATGATATTGAATATTGAAATAGAGCTATGCACATCTCATTTCACATTCCATACATTTCTTAGAATTTTAATAAATTTAGGGAATTAAATTTCAGGGGATGAAAACTAATTCTATTGTTTCAGGTCAAGGACGAGTAAACCAGCTAGGTGGTGTGTTTATTAATGGACGTCCACTACCCAACCACATCCGTCTGAAGATCGTCGAAATGGCAGCCGCCGGCGTGCGTCCCTGCGTCATATCTCGACAGTTACGCGTCAGTCACGGTTGCGTATCGAAAATTTTGAATCGTTATCAAGAAACAGGTTCGATTAGGCCTGGAGTGATCGGTGGCTCGAAACCTAGAGTAGCAACGCCGGAAGTAGAAACTAGAATCGAAGATTACAAGAAAGAGAATCCAGGAATATTCAGTTGGGAGATAAGAGATAGGTAAGAATATACATTTTATTTAAGTTATTCGGAACACCCCTAATTGAGAGGCCTCTTTCATGTTGACTACCGGATTACAGACATTCGGGGCCCAAGTTGGCAACGGAAAACCAATCATCGTATCAACATACAGTTTTTGGTTTTAGATCATCAAAGTATTCAATACGTGCTCGCTCGAAGAGCTTCAGTTTGTGGTATGTTATTTTCAACCCTTTCAAATAATTGCCAAAAATCAACATGTTTCTACCCTTTTTTCATTGGTTTTGCGATTTTTTCAGAGTGATATAATATGGAATTATGATTTTTAATGAACCTAGAGGCACAGATATACTTATTGTGGTTTAATTGCAAAAAGAATTCGACTGATTGGACCCACCGTTTACCCACCATGTGTTGTAAGTCAAAGGCCTGCATGGGCGCTTTTTGTCCTATTTGACCGTCCCCTGGCGGTTTTACTCATGGGTTGTGAGATGTGGAGTTGCCTCTCAATGGATTCAGTAAAGATTCAGCTATCAAGAATAAACTTGTACATTACATTCTAGTAGTATGCATGATAACGAATTAATAATAATGATAACTAATGCAAGAAAATCTTTTTTGATATTCTTCGATTTGCTCTCATGAGATATTGATCTAGCTTAAAAACGAAAGAAGAATTTTTGTGTGAAGCGTTGAACATTTTCAGTGGTATACGTTCAAAAATGTTTTTTTCACAATCATCGATCTGTTAAGAAAAAATGCTCTCATGAAATATTGCGTTGTTTCTTATATTTTTTGACCAGTAGGCTACAGCTGAAAAGTTCAATATAGTAGTCAGCTATACGCTTCACTTCTCTTCTGTTTTAATTGAACAAGATTTCATCCAAGACGCTCACTGAATACGACTGATATTGTGATTTAAAAAAAAATAATGATAATAATATTTTTATGAATTAATATACTGTCCATAATAATCGTAATTTATAATATCGAAATTTGTAGCTAGCACACAACAGTTTCAATGCTATTAATTGGGTTTAGAAGAAAATTAAATGTCTAAACGTAATGCCACTATTCTATATGCAAATGTTGTTATTATATTGCCTAGGCCATGCACACAATTATTCAAAGTAATTGTGGATAAATTAGATTTTACATGCACTGACTTTTAAAATGTATATTTTGGTTCTCTATATGTATAGGCTTGTATGTTAATAACATATAAAGCTTGATAAGAAAGTAACTATTCCCCAATAAGCTTACTATAAGAGTGATTTAATAATATTTGGATGATGCACCACAACAGTGATCTTCACCTTCATACGGTTTATTGTAAAACTTATGAGTGCAGAAGTTGTTCCGTCTCTATGAACAAACATTTTGACCGTCTGAGCATAGATATACATTAACTTATACCGAGATGCTTTACTCCTGCAGCCGATAGCGACATATGCTCGTTCCAATCTCGACAGCCATATTGGACATTTAAAAATAGAATTCAAGCAATTCATTCTATATTAACGCTAATATATGTCAAATATGTGGGAAACTTCCCGGTTTGCAAAGTGGTGTGAAGGTACTGCCGCGACACAAATAAGTAGGCCTACGCCTTCTTAATGTTGAGTAACGTATCTCGGTAATATATTTATCTATGGTCTGAGTAATAAACAAGACACATTTGACAGCTAATTGCGTGCAATGTTTTTTTCTATGACACCTGGACAAACACCTAAACAATATCCGAGCTAACCGAGAATCGAGACGATACACTTAGTTTTCTTCTTGGGAACACATTTATCTGAGTAGGCCTATAATAAAATTATCGAACAAGCTGACTTGATATTTATGTAAAGAATTCGACGTTGTTTTTCAACATTCGATAGTCCTGACAAAAAATAATTAATTATACAGTCAAATTTGAATCTGTTGGTTTATTCGTAGGCCTATACTATATATGATACTAAAACTATTAGTTATTTATGTTGCATCTTTGATTAGTTTATAACCATCACAGTACAACCACTTCTTTTTTTCCTCCGAACCAATACTAAAATCGAATACAGATATTGCGGTAACCGAATGGAAAACATGACACCACTTCAGGACATAGCTACTACAGGTAATATAATAATTGGTTCCATTTATTTCAGATTGATCAAGGATGGACTCTGCGATCGTAGCAATGCCCCATCAGTTAGTGCAATCTCTAGGCTACTAAGAGGCAGAGATGCCGATGACGACAAGAAATTAAGCGACGGCGAATGTAAGTCACCTTTCCACTTATCCAACTAAAGAGTTTATAAGAATAAAACTATTTTCTATAAGAAAATGTACTGTTTACATTGTAATATGTAAGACGTTTTTACTTGTGTGAGGTGTAAAACTTACTTCAATTAAGGCAACAAAACATTTTCATTGATCAATAACAGATACATTCTTTTTATCATTTCACACCGTTATCATCCATTATCATTGAAACATTCTCTGTGGTATAACAGCTATATATCCAGTCTCCAACGATTGTGGATAACTCTTCTTTCTCCCAGGATCATTCCATTCTTTAATTTCATTCCAGTTTTCATCTGAAAAAGTGGTGTCCTATTCTTTCGTTCGTTTCATCTTCCGCGATTACTTTTACTTCGTACCTTTCTTTTCATGCCATGGTTCTTCGAATGTACTGAAAGCCTACCGAGCAATGAATGTTTCTATAGTATGTGGAGATGTGTTTTTGAACGAACAACGTTCAGAAATATAGTCTCAACATCAAGTAGGCCTATTAAAATATAATAGATACTCTTGATACCACAAGAGTAAAATCATTCAAATGGAAATCTTGATAGTTTCGCTTAATTTAGTTCAAACATTTCATGGTTATCGATGGAACATATCATAAAGGAATATCGTCATGATACTATAAACAATTCCAGAGGTTTTTTCTCAACGGATGAAAATTATAAAGAAAATTCAATGAATGGTGAAAAGTATAAGAAATGACATTGTATTATTCTACAAATTTCAAATTAATTAAAAATTAGTCCATAACTCATTATAATATGAACAACGAAAAAGATTGTATAATTGTATATGACGTAGTGATAGTATGAATATTACATCCAATGCTCCTATCAATAGTTTTCATTAATTAAATCTGTTATACATATATATTAAAATAAACCCATAGCTAATTTTTCATCGCACACACGTTGTAATTAATCGAACAATATAGTACTAAGCGACCACACTGATAATTCTGAGATTAAATCGGGAAATTGACGAATGGAGAAAGAGAAAGTGGAAAAAGATAAGCAGTATGTCTGTAGTGAAACTCAATTGTAAATTGAATATCAAAATTCAAGTTTGAGTACCCCAAAACGATGAACGACTTATGAAATGTTGTTATACTTTATTTTTCCTCAAGCAAGTTAAAATATATTTTTTGTGTTTTAATGACGCGCTATAATGATAACTAAGATCTATTGGCGTCGAATACATGATTGATGAGATGATGGGATGGTGAGATGAAGGTTTCTGAGGTATTGGGAAGGATAGTGAGAAGGAAGCGGTCGTGGCCCATTTCAAAGGAACCATCCCAGCATTGGCCGAGACTACAGATCGAACCGGGTCCGATATTCCCCTTCATCTCCTGGATTGATGTAAATCAGTGGTCCGACAGATTTTTCAGTTATTAGTTGATTTGTTTAATTTAATAGGATATGGAATAATGAATCATCATTTTATTACGATCTTTGAGCGATCGAAGGAAACGGCCACGGTGATAAGAAAGCTCTCCTCGTATTCATTTCGTCGACTGAGGGAAACCACAAAAACTTCCATATTGGGACGATTGATTTGATCAGAAAACTTCAATACTATTTACTATATAATTGTAGAATGAATAGCAATGTTGCCACCCTCGGTAGCTCGGTCAGCTGAGGCACCGCTTCAGAAACTGAAGTCACCGTTGGGCGTGAGTTCGAATCCCGCAGAAGGCATGGGTTATTGTAAATGTCCTCTCACTTATCATCACATCAACAATTCATAATCACCAGCTCATTCGTACCCCCGCATCACCTAGCTGTTGGTGGGGTCGTTAGGCAAACAATAATCAGTCAATCAATCAATAGCAATGTTTTCACAAAATATCGACTTTTTCAGCTTTATTCAAATTCACGCTGAATAGAATAAGAATTTCCTAGCTATTACTATAATGATTCGAATAATACAATTATTGATATTATTACTATCGATAGAATTATAATTATTATCATTATCAATATTATCATTATTGTGGTTATTATTTTAATTATTCTTACGTTTTTCAAATAATACTTACTCTATACTTGTTGCTGGACATTGCTACCGGTACATGAGAATCAATGTTCACGTTATATTCATAGAGTATTAAAATACCAATGACTACTGAAAATATTAATTGTAATGGCTTCATGTGAATTACGTCGATTACATTTACGGTATTCGTTGCAACCTTGCATAATTGCATGCAAATTTGATTCATAAAGTCATGTGAACATGCAGATTCAACGTTGGAATGAATTTTATCAAGTATTCAAATAGGATAATATATATATATATATATATATATATATATATATATATATATATATATATATATATATATATATATATATATATATATATATATACATATGGATGTATTACATATATAAGAACATATGAAATTAAATACAAAGTATGATTTTCAAGCCAAAATTCAAGAGTATTACTCTTGTTAGATAAATTTTAGTACGCAACATTATCTTTTCAATTCACTTCGTGAATAGTATCAATGAGATCAATGAGGAAAAAAAAATCCATAAGCCAACTATTCCTTACTTCTTTTAAATGCATAACCGCTACCCTCGGTAGCACGGTAAGCTGAGGCACCGCTTCAGAAATTGAAGTCACCGCTGGGCGTGGGTTCGAATGCTGCATAAGGCATGGGTTTTTGTAAATGTCCTATGACTAATCATCACTTCATAGTTCATAGTTTCATAATCACCTGCTCATTCGTACCCCCGTATAACCTAGCTGTTGGTGGGGGCGTTAAGCAACCACTAATCATCATCAAATGTATAACCTGCAGGAGATAGAAGTAATCGGACTAGTAATAAGTTAGTGGGAGCCAGGGAAACAATTTCAATTTTTTTCAGTGACAATTATGTAAACGTTTTTCTATGATGTAACTTCTTGAAATATATAATTGGAATGTCAGCATTTCAAGACTGTGATAGAATTTCAAGAAATCATTTGTAGGCCCATAATTAATGTTTCACTATATCACTTCTTAATTTTGTAATCACTAAATCTCGTTATTATTCTATTGAATTCAATTTCAAATTTTACATTTTTTCTATTCAATGATTTCTTTTTTCAGGTACTGATTATATGTAATATTCTAAATTTATTTCTCTGTATTAATTTGTGTATTTTTCATATCGATTGCTAGGCCTATGTATTCTAATGTAGTCAGGGATCAATAAAAGTTTTTTCTCCTTCATGTGTGAGCTGCAGATTTCTATACCTTCCTTCATTATTTGTCAGTATATTATACTATACTTACTATTTAGACTTTATAAATGTCAAATTGTCTCAGGAGTATAGGCATATAGCATGTAGGCCTATGTTAGCAGTAGTAATTTTTCCAAGTTGATCATGAAGAACACTTGAAGAATATTCCAAAATTGACCTAATACAAGGTTTGTGATTATTCTATATTTTATATCCATCATTTCCATATCCTAATGTGTATCATTATTAGTAATGTTTTACCCCATCGTGTTTAACTTCTATCAAATTGGCACTCAAAATGTTTAAAAGGGGACATTGACAGCCCTATACCGACAATGTTAAATTGGCAGTTCGCCGGTACCTGTTTCTCACAAACTATAGAAGGTACATGCACGAAACTTTCACAGTAGTTACTTGAGATCTTTGTACACTTGCACTGGAAAATAAAAAAAAATCTAAAAACAAAATTACATGTAATTCAAAACTTTTAAAAAGTGTCCAAACAAAACCTATATTTTTGAGCATATAACAATTTTTATTCCTGATGATATTGTGAGTAAACAGAAAAAAAGCTCTACACAAGTATGGCACACCGCACACTTGTACCTACATGTGGTAAAACTTTGAAGGAATTATCTTCAATAGTTTCAGAGATCCAGGTACCGGCGTTTGAAAAACAATATTCTGAGATGAACGCATTTGAAAAAAATGTGTCAAAAATGGGTCGCATTGAAATTTGAGAAGTAGGCCTACAAAGTGATCAATGCAAAAATTTATATAATTAGAACCACTTCGAATAATTTGTTGAGTCCTGCAGTATATAATTATTGGAACATTATACTATCAATCGTGCAAAAAAAAAATCGGAATTATGAGAAAATAGCTGTCAATGTCCCCTTTTAACAATACAATTTGTATTCGTCATCTCTAGCCGCTGAATCCCAGAAATTCAATGTGTAAGGACCGTCAAAAGGCCGTATTTCTTCTTTCGCTTCTGTGTTTTGAATTTTCCGTCAGACAAAAGTTCAAGTGTATATTATTTTCACTGTTGGAATCAATAATCGTCGTCTTCTCTTCATACAAAAATATCACAATTTTCCTTTTTGTTCTTCGAGACTTTTCGATGATCAAGTATGTCTTTTTGAAAAAATCTGTTCCACACTTAACGCCGATATTTTTACAGCACATGGGCCCAATTTTCAAAAATTTGTGCTACCATATATATGTATATATATATATATATATATATATATATATATATATATATATATATATTTATATATATATATATATATATATATATATATATATATATATGTATATATATATATATATATATATATATATATTGAAACGTCAATGTATTCGGAAATGTACTATATTCCTCTTGATTTTATTATGTATCACACTACTCTACATTATTTTCTAGTGGGTTGAGGTAATATTAAATGGCCGAGTATACTAGTTGAGTCATTGCATGCGCGGGGAGTGGCTTAATTCAATGCCTATTTGCCACCTGGTGACTCTGAGGGGCCAATCGCTTCGTGGTTAGTACATTGTGCAAGGCATATCCTGTTCGGTAGAATAATGGTTCTATGATAGGTTACGCATCACCGACCAAACACTATGGCTATAAAGCAGGAGAGGAACTGGGAATGAACAACTTTCACTGAAATGTGGAAGCCAAATGCATAAGACGCCCAACAATTGTTTCCAACATTTTATAACATTTCAAAATTGCCTTTTCTATAAGATAGGCCACAATATTCTTTAGAATCTTTCAAGTATAGGCGTAGTTTTATTTATATATTATATATATATATATATATATATATATATATATATATATATATATATATATATTTGTGTATATATATATATATATATATATATATATATATATATATATATATATATATATATATATATATATATATATATATATATATATACATACACTTCCAGTTCTATTCACGTTTAGATGAAATGGGATTTATTAAGGTTCTCAGTGACTAGTGAGACAGTGTTACTTGTTAAAAGTACAAAGGTGAGAAAAGCTGTTTAATGGTAAAGGGATGAAACAGGACATCAGCATGATACTTTGAAAAGTAATCAATTTTTAATTGTTAATTTGTCAAGTCATCCAAACTAGTACAAACATTTGCAACTTTCTGAATCTAACACTATAGGCTTATTTTTTTTTCTCAAATATTTCCTTTCTTGGACAGCAATTGCTCTAATGTTATTGACAACTTCACATTGATACAGTAATTATTGTTACAATATATCTTTCAAACTATACAGACTACATATCAAAACTACAGAAATACAAATTGCCAACTTGATCAATTGTGAAACCGATTGTTAACTATTGTGACGTCTATATTCAAGTACTTCATTACAATATGTTTCTTATAGGCACAGTATTATACTTTCTGTGAATTTCAATTTTATGGGCCTATCTGGATTTTATATCTTTTCAATTTTACAATTATACAATGTATATTACATTTTTACAAACTGTCAAATGAAGTAACGTAATCCACGGTATGAATTACTTTGGCTTTTTTATTGCCAGTGGAGAAAGAACCATTTGATCTAATGAATAGTCAATACAGATTGTGAAAATGAATCGGCCTGTTCAAATTTCTAATGTAGGCCCATAAAGATAATTTAAACTTGATCACAAATTTGCAGAAGATCATTAATATAGAACACAGCATCCACACTCGAATCTCACCAACAAGTTGCCACAAAAAAATACGATCAAGTAAAACTTCTTGGAGTAACACATTTCAGAATTTCTGATTTCATTAATTGAATATTGAGAATTGATCAAATGTCTCCTTCGATTAGGTGATTCTCTCAACGGACGTACTGAGAAGGGTAGTCGAGTGGCTAGCACACGAACCGTCACTCAGGAGATCGGGAAATGATTGCCGTTATGGTCGATCATCCTAATAGAGTTTTTTCGCGGTATTTTCTCTGTCGCTTAGGTTGATACTGGAATGGTTCCTCAACAACACGCCACGACCGACTCATTCCCACTGACAAAATCACTCAATAAAATACTCTTTCACCCCGTCATCACATCATCTCATTCATCATTCACCAACGCCAATAGGTATTAGTCATCAGTGTATAGTGCGTCGTTAATAAAAATATATATAAATACATTTAATTTACGGACCTACAAACAATCATACTTGTGTATTCTAGACAGCATGTATACAACTTTTTTTTTTTAACGACGCACGATACTGATAGCTACGATCTATTGGCGTCGGTGGATGATGAATGAGATGATGGGATGAAAGGTTATTTCATTAGGTGTTTTGGATAGTGGGAAGGAGTCGGTCGTGGCCTGTTGTTAAGGAACCATCCCAGTATTAACCTGAATGACATATCAAAGGGAAACCACGAAAAAATCCTGTCAAGATGGTCGATCTTGACGGGAATCGAACCCCAGTCTCCCGAATGACGGTTCAGTGTGTTACCACTCAGCCACACGAATCGGTATAAACAACTTGAAACGCATTCACAAATATCCGGCTGTATGTGTGTGTGTGTGTGTGTGTGTGTGTGTGTGTGTGTGTGTATAGCCTATGTATAGCCCAATATAGTAACAGTACCAAATTAGGACACATCTCATTACGGACTAAGAAATACCGAAGCTCTAGCTGTCTGGCAATACCCGTTGACTAATGAGCTTATTCGTATAACTATTTCTTGCTCATCTTCTTAATAAAAAGCATCTTTTAATCAGATTGTGTTTCAATAGGGTAGAAGCTATGTATTCTCTATTCGTTGTTTGAACTAAAACATCTATTCGTTGTGTATTACGATCCATTCATACATATATATATATATATATATATATATATATATATATATATATATATATATATATATATATATATTCATTTCATATACTATTATATATTACAGTATATTTCGAATAAATCTGCATACAACAATTCTGAAACTGTTTCATATACTTACTAATAATGGTTGTTAATTTTTTTGAGCGGTACTCCAAAAATATCATGTACTTTATATTGAATGTTCTGAAGGTTACAAATCCGAATGTGTTTCTGAGAGTGCATAGTTTTGGGACAATATAGAAATTAAAACCATTTTGGTGTATTAAAATATATCATTCTGATTCATCTGAAATGGTATACATGTGAATGTTGACGTAATTCCAATTTGATCGGCAGAATTCACTTCCCAAAACTACAATTCATATAAAAATACTATAGAAAAACACTGGAACATCTGTCATAACAAGTAACAATTGATATATTTTGGGCTTGGATTTTGTTCTAATCATTCGTTTCTTGGGTTCGGATATTGTTATTATATATTTGAATGATGATATCACTTGAAATGATTAGATCGAGGACTCGAGTTAACCTGTATTGCCAAAGAAAACTTCGTAGTAATGGAATCTGACAATTGGTACGTGTGTTCGAGTCCCGCATCATGATTGTTGAGCAAGAATAAAGTGTTGCATTTCAATAAGTTACTTCAAACTTATAACATCTCAAGGTTAAAACTTTATCAAAGAACTGTAATCGAATCTACTGATATACTATTGTATACGATTGTGGCCACTCGAAATGGTCGATTTCAAGCTATATTAAAATGCAACCTGAAGGAAATATACTGATATTAAACGCACTAAAACTAGAAGACAATGTACATTCGGACTCCACGCATAGTCCACTGAAAAAAATAGCTGTTTAAGAGTCCATGGGAGTCGATTTACCGAAATATCAGTTTTTTGGTGATAACTTTTGAACGGTACATGAGATATCGAAATTCTAATAAAAGAGAAATACAGATAATTATAATAGCTGCAAGATGATATAGGATAGGTTATAACTATATAACTCATGTCGCATAACTGTCAAGCGTATACAGCTGAAAAATATTCTTTTTAGCTGTATATGCTTGACAGATATGTGACATGACTTGAATAGTTATTAACATCACTTCTATCTCCTTGAAGCTATCATAATTATCTGTGTTTCTTGCTTATTAGAATTTCGATATCTCATACCGTTCAAAAGTCATCATCAAAAAACTGATACTTCGCTACAACTATTCCCATATAGACTCTTAATTTCCGAAGTTTATATATTTGAATTGAAATTTATATTTCGGATTGAACCGTTTCATCTGGTCACAAGTGTATATATCACTATTATACATTTGTATTTATATAGGCCTATATTATTGAGCAATTAAAATGACAAACAAAAAAGAAAACGTAACACAATTAAAGTATCACGTTGAAATTAGATTCATTGTATCAAAAAGCAACTGTTTACTATTTTTTTAAAAATATTTCCACATTGAAGAGAGAAATTATCATATCACTTGAAATGTGCACTTACGAATGAACATAATTTATAGACTTCATTAAATCATTGTAACAGACAAAAATTACCACAGCATGCACATTCAAAGATATTACGGCGGAGTTTAAGTACTTTTACAGTTTCAAATTTCTTCTCTCTTGATTGTAAAATATAATTACCCATAAATCATGCGTGAAAAAGTTCGTGTAAGGGAGAAGATGATTTAATTATCACTATTGAATAGTCATGTTCTGTGAGCAATAAATATTGATAACACTGGTTATTATTTCAATAATATGAACGACATTCTGGATTAACGTCAATCAATTAAAAATTATTTGAAAGATGTATCTACATGATCAAGTTTTTTTAATCAAGTCAAGTGAAAATTATATGAATACCAACCGATGCTTATAGAGAATTCTCTCACGTCATTCCAAAATTGTTTAGCGAGATACTGAGACAGAAAAAAACGATAATGCAATGGTTGTCATCGAACTAAATTGACAATATTTCATAAAGATTATAGTTGGCTGAGGGGCGCTGAAGAACGTGAACTGGAATGAAGTCGACTCGCTCGTGTGACATGGGCTTCGTACTTTTCAATGAAATGTGCTTAGGGTTCTGGTGAAGTTGGACATCCAAACCCATGTCACACAACCGAGTCGATTTTATTCCGGTATACGCTCTTCAGGTGCCCCGTTGGATGAACGTAATTTTACCGTCTTCCGTACATAACTATATATTGCTTTGCTCTAATACAATTTCGTAAATTCTTTTCTATCCAAATCGGATCTGTTTCCGTTAATTTATTTATTTTTATTTTTATTTTATTTTCATAGGCGCTTTCAGACCGATTCACAGTAAACGTTTTTGGCATAACTCATCTTATATACATATTTTTTAATCGGATGGGATATATTTTATCATACATTTATGGGAGTTTTATCAGATGTTCTACCGATTACAATAGGCGTTCCACAGGGATCGATCTTAGGACCTTTCCTTTTTTTTACTGTACATAAATGATCTTGAATAATGTATTAAGGTTGAAGGCAAATTAACTTGTATTATATGCAGACGATACTATGGTTGTAATATCTGCCAAATCTGAGAAAGATTTACGTAAGAAAACAGAAACTGTGATTCAGGAATTGGCGAAATATCTTGAAGTTATTGATCTTATTGTTAATATCAAAAACCGAAAGTAGTACTTTTCTGCGAAAATAAAAAATAATAGTACCAGAACCACATGTCCTCATATTTCTAATTTGAATTAAAACATTGACATAGTGGACAATGTTAATTTCCTTACTTTAACTCTTGGCAGAAGTTTCAAATGGAATGCTCATAGCCTATATACAAAAACTTTGTTTGAAATTAGAATCCGTGGTTGCTATGCGCTACGTATAGAATGAAGCACATTATTAGTTTTAATTGGCTCTGAAATGAATATAGGCCTATTATCCACTGGCCTTTTCCCATATTTCGTATGTTTTGGGGTGCTAACTCTTATTTTTGATAATTCTTATCTTATTTGTGGTGCAGAAGCGTATTATAATTGATGAGAGCAATGTTCAATATCAGCAAAAGTTGTAACGAAAGCTTCCAGCCCTATTTCATAAAGAACAAATCATTAACCGTCCCAAGCATGCATTAGCTTGCCTCACTTTTGTCCAAGAAAACAAGAGCCATTTTATCAATTCAAGTTCAGTCCATAATACAGTACCAGAGATCATTATCTCTATCTATATTCTGGAAAATCTATATTTTTATATGAAAATGGTCCAGAGCATGCCTGCTTAACATTATATAATTCTCTTCTAAATCGTATAAAATGTATTCAAAAAGATTGTTCATTTAAATCAACAATCAAAAGCATTCTCTTATTGAACGCTTTCAACACAGTTGAGGGTTATATTCGTTCCATCAAATCTACCTAATGAATTTAGTAAGTTTTTAATAGTGCAACAAATTTCATTTCTCATTTGTCAGTGATGTAATGACTTACGTGAAGTAATTACTACCTATTGTCAATTTTCATACTATTGATGAAGTGTATTATTTTTACTGCTTCAACATTTCAATATCAATGTACTTATTGATGTAATGAATACACTCCAAGCTATCATTATTATCATCAATATAACTTGGAACCATTTGTATTTGAGTGACAATCAGACAGAAAGCTCTATGATAAGAATAACATAGCAATAAAGATGAAAAATATTTTCAACCAGAAAACATTATTTCCGATACATTTGGTGTAAGGATATATAATGACGGACATGTTTGAATAATTTTTCATAAAAATCGGGTAAATGATTCAAAAGAAAATAATAAATATCATTTGTTTTCATCATCTCCCCAGGACATAAGAAAAACTCATTATATACTACAAAACTTTTAATTCTCAGCATTGTTCGATCATCTCCTATGGTTTTAATAGTTTTAAAACGCGAAAGTTACATTTGTCTAGTTGGAAAAATAATGTCGGCGTGCTTAGAACTAGCTAAGCTTCTTTAGGTAGTGATGGCATGTGATAGCCTTGGAGTTAGACCCTCGAAATACATCATAAAAGAAAAAGAAACGATTTTTCAATGTAATTCGAATTTTGTTGTTCAATTAATTTACTTATTCAAAAGTGAATATCATGTTTATAGTGAGTATATTATATACTAAAACTGGTAATAATTGAATGTAGACCCATTATACAAATGACAATAATACCATTTTTTAATGCATCTTTAAATTTGAAAATATTTGTGCTGTTTTATTCTATTCTATTCTATTAATCTTATGAAGGCTAATTTTTCGTGATAAGTCGGTCCTATGGGGAATTACGCTAACATGATTATTTATACTTCTTGGTGGTTCTTGGTGGTTTCTTAGTTGTTTTCAATTACCGTATCAACTGAAATTTCAATTTGTAATGTTATTTGGAGGATGATATAAAAACAAACTATTTATTATACGAATTTCTGCTTTCTTGAAAACTGGTTAGAAGTGGACCATATACTCGTGCCACCCTCGGTAACTCAGTCAGCTAAGGTACCGCTTCAGAAATCGAAGTCACCGTTGGGCATGGGTTCGAGTCCCGCATAAGTCATGGGTTCTGTAAACGTCCTTTCACTTATCGTCACTTCATAGTGTCATAATTACCTGCTCATTTCTAACCCCGTATAGCCTAGCTGTTGGTGGGGTCGTTAAGCAAATTATATACATCTTGCAATTTTACCTGCACGTTTTCAAATAATACATATTTTACGGTTATTTATTGAGTTTCCCCAAAGATAATTGCATCGTAAGAGCAAAGACAGAAGCTGTACTACTAAGACAGTGCACTCTTATGGCTAAACAAGAATACATTCTCATGCAGACCTCTATTCTCCTCTCCCACGTCTACAATAAGTGGGCCTACAAAAATGCTTGCCACCAAAGGAAAGGTTCTAGTGACTGGTCATTAGCAGCACAATCCAACACGCTGTAGAGTGTAGTGCTTTCTAGCGGTCTGTACTAGATGTTACAGGTGAGGGGGTTAGAAGAGAGTGGTGATAAAGTAGTGGGGGTGAAAGTGAGCGTCAATTTTATTTTACTATTGCGAGACATGTCTTTGGTAGTATATTTTCCGTCTATGCTAAGAGTGCTTCACGGGTCTAGAAGTATAATTCTCGTGCGACAGTAAAATTCAATATTCCATTACTCCGGAGCTCCAGAGCTCCAGAGTGGCTGTTTTAAAGTGAAATCTGTAGTAATATAGTTGTTGGTTACACGATAATTCATCAGTAGTGATATTCACTAGTGTACTGTACACACTTCAGTAGTGAGTACTGAGTAGTAATATTCTCGTTGTTTCGACTTTGTTTATGAAAACATTATTAGTTTCTTGAAAACAGTTTTCATGCTGTGCTTTGTGTGAAATTGATTAAATGTCGTTTTGAATTTTTTAGGAGATGTTTATTTGTATTGAAACATTTTGTCAATAATTTTAAGTTTGATTCTGCTCCATTATGAAAACTATCAAGGTTTGAATCAATTACGAAAGCATTCGAGGAGAAGGTTGTTTCTAAAGACAGTAAAAAGTAATGGTCCCAGGAAAGAACCCTGTGATACTACAATAAAATTGAGCCACAGGCTTAACACTTGATATATATTTTCAAATCATTTCATTATCTTTTGTGTGAGTAATTCCATTTTTTTTTCTTTTTAAATTAACATCGAAACTTGATACAAAATCATTGTTCCCCAATTAAGGCTGTTATATTCCATTAGTTGTTATCTTCCATGAAAATGTGATCTCAATAATTCATTAGAAATGCTAGAGATTACATCTACCAACATTCTATCATCGGTATCAACAAAGCAAGATACTGTGGTCCATGCAATCAAAGGATTTTAAAAAGTCATTGAATATTCAGAGAAATAGAATATTAAATATTTTCAATATTTTCAATAATTTTTCAATAATATCTTATTAAATATATCAAATATATTGAATATTCTCATAGCATATTAAAAAGTCGTAGAATATCTATACCTCCTGTGGTATATTTTAGAATGATAGAAGGCCTTATTTTATCGCTAGATGGTGTTTTTTTCTGAATCCGTTTTTATGATCAATGTAATATTATTATTAAAATTTGTTAATGAGGTGAAACGTTCATCAACTATTGCTTCTAGACTTTCGAAAATACAAAAGAACGATAATTTTCAGAGATTATTTTAAATAAAACAAAAATAAAAATCTTTCTCAAATAAAGATCTTGTCGCGATGTTGAGAGATCACCATTTTTTCCAAAGTCGTTCTGATGGTGTGATCTATCACCCATGTTTCCCAAATCAGTTCTTTAATCCTTAACCTATCCCGATTTCCTACTTTGGGTCCTCAAGTCTATAATACCGCAAGCACAATTACACCAGTGCGAAGCGGGCAGTATACATGAAGATCGGTGGGGCAAAGTTGGCTAACCCAGTACGCGCATGCGTGAGGTGATGCGGTTTTGGGAGATAAGGCTCAGGGTTCAGGGAGAATCAGGATAGTTAGAAGAAGAGCGAAAGGACGAGGAGAGCAAGAGGAGACGTCAAGACCCCCACCTTCGGAGCCATGCACCCCCACATCTCACCTATACGCCTCTCTTGGAAGGTAGTGTGTTCTATTGTCCAGGGTTCGGACACCCTGGGATGGGTTTGTTTGACTACTCCGAGGTTCCACCCTCCTATGCACACCTTCAGTGAAGTGAATCTGATTCATTTCAAAACATCTTTCAAACATTCAAACTAGCTTTAGCTGTTCGGAGAAAATGTCTTCTTGTGAAGATTCGCTTGAGTATAATGGCATTGAATGAGTTAATCTGTTATGGAAGTGATGCATGTATCAGCGGGATTTCATCAGTGCCACATCACGTTCGATTGACAATATCTACTATTTCTTTGGCAGTTGTATTTAACATAGAAATTGAGTGTTTTGGTGATAGCCTTAGTATTCTCAATTGAATCTTCATCATCATTTGGGGTCTGTTCAAATGTTTGGTGAGATTGTTTTCAATGTTTATAGACCTATGTAGTGACTGACGAATATATTCCGCAATTTCCTTGGAATTATTCAATGATTCTATATAGTTTCATATATTATTGCTTTTTTGATTTTGTTTCATAGTTATCTTTTTAAATTGCCGAACTGATTTGGTTTATGGTTATCTGATTCACTCATTCGATTGATAAAACGGTTCGTTTCTCTTGTTTCATGAACTGTTGTAAGATTTAGGTCAGAAGTATATCACAATTGAAAGATTTGTTCTGAAAGTGAATAGTCAGTAGTCTGATGATGATTATTGTTTGCTCTAAAACTCCACCAACAGCTAGGTTATTTGGGGGCACGAATGAGAGGGTGTTAGATAAATGAAATTTAACATAAAACTATTCCTTATATGAGACTCGAACTCACGCCCAACTTGACGCTAGTTTCTATAGAGCAGTGTTGTATAGCTAAACGAACCTCGGGTGAGGGGGGGGGGACAATAGGCCTACTTTAGTGATTTAATTCACTCATGATAATCCATTACCCTTTTCAAGTTATTGTTTATATTAATTCCTTTCCGTATAAGCAGCTATCCGAAAAATGTGTGAAGAGAGCGTCTTTAGGAATACGTCGTATCGGGTATTTAATTTTTACTTTTCATATTATTTATTCGTACGTTGATTCCTACAGACTTCTGCTTCATACGAGCCTAATTTAATTTTCCTTGGATTCTGTTGTTAATTATCTTATGGTTATAATTTTGTCAGCATAATCTAGATTTCTTAGAACGACACGTGAACTCTGAGTTTAGTGACATGATAAGTCGCTGTTCATTTCAATTTTCTCGGTATTAGATATATTTGTTTCAATATTGTATCAATATACAGCAATATATATCGTCCTTGTAGAGTGAGCAATAAATTGTTTATTCAAAGAGAAGAAAAGAAAAAAATATCACATAATAGACCATACATTCTTCATAGTAGACAATTCATTATAAAACCGATGGTGACGGGCAGAAGTGAGGGGAAAGAGGGAAGTATTACAAAGTGTGTAACATACTTTACGGTAGCTATGCTTATTAAATATTAATAACCTTATATACAATTCGAGAACAGTGTAATTAAAATATGAAATGTTGAGGTAGGTAAAGACTTCAGAAGATAATTTATTATCTGCAAAGGCGGGCAATTGTTGGTGTTAAATAATTTTCAGGTTCATTAGTGCGGTTGAGACTTCTTGTCTTTCTTCTTCTTGATTCACCGACAACACACCGTTGCCGCTTGTTGCCATTATGAACAGATGAGAAGGACCACGTACAATGGTTCAGTGGGCTATGATTCGGAAGACACAAGATTCAATTGTGATGGAAACATTGTTCGTTGGTTTATACAATATAATACGGATTTTAATTTCCAGATGAGGGAAGATGATTTACTCACTCAATTTTATAAAAAAATATATAAAATTTATAATAATAATATTAAATAATAGGTTATTTTATAAAAAGGTGTTCATTTGTGTTTTTTTGCGTGCTCCAAGCAGGTAAAACGATGAAACCAATCAACCGCACACTTTGTCCCAACATTAATCTCATATACTAGAATACATGTGATTAGGTTCAGTTATAACTACTTTTGAGAAAAATGAATTTGAAGTGTTGAAAATTCCCGAAAGACGTGAAACGTGGAGAAAACGACAACACCATCATTTTGGAAATGTAATTGTATAGTTTATATAATTATAAATTAGGCCAGTGATCATTACGTTCTTTCAAAAATAAATATAGAAAAGCAACATTTAGGAAAGAGTGAAAGAAATATTATGATTTATGGAAGAACATTTGATAAACTCGATGTATCCAATCATTTCCAATGTTGTTTACATAGATGAACAAGTTGACTACGACACACTGTAGTACCTGTATCTAATATTTATGTATGATCTAATAATTACTGACCATCAACTCGAGATGGAGCTCCGATCTAAATGATAGCATATGAATTGAGCCAATTTCAATGAGCGAATATGTTCCATGTCACATCCACTAAACATGATCAGTGACTTGATCAGTATCACAATTAACCGAGAGGTTGATATAATACTTATTATAAATATAAGTTAACGATGTCAAATTTTAGTTTACATATTTTTTGTGTGAAAGAACTACAAAGCTACTTTTCATCCCTGCTTAAAATAACGCAAAGAGTCGGTGAAGAAGTTGAAACGTGTCAAACAAACCGTTTGACAAAATCTTCTTCCTGTCATTCACACATTTCAAATAGTACGGTGTAGTAGACACATGTGTTGAATATGTAGAGCTACAGCTAACAAATAATTATATATCCCACTCAAACCAAGGGAGAAACATATGTTCTATACTTTGTTCACACCCTATTTTCGGTTTACTTTGTTCAAAAATCCAAAATAAATAGTACATGTTTTGATTATTTATTGAAAATGAATTAATAAAACGGGTTTGGTTGCTTTTTTATCCATAATTTGAGGCATTGAATTCGTTTTCAATAACGTCAATTCAGTAATAGAATCATTTTTCTCCTTGAAAAAGATTGAAGACGAAAAGTGAAAGGCTATAATAGTAAATTCAGTTATTAAAATGACAAAATAAATAAATTAAACTCATTGTTATTTTTTAATTTTCTAGGCAAGAATAGTGATGGTTCAGACTGTGAAAGTGAGCCAGGGATACCTCTAAAGCGTAAACAACGGCGGAGTAGGACAACCTTTACAGCCCAACAGTTAGATGAATTAGAGAAGGCTTTCGAAAGGACACAGTACCCAGATATATACACGAGAGAAGAACTAGCCCAAAGAACAAAACTCACCGAAGCCAGAATACAAGTAAGTCAAATATGGGAACAGTTGAATAAATAAAGATACCAGATTGATATTATTCAATTTTTTTAATTGAAAAAAAAACGCTATATATTCGCGTTGAAAAGTGATCGTGCATGGAGGTATGAATGTGGGTAATGTTACTGCTTCATTTTCTAACAAAAAACATAATTTTCAATTATTTTTTCGATAATGGGTAATTTGACTCTTCGACTATTACTAAATATCTCAATTATTACTGTTTTTACTCGTAAATAATTCAAATGAGGAAGGAATATAAGTAATGTCATTTTTGTGGGATATTATCGAATGATTATTAGAAAGAAATAATATCCACACCACTGATATGAAAAAACTATGTATACAGTTGGTTCTAAGCTGGATATATCCATATATATAACTACCAACTTTCTGGCCGATCAGTCTATTCGTCTGAACTGTGAACACGCAACAAACATACAAACAAACAGACAAACAAACACAGAGGGATCATCACTTCGATTCATCTAATAAATGAACGAACGTGTGTGAAGAATCTCTCTATACTTGAGCAAAACGTGAACTTCCTTCATTGATCAAAATGAATAACACAAAATGTTTTAAACTTGATTCACAATATCTATTCATATTTTTTTTAGTAGTTGGTTAATCAGTTCTTGCATTTTTTAGAAATGAATATTGAACTCTGAAAATCTGGTGTGAAAAATGCTAGGAATAATTTATACTCAAGAAGCTTAAAAATTAGTTGTGAATTGAAAATGTGACAATATTAATATAAATTAATTAGTATTATCATAACCCTTCAACCTCATTGATTATTCAATTGATATAAAAGTAATTGATTGCCGAACATCTTGTGACAGATTGCTCGCAAATCTATTAAACACTAACCATGAATTGAACTCATTTTTAGGTTTGGTTCAGTAACCGACGGGCTCGACTTCGCAAACAGCTTTCTAGTACTTCTAGTAGCTATGGCTCTATGACGTTGCCAATGAGTTACCCACCGAACTCGAGTGCTGGATATATGTTACCGCAGACAATACCTGACCCTACATATGCCACCACATCAGCACCGAGTGAGTATCCTCGTATTGTATAGTCGTTGTATCAGTGGTCGAATTGGGGGGGATGCGGGGGGATGCCATCCCCCTAAAGAGAAATAGTCACTTACACCATCCCCTCAAAGAGAAAACGTTGCTTACACCATCCCCCAAAGAGAAAAAATGGTATACACCATCCCCCCTAAAATATTTTTTTTTTACTATTTTATTTTTATATTTTTCTTACGTGTTTTAAAACCGATACCATTCCAGTTATTAGTTTTCCTTCTACATAGTGTCTTCATTATTGATTGATAGTTAATTAACACAATTATTTTAAAATCTAGCGTTTCACTTGCGTAATTTGAGTGTATTTACATGTTATACTTCATAGTCCAGTTTACCAGTGTCGCGGTAGGCCCACTTTTGAGCGAAAACATGCACATTTGACATTTCGCGGTAATTCACCGATGAGGCGGTGACTCGTCGTTATGTTGAATACAAAATATTGGTTCCTCCTCGCGTCATTATACGTAAAACCTATCCTAACAATTGATTTCATTTATAAAATACTTAAATACATATAGTAAAATAGTGTGACTACCTACAGACTCCCAAAACTTGGAAAACTGGATAAAAACACGATTTCACATTTTCAATGCGGGGCTTTGTGCCCCCCCTCCCCAACCCCCCATTTATTCTTTTAGCGCTTCCTTTTGTGACTCGAGTTACTACCCCCCCCCCCCCCCCCTCCCATAAGGAATTTCCCAATTCGACCACTGAGCAGTCCCCAAGATGTATTGAGGGTTGCGTTGGTTTGCCGGTCTCTTACGGTGGCTTAACTCCCTATCTAACCAATGCTAAAATAATGTACCAATTTCCGGTCCAAATGTACGTAAATACCGATCGTGAGTAGACCAGAAGTCGTACAAGGAACTAAATTTGTTCAACAAAATTAAGCTTACGTCGTATCAGCTGTAGTAACTGTCAGTCATCTGAAATGTCAATATTTGAAGGTAGGTGGCAAAAGGCATAATGAATATTACCAAATTACTCACTAGGAATCGGAGCAATCGGTTAGTCCAAAGACAGGACTCATGAAAAAGAACAAGATTGACAGCCGAGTGAGACCACAATGCAAGCTCGATCCATCTTGGTCATATCTGTATCAATGAAAGAACAAGTCGTGACCTACCCATGCAATGATGTGGGGTTGGGAGGGGGGGGGGGGGGGGTCACTCGCAACTCTCTTCTATCGTGGATCCAAGTACAGGAGAATATCCTGTTCACTCATTCTGGACCATGCTCTCTGATGCTATCACAGGATAAGTTTGTATTTGTATTTATTTACGGTTTTATAAAAACATGATGAAATGTATAAACCAAGTCCGAATTAAAAATAAGTAGTCTACAAATAGTTAAAATGCAATGTAACGAGACGAATAAAATTAATGGTAATTAACTAAAATTGTCGTGTATAAAAACAGTTAATCTTAAATGTCAAGTTCTTAAGAGCTAAGATATTCGTCTACACTGTAGTAAGATTGTTCGACAAGGTATTCAATGAGCATGCTGTTAAAAAACTTGTTAGCTTCGATTTGAACTGGCAGGTGGTTGAAGAATCTTCTTCGATTTGTTCGTAGTCACATCGAGCTAAATGTGCTTCAACATTTGATGCAAATAAGAATAATAATCAATGTAGGCCTAAGTGTGGATGCACAAGCACAATTGTCACAATTGTTAAGAACTTGAGATCGAGGTATTAGGAAGGCGTGAGAATTGGCTCCTATTGAGTAACTGATCTTCACTCTTGCGTTATCGAAGTTCTACCTTGCTAAAATAATAATTGTCAATGTAATGTATTGTGTATATGAATTTCAAAATCTTTTCTGCTTTCAACGTTTATCGCTGGACCATTGTAGTGTGCTGGTAAACTAAATCATAGGGTATGAGATATGAGATGTGTATACAGTACATGTGAATTATATCGGACATAGATAGATGAGTACGTAAATACGCTTCATCTCTGAGCTTTTGGGCGTGTGAAAGAGTGCGACTGAAGCAACGAGTGAGAGGGGTGAGAATGAAGGGGGGATAATGGTTGATGAGAGGTAATTGGTTGAGATATAAAAAAATAGTATTGGAACCATTAGTATTTCAAGATTTGTATCATAGGTACTATATCTTGAATATTCTTGTCCCCATGTCCATACCTGCAGCATATGTTTTACTGTAGCCGTAATATGTGGATAAATAAGTGAAGAATGGAGATACATTCACTGGACATTGAGCTGATTTCGTCAAATACATTAGAGAATTAATTTTTGTTTCTAGTCGTAATTAAATGATGCTTCACCCAAAATTATTAAGCAAATTGAAAAAAAAAGTCAGGATAAAAGCTCAGAAATTATAACTAATCTCTGTAGGCCGCACCTTAATTTAATATTCAAACTACATATAAATTAAAAACATAACCAATTTGAATAATGTACCCTGGACATCCTTTAGAATATAGTTCAATCTATTAATGAGTTTAAAAATCTATTAAAACCTAAATGTCATCCAAATTGTAGCCAAAATAAGATGATCACATTTAATTGTGTATTTTTTGTATTTTTAGCTAAGCAAATCAAAAAGTATTTGGGACGTAGTCAAGATGGATGATCAGTGGTAGTGAATATTATACCAAGCAAAATTCCCCCTCTATTCCCTTGCCCTCCTCCTCCCTCACCACCGACACTCTTGGGCAATTGAGCCAAGTCGGCACTGTCTCTGTGAAACTTCTATAATACAGTGAAACCAATTCTCAAATGTATAAATCCAGTAAACGCCATCATGTTATTGTGCCACAAGTTTGCCAATATCACGAGCTAGCGTGGTTTTGGTCGTGATGTTTAGAATGTCAGTGTCGAGTGATGACGCTTGCCGACTGTGAGATGCTAGTATATTTCGCACCAGTATATGCTGAGCATAGGTTTCAGTTTCTAGAACATTGCCAGATTTACACAACTCGGAGACAACATTGATTTAATTTTTAAAAAAATCTAAATTCCTTATCTCAAAACTGTATATATTCAATTTAAGAGAATATAATATAACCACTATGAAAGTCAAATATATTCAATGAGTTTATTAATTACGCGTAATTATTACAAAAATAGCATTATTGATTTTTCTATTATCAATGCTTGTATCACAGTTGGCCGGTTCTGTATTCAAATATTTTGTATCAAATTGCGTTCTTGGAAGTTCTGTGAAAAAATACCGACATATTGAGAAATGAATCGATACTTACTGGAAAAATCCTATTTTTTTTCTATATTTACAAACTATGTAGCCTATACAAATTACAAATGCTATCATATTGTTGAAATCACTTCTTGACCATTTTGATATTTAATCACGTTTTGTTTTAATCATGTCAGTTTGTTTAATTATATTTATATCTCACATGAGCCTAATGAGACCACATAGTAATAACTTGCTTCAATTTATGATCAATAATAGAGAAAGCTATCCTGGAAACTCTAGATCGAAGTCCTTTACTAATCTATCCAGAAACTAGAATTGAAACAAATTCATATATTTGTTTATTTATTTATTCATTCATGGTTTTTGGGTTCATTATTTGAATGTTTAGGAACTAAACAATTGAGGTAATAGACAAGGTCATACATCATCACAACACCACAACATGATGGTTGTTATTAATATCAAGTTGAATATTAAATGTATTCAATATGTTCACGTTACTTTTCACTCTCTTATATGATTATTGTTTTTTGCTTAACGACCCCACCAACAGCTGGTTATACGGGGGTACGAATGAGCCGGTGTAGAAACTATAAAGTGACGATAAGGGAAAGAACGTTAACAAAGACCCACTTGAACCCACTGCCAAAGATGACTTCAGTTTAAGCTGCGCCTCAGCTGACTGAGCTACCGAGGGCGACATATACACTCTCTTTATTTGAGGAGGTATAGATAGTATGTGTCGTGATTGATATTTGTGATACCATTTCTCATCTGTGTATGTATTTTAGTGCCAGATCACCATTCTGCGGCCCTGTACTCAAGTCATCACCACCAGGGCCAACATCAGGGCGGCGGCATTGGGGGCGGCACCAGCGAGGGGCGGCATACGGGATCGGCGAGTTATCCCACATTGGGGGCCAGTTCTTATCCAAGTGGATCACTAGCTCTTAATACACAGGTAAATAATTTGATCAATATTTTAAATTTCAAGAAATATATTAGAAACTGAAAAAAGTTGAATAATATACTGAGACAGTTGGACCAGTAGCCAGCAACCTGGAATATCATTCAGGAGACCGGGGTTCGATTTGCACCATGGTCGACCATCCGGACACAGTTTTTTCGTGGTGAACGGAAAAAATATAGGCCTATATGATGAAAATCTCTCGAAAAAATATCTCCTGGGAAAAATATCCTCGGATAAAATGCCTCCGGAAAAATTGGGAACTCAAAGGAAGAAGGTTTGGTGGAATTTGGGCTGAATTGTATGTGAAGGCTATACATAAAATTAATTTTGATATCATACCTTCAATATAAAATGATATACTATTCCTTACTTCTTAATAGAATAATAAAATAATTATAATTAGGCCTATAATTACGTCTATGGGCTCAACTTGAAGAGCGTTTCAATTTTTCTTCAGGTTAGGTTGGGTTGGGTTAGTTTGAGTTGCCTGTGAAGTACTCACTTTGTTCGTCCCAAAAATATTCACAAGAGATATTTCGTCCTTTAAAATTGTTCCACTGAGAAGTTGTG
>OZ023327.1:19542359-19593267 GCA_964007535.1 Brachyptera risi | reverse complement strand
TCATTAACGCAACGAAGTGCTTCTCTGCGTACACCGATAAAATGTGAAGAAGCGTTAAGCTTTTATTTACGCAAATAATTTTGAAATACCTCGAAGATGACAGTGAATATATTCAATGTTGGCATGACTATTTGGTTGGCTATACGATGAATATGTAACTCTTGGTATGTATGTGAGGAAAGGAATACATATATTCTTCTTTTGATATTTATCGATGCACCAGTTATTCTGTAGATTTATTTGACTATGGTTTCAAACTTGGAATTAAGAATTTCATTTAAATGTCACCAAGAAAATTATCAGAATTCAATGAAAATAAACCTCTCATAAAATTTCATTGAATAGTTCGCAAAGTTTTAACTACTGAAAACATCAATTCCTAATCTGTAATAGGCCCCATGGTTTCACCCTCAAATTTACGCACTTACTTCGAATAATTACATTTTTGACTTTCTCTTTTTCTAGAGAACGATACGCAAAATTTTAATCGAAATAATCTACGTAGTAATTTTCATTAGTATTTAATTTCAAAATTGTAGGCAGAATAGATTTAAGCCTAATCAAATTATTTTCATTTTGAATACGAATTATGACAATCAACGTGGTGCATGCGATCATCCAAAATCAGTATTCGATTTGTATATTCAAATACTCTAATCATAAAATTAATTGCGAATGATTAAATGAATAATCACAAATTACAAATTAGGAAGAACAAAAATTAGAAATAAAACATTTTCTTTTCACAAATTACATTATCTTTATTAATCGAATTCAACTATTCGACATTCACTTTCCAATCGATTCTTCTTTATTTATCTAATTGACTGAGTTATACACCGAGATTGCGTACAGACAAGTGCATGGCGTCCTTGACGGAATGAGCCTTATGGTAAACCGACTCGGCCAGCCTATTTCAAGGTAAAGTGTGCATGTTGTTAAGGGCTAGAGTTGCGTGCGACGACCCTGGTGCAAGTTTTGCGAGTCAATACTCGACGGTATCTACGGCAGTGTGTGTGGAGGAAGGCGTCTGAACTGGGGCGATCAGCTGTTAGCGTAGAAGCGCCGCTGGTACGACTTCACTTAGATTTTCATTATTATATCGAAAGTTGAAGTGAAGTGGAAGTGAAAATGTATTAATACTACCGATACTATATTGTGTGTGTTTTTGTTAGGGGTTGTGTAAACTAGGTTGGTGTGCACGCATATATTGATCCACACAATAAAATTAAACAGAAATGGTCGTGTTGTATGAAGTATTCAACGATTTTTTTTTTATAACTGAGTCAAATTATGAATAAATTTCGGTTAGCTTCGCCTCTAGAAGACAAATTGGAGAATACGTGTAACCAGAACTCATAATACGGGGTATTTAAATACAGGGTTCAATTAAATTATCAAGTCGGCCATGCGGGTTTGATTGTGTAGCATGTATGCTATATCGTTTTGATAACAATAATTCTATGACATTTCATCAGTCCGAAGAGTTGCCTATTGTTCGCGTATAGGTCAACTATACTGTTTTTGTGTCAAGTTGTAGGGTACACCAAATTGAAATATCGATCATGCCTACGTTGACCTGACAATATTTAGAGTAAATTCAGCTATAATCCTCTGTTTTTTTAATTAGATCTTCATTGGTACATAATAATTACTCGTCTTTATATATCATAATAGCGTGACAATATTTATGAGAGCTGTAAATACATTTTCATCGGAATTTAAAATTGGGAACTTTTCCTTACGTTTACAGATTTGATAGTTTTATTCAAGTCAATTTCAATCTTTCTATCAATTAAGCAATATTAATGCAATTTAATCAGAATTTGTGCAAAACAGCTGATGCGTTTGTACGTACTTCCTACAACGATCGAGAGACCATCGCCGAGTATTGCACCTTCGCTGCATAATGATTCATTGAAATAAAATGTAATCAGACAGATTACAAAGAATCAACTAATGTTACTAATAATTATTTATTATTATTTGAACATAATAATTTCTATATTTATTCAATTGAAATAAATGAACTAGGATAATGAGTGTTTAGTTTTCATTAGGCAATGTGTGTACATTATTATGTGATCTAATAATTACTCGTTATAAGTTATCGCACCGGTTTCTATTTCTTCC
The DNA here is from genome assembly GCA_964007535.1 of Brachyptera risi. Taxonomy (NCBI): domain Eukaryota; kingdom Metazoa; phylum Arthropoda; class Insecta; order Plecoptera; family Taeniopterygidae; genus Brachyptera; species Brachyptera risi. Next base: position 19,591,134 of record OZ023327.1, on the reverse strand, counting down.
CGCGCGTAAGACACCTTGGCTTCACCACGAGAGCTTGACAGCAATTAGCATAATAATGCAAGTCAAAGCAATGCTGGACTGATTATTGCACACAATTCGATAAATGATTAAAACTCACATTTATAGCTAGTTTAACCTTATGATGAACGATATACGCTGAATGAAACTACGCACGTATTGTATATAATTTTTATTGATTAGAGGTTATTTATTATAATTACATTTTTGAATGTAGAATTTACTCCTTAAGTGCACTTCTGATTACAGGTCCAAATTGATAGCATTATGAAGGGATTCCATAATCGAAACTGAGTCATTGTTAGCAGTGTATCTTTCAGAAAACACCCCCAAAAATGCCATCCACGAAAACGAGGCACACATCAGTGTTTTAGACTAAAATTGATACGATCATATTGCTCATTTGAAACATTACTATTATTTGAAAACATTCATATTACGATGAAGTGAATATCCGACACCGAATAGTGGTGTGCAGTGACTTTCCAGAGCTTCCTTAATCCCAGTGATTACAGCGCGACGCGACATTCATTCCTTCCTTCTTATAATGCAGTGACTCGATACAACGCTTGAATAATCCTAGTGAAACAGTGACTTTCCAACTCGGAAACATTCCTCTTTATGATGCAGTGACATTCCACAACTAAACTCTTCAATGATTTCAAGTGACTTTCCAGAGTGATTTTTTTCTTTCCGGTTACTTTTTCGAAAAGTGTCACTGATGTAAATGATGTAACGTTGACGAAACGTTTTTGGAAGTTGAAACGAGCACGCAATGTTGCCCGGCTATGCACTGGGCATTGTGCTCGGTGTCATCGTCACCCTCTATGCGCTCTTGGAGATCCATTACTTTCTACGCATGTTGTTGGCTGTTATTAACGCACGTTTCTTCAAGTCAAGAGTGGGCATTCTAGACGACACATCTGTTTACGGTAAGAACCTATGTACTACCGGTATTTCTTTATAAGTGCATTACTTCTTTATTTGTAAATGACTCGAACGAACTCAGAACGGACTATAGGACTCATTCATGACTAGGCATAAATAGAACGTTACCAGAACATGCGGTGAAAAATGACAATTAACTATTTTGATAACAACAGGTGTACATGCTTATAGATAAAATTCGCGGTTGAGAATCGAAATTATAACAAAAAATATGAACATAGAAAAGGGAGTGGAAAATAATAGCTTTATGTGATATTATTCAAACCAACCACGTATATTAACAGGGCCAGTTATAGTTATAGTTATAATCTGCTAATTATAGTGAAAGGAAAGGGCATGCGTAACCGTGGTAATATAGCAATTCTGTAACTGTCAAGTTAAGTAACTTCCATGCTGGTAATTCTAGCAATAGAACTGAAGACTGCTTGTCATTGGTGAAATGTTGAAAACACATTTTCCGAGCCTGTATGGTAAGAACGGTCCTCTACAGATTTTTGTTTGTATGGAATTAAAATAATGAGAAATCATGCAATTCATCTCTAGCCAACAAATAAACATATATTACTATGAGTGTATTTCAGGATGAATGTGAAATTTCTTATTTATAAAAGTAGAATCAACAGATATTGAAAAAGATTGGAATTCAGGAGAATTCGGCAGTAACATTGTTTTACTCGTCCTTCGAGGATCTTTACACATTTTGAGACATCTACACAGCCTTCAGCATTGATTGTTATTTTATTGAGTATATTGTAACTTTTTTATAATTATTGTGTTATTTTCCTGTTTCTACGCTTTCTTATTCACTCATTAGACGCATTTGAAGTTGAATTGAAGTTGGCGTCATCATTTAATTGTATTACAATTATTTTTACATCTAATTATTATTAAATATTGTTTTTCGATCTTTTGTTAAATTATTATTGTTTCAAATATGTTAATACCGTTATCATATTTTAGCTCGATGATTGACTTCTACATATATATGTCTCTCTCTCTCTCTCTCTCTCTCTCTCTCTCTCTCTCTATATATATATATATATATATATATATATATATATATATATATATATATATATATATATATATATTTAATATATATATATATATATATATATATATATATATATATATATATATATTTAATATATATATATATATATATATATATATATATATATATATATATATATATATATATAATATATAGATATGATATAATATATAATATATATATATATATATATATATATATATTTTATATATATATATATATATATATATATATATATATATATATATATATATATATTATATATATATATATATATATATATATATATATATATATATATATATATATATATATATATATATATATATATATATATATATATATATATATATATGTATATATATAATATATATATATATTATGTATATATATATATGTATATATATATGTATATATATATATATATATATATATATATATATATATATATATATATATATATATATATATATATACATAAATATATATATATATATGATATTGATGAATATAACTAATATTTATATCGACCAATTTAATATTAACTCAATTAACTTCAGTTAACGTGACTCAACTATATTAATATTACATTAACTGATAATTAACTAATAACTATTAACTAATTTCAACCAATATATAAGTGACATATCCATAACCGGCACCGGTGGCTCAGTTTGTATCAGTGATTTTCCTCAGTCGTTAAAGTGAATAATAGAACAGGTCACGACAGCTAATTCCTTCCCACCGTCCAAAATCACCTAATAACAGAGGTAAAATGAACTTCTTTCATCTCATCTTCCAATCATCCTATTGATCTATCACCGATTTCAAAAGACATGAAATATCAATCGGGTGCTTCGTTAATAACCCTCTCTCTCTCTCTCTCTCTCTCTCTCTCTTTTTTTTTTATATTGGGTTTTAACGACGCACTGTAATGATTACTAAGATCTATTGGCGTCGGATGAATGATTAATGAGATGGTGGGATGAAGGTTTTTATGGGTAGTGGGAAGGATAGTGGGAAGGAATCGGTCGTGGCCTATATTGTGGGAACCATCCCGGCATTAGCCTAGACTACAGAGGGAAACCACGAAAAACCCCTGTAAAGATGGACGGTGGCGGGGATCGAACCGGGTCCGATATGTCCCTTCACCTCCCAGGTCACACGAAGCAAGTGAGCTAACCACTCAGCTACTGTGCCGGTCTCTTTCTTTCTCTCTTTCCCTCTCTCTGGGAGCCGAGAGGTCCTGTGAACAAGTACCTTTCATAGAAGGGGCACATTTTTAAGATTTAACAAAAACTTTAATGCATATCGGTAATAGATCACATTCATGGAGAAATGTTGTTCGATAATTCAATATGATGTGTATATATATAAAAAATGAAAAAATAAAAAAAAAAATATATATATATATATATATATATATATATATATATATATATATATTTATATATAGGCCTATGTAATTTATTTATATTGGGTTAAGCGACGCACTGTACTGATGACAACGATCGATTGGCGTCTTTGAATGACATATGAGATGGTGAGATGATGAGATGAAGGGTTATTTTATTATAGGTGTTTTTGGATTGTGGAAAGGAGTCGGTCGTGGCCTGTTGTTGAGAAAACATCCCAGTATTGACCTGAACGACAGAGGGAGCTAGACCACGAGAAAGCCCTGTCAGGATGGTCGACGATGGCGGGAATCGAACCCCGGTCTCCTGAAGGACGGTTCCACTGAAAAATAACACCTCGTCGGGGAATCGAACCCCGGACCTTTTTGCTTGATACGCAACTGCTCTCTCCATCTGAGCTAACGAGAAGGGTCAAGAGGATGAGAGGAGAGTCAACTCTCCGATGAATCAAATTTTGTATTTGTCTCTTCATCTGCTGATTCGACTACATAGAGTATTACAATTTTTATGTATGTACAAGGAAGAGTTCTAGATAAGATATATTTAGCACATGCATAAATATATATATATATATATATATATATATATTATATATATATATATATATATAAATATATATATAAATATACATATATATATATATATATATATATATATATATATATATATATATATATATATATATATATATATATATATATATATATATATATATATATATATATATATATATAAATATATATAAAAATATACATATATATATATATATATATATATATATATATATATATATATATATATGTGTGTGTGTGTGTGTGTTTTGTGTGTGTGTGTGTGTGTGTGTGTGTGATGCCGTGACCACGAGACCTTCAATCAGCGTAATAAAGTATTGTCGAGAACGCAAATGGGTCTAATATTGAATTAAACCATATAATGTCTTGAATATTCACACTTTCCCGAAAAATTCTGCATATCAAGTGAAGGAAAACTTGAAGCCTGTATTAAATCGAATAGGTAATCATTGTGGCTGTCTCACTTATATCCCCACATAACTATTTCGCACTGGTGGTTCGCACACGGCACATTCATCTTCTATGTGTACAAATGTGTTGTTCGTATTACGAACTGAAAAAATGATTATTTTCCACAAAAAGTAGAGTAGAAATCGAGGGGTAAACAACTAGCAAATTTGGTGTACATGCGATTTCAGTTTTCAAGGGCTTTCAGGGAGATTTCACAGGTTTTCAAGGGGATTCGAAGGGATTTCAGGAAGATTGCATGACAATTGTGTACATCAGTTGTAATGCCTTCACCAGATTTCAGGAGTTGTTAACCTCTCGGTAGACTAGAGAAAGTATGAAAAAATTGACTGGGAATTTGGTCAACATTTTATGATGATCTTTGATCATTTAAATATTCATATATTATAATGTTTTTCATGTTTGTATCTTCCAAGATTATTTTGTATATAAATAACACATTTTTATCATATCATGTGATCGTTTTATGTCTGTGTGAATTTTAGTGTAGATATAATGTCAGATTGAGTTCAGAGCTACAATCATTGTACTAATGCATGTTCTAAATAGTGAATCGGACATGCTGTAATGGTTATATAACCGTTTGGAAAACCCCTGATTAAAAAAAAAATACTTGTTTTATCACTTTAGATGAAATTGCATCTTCTTAAAAAGTCCAGTTAGTGTGCTCCCAATCTGGAAGTGCATCAGTATATTGAATAAAATGTGTTATACATTGATTAAATTTGCATATATAAAAAGACTGAAAGTATGCTATTTTTTTATTTTTTTATTTTTATATTGGGTTTAACGACGCACTGTAATGATGAATGAGATCGGGCGTCGGGTGAATGATTAATGAGATGATGGGATGATGAGATGAAGGTTTTATGGGTAATGGGAAGGATAGTGGGAAGGAAGCGGTCTTGGCCTATATTGTGGGAACCATCCCGGCATTAGCCTAGACTACAGAGGGATACCACGAAAAACCCCTGTGAAGATGGACGGTAGCGGGGATCGAACCGGTTCCGATATGTCCCTTCACCTCCCGGGTCACACGAAGCAAGTGCGCTAACCACTCAGCTACTGTGCTGGTTGCAAGTTCGCATATTTTTATTGATAAATGTAAACATAACAATTACCGATGTATATGGCCTGTATCGAATGTTGAAATATTTCATTCTATTGTCTCCAGCGGAAATGGACACATTTGGAATATGAACACGAATAATGCGAAATTGAAAGCATTGAAATGAAATTAACAACAATGACAGGGTTTTCTTGAAATAGTTGTTCACTCTATATCTCTATATATACTTGAGGGAATAATATAGGCTACTACAAATCACTTGAAAATTTGTGATAAAAAAATGTTATTTAAAATCTTCAAGTTCACTAAGAGTGTGGATTTTGTTCAGAATATATTTGATCGGTTAATTAATTTACTACTCTAAACAATATTTGTACTCGGGGGACGTACATAAATTATGTCACACTTTTTAGGCCACTTTGAACCCCCCCCCCCCTCCCTCCCATGTCACAGTTGGTCACAAAACATATTACCCTCCCCCCTTTCAATACGTCACAAATTCTCTAACAAAAAATTGGAATTAACAGGTGGGAAAGGTACAGTAAGGTGATGAAATGAAAGTATTCAATTCTTTACGTTTGCTTTTTGAGTAGTCAAACTTGATAATTATTTGATATACATCTGCTGTTTCTAGGGTGGGTATAAATATAAGAATCTATAAGAATGGCGCCAAATACATAGAACAAAAAAATGGTACGTCACACAGTTGCCTCCCCCACTCCCCCCCCCCCCCCTTGTAACACCTTGTCACAAATCTTGACAACCCCCCTCCCCCCATAAGCTGTGACGTAATTTATGGATGTCACCTCGACTGAAATGTACATGCAATGATAGAAAAACGAGAAAAACGTACAAAGCTTTCAGTTATTAGCACTAGTGGTTACAATAGTGCATAATCACAAAGACATCAAATTATTAGTGCTAATGAAAAGGGAAGACGGTAAGTGAATCGAAACCATCTTATCACATGGCAGATATACTTGTGTCCACAAAAGGAGGTTTTGAACTATCATCCATAACCCTTAACCCACACCACTACAGCTTTGGGTAATTCGCGTTGTCTTTTCTCGTTGGTTCTGATTTCATATATATATATATATATATATATATATATATATATATATATATATATATATATATATATATATATATATATATATATATATATATATATATACATATATATATACATATATATATATATATATACATATATATATACATATATATATACATATATATATATATATATATATACATATATATATATATATATATATATATATATATATATATATATATACATGTATATATATATATATATATATATATATATATATATATATATATATATATATATATATATATGTCATCATTACCCACCGGCACAGGTAGCTGAGTGATTAACGCACTTGCTCCATGTGACCCGGGAGGCAGTGGGCATATCGGACCCAGTTCGATCCCCTCTACCGTCTATCTTTACAGGGTGTTTTTGTGGTTTGCCTCTGTAATCTAGGCTAATGCCGGGATGGTTCCCACAATATAGGCCACGACCGCTTCCTTCCCATTATCCTTCCCATTACCCATAAAAACCTTCATCTCATCATCCCATCATCTCATTAATCATTCATCCGACGCCAATAGATCTTAGTTGTCATTACAGTGCGTCGGTAAACCCAATATAAAAAACAAAAACATTACCCGTCTTGTCGTGTTCATTCTCATATTTAATAGCTTTCATGAAACATATTCTAGAATGAGCTATAGTAAGATGTTATACTGTATACAAACCACTCATTTTTCAATAAGATTGAAATATATGTTAAGAAGAATTTAATGGTCTCATCTATAAAATAGCAAATGAGAAATTGTTCAATATTATATATTATTAGGTGATTATGCGGAAAAAAGGTTGAGCGATTGAGATATAAGACACTGAAAAAGCTGTAGGATTTTGAACCACATATACAACACCTTCCTTAAATTACATCATTCCGTTTTTTTTTCTGGAAACGTTCTCTTCATAGATATTCCAATTTGTCGAACTGATTATATTCAAACTGTCTCAAAAGTTTGTTATGAAAACTATCTCTGAATTGAAAATAATAGAATTTAAATCATCATAGGTGACAATGACAAAGTCATTAATAAAGTATTATTTTAATTATTTTCATAAATATGGATATGAATGTAGATATGAATATACAATATTTGTTATCATAGCCATGCACATGCTGGTATAGTCTCAAAGCTATATAACATTCGACATAGTTGTTTGTCAATCTGATATTTCCCAATTTTACCTGTTAAATAATATATAATATAATATATATATAATAGATATAATATATTATATATATAAAATATATAATATAATATATTAATAATAATATATGGATCACTCTGATCTGGATTATGAGTGTATGATAGTGAAACATGTCAGCATTTCAAGAATGGTTTTGTCAACCTACAAATAAAAATCAATATAATATAGAAGTTTAAAATTCAATTATGGGTCTATAGTATTTCATGAAATGTGGTATTCATACTAATGAAAAACATGTAGAACCATTTTTTTTTTAGAAGAAATTCAACCAAAATTTCGCATTTTGGGAGAAGGGGGACAGTGAAAGCGACAATTTTTGTATGGGTGTCGATACCCATCGTATTGCTTTCCCCAATGAAATTAACAACTGCCTAAAGATATATAATCGAAATGTTGAAAATATATGAATGAATAATTGTATCACTCTTAGACCTTACTTTATTGACCCAACTTCGAACTTTTCCTTAGTGTGTGAACCTGAACTATAATAGTACCCCGATGGTCTAGTTTGATACAAATTTGTTGATCCTGGCCAATATTTTACGGCTTGTTCATTTTGTCGCATGTCTTTGGCGCATGGTAGGCCTATATAGTCACATCTGAAACCTAACCAAGCCTTCCGTATAGACTTGAACCCTCTATCCATAACAGATCAAGTATTCTATACTATTATATACATTTATTATACATAAGAAAATATATCAAACTCAGTCAAGAAAATAGCGCTATTGCAGTAACGTTTCAATAATATTTCAACCTATTCTTGTTCATGATTCTATTTTGGTTATAGTCGTACACATTTGATTATGTATGAATTATTTATACTGTTTGATAATGTTAGGTGATCTTGTTTGAGAATACAGTACACTTGCGTGCAGAAGGACGGTAAATCATACAGAATAAGAGATCAAAGAGTACTGAATAATTGAATGATTTGACACGAGTGGCGTGAGGACTGACTGTACACCAATACCACAGAAGGAATACAAATGGTGATAAGTATATTGAGTTGTTAAACTCAACACTTTCTACTTGATACAGTTGAGCGGTAGCTCGACAGGAGAGAAGTCCCGGGCGCAAATAAAAATAAAATACAAATCAAATTAGTATTTTGTTCCATAGTTTGATTCTAGTACGTTTCTGGTACGGGTACACCACTACCCGACTCCAATATTCCTTACCCGGGTACCCGCCACTTTTTTCATTTTCACTGACAGATAACTTTGAAACAAAGCGCGCTTGCGTGGCGGGAAAAAAGAAAGAATTTAGGCCTCCTTCACTACTCTCTAGGCCATAGATGTCACCAGTCGCATCTGGCTGGCACGTCCCCCCCCCCCTCCAACACTCTGGCACACGTAGCGACCACAGTTCTAACACTTCTGCATACCGCTTAAACACATGGCCCTTTGTTTACAAAAAAGAGGGACATGTCACATTCACTCAAGTTCACTCAACCAATGTGTTTGGGTAGATTATGTTGTGTTGAGAGGGTCAGTGTTAAGCCCGTATTACACGGGGAATGGTTGCAATTGAATGCAATCATTCGGTTCCTCAAGGTCACTCCAAACAGCCGAATGACCTATTACACACAACCAAATGGCCGGGCTGGTTGAATGGTTCACAGCATCTTTGAGGCACGGCCTGCTTGTCACGATTTACAAAAAGTTGAGAGTTGTTTGAATTGTTTGAACAAAATTGTTCAGAATTAATTTTTATATTCTATTATCATGAATAATTTCGATCACAAACTGCAAAATAAAAGGAATTTTCAACTTCAAACGTCACTAACGACAATATTGACTGTTGATGTAACTTGACAAACGTCAATGTTTTGACATTGAGATCAGCTGTTCGCTATTCGGTTTCCTATTGGATGAATCGGATCACGTGGGCTCTATTCAGTGAATGCAACCCAAGAATATAGAACTATTTCCAATTGCGTCAATTGAACTCGATTCAAACAGCCGAATGGAGGTGTCATCTGCGCTTGCGCGCATCAATTGCAACCAACCCATTCGGGCTATTCATTCCCCGTGTAATAAGGGCTTTATGATATGAGCAGACTGTTTATAGTTGCAACATTGTTAATGGTAACCCAAGGATGGTAAATAAGACGATAAAATACATTTAAATGAAAAGTAGATAAGCATAGTTGAGGTTGAAAAAAATTTCATTACCCGGGTAATGATGACGGGTACCGGACTCCAAAAATTGCTACTCGCCGACATCCCTAATATATATATATATATATATATATATATATATATATATATATATATATATATATATATAAGTATCATAATGATATACATTCTGTTAAAATATTACGTCTATAACGCCAACATTTGTCCCATAGAAAACTGTCCACAATTTCATGGCTACAATCTTTCGTCAATAAAACGGACGTCATCTTACAAGTGTCATATCGCTGTTTTATATTGCCTTCTTGCAGTAATATAATACCTCACACGTTGTTAACCTTGATGGATGATATGTCAGAAAAAACCTCTCAGTGTTATATTGTGATTGTGTTGACCGTACTACTGAAGAGATATTAGTAACGAGTACAGACTTTAGATGAAAACTAACTGGATTGTACATATTGTATACGCCATTTCCTATCCATTATTTGTATTGATTCCTCTTCTTATAAAGTCTGAGTATTACCAATTAGATACTTATTACATACACAGTACTCATTCAAATATTGTACGCGACATTTATCGCTTACAATAATTATAGTTGTCCTCGACTATTTTATGATTTGTGTAAACAATTCACTTGTGGAATCTGATCCGAATGATGGCTTGAAAGTTTGAAATGACATACGTCTGGGGAATGTGGTTTCGTGAGCCAGTTCGTGGGAATTGAAGTGTCCGCGAGGGTCGGCTATTGCCACGACCCGAACGATAGTTCGTGCGAATAGAGATTACGCATCTTCTCGGCACGAGCGGTTCGTGGGAATAGTAGTTTTGGTTGTTATAGACACAGCTCGCACGTACGTTCGTGCGAATGGGGTCGACTTATATTCAATATTGATTTAAACCAACACGATATCGTTTGTTATTCGTCGTAAGAAAGACAAAAATTATGAAATGAGCGTTTTTTCGTACTTTGATTTAAAACTTTCAGATATTTTTTTCTTTTCAGAGCCTCATACTGTGAAATGAAAATCAGAAAAAAACGTGCACATATTCATATATTTTTCGCATACAGTTTTGAAAATTCTTAACAGCTTTAAACATTTGCATTATTATCAAAACATCACTTACAATCTGAGCATAACATTTTTCACACGAACCCTGCACTTGATTATTATAACATTATCAAACTGTTCTTTTCACCATTTATGATACTTTTTCTTATATTTTACTTTATATAATTTGTATGTCTCACATATACTGTACAGTACATATACTTTGTAATTTGTGTACACCCACAGACAAGCCTGTTTCAGGCTTTGTGGTTATTTTATGAGCGTAAAACACTATATAACATTGTACAAAACTATTCAAATGAATTAAAAAAAAAAAATAGAGTAGATATATGAAATAGTACGTGACCATAACCTTTAGTAAGTAATTAATGAATGAAACACTTCAATTTCATCAACCAAATAGGTAATTTAATGTAAATTTATATAGGCCCAACTAATGATTATAAAATAATAGTAGGCCCTACCATATCACAACAATAAACTTCATATTATTTCTACTTGTCATATATTATTACATTGATTATTTATGCGTGTTCTATTTATTATTATTATGAATTTATAATTTCATATTACTCACACCATTTATATTATATTATTTATAAGAATCAAGAGTAAAATGATTTAAAAATTGAATTTAATTTAATATTTATTTGTTTCTAGGGGTGTGCTTGACTACGGACGTGGACACACTTCTCTTCCACATGAACAACGTGCGCTATCTTCGCGAGGTTGACTTTGCCCGTGTCGACTTTTATGAGCGAACAAAACTGTACAGAAAGATTCGTGCCAAAGGTGGTTCAGTGTATCAAGGAGCAACCACCATACGATATCGACGCTTTGTGAGACCTTTCACATGTTTCAAGATCACGTCAAGGGTAGGTATTTCAGTACAGTTACTTTTAATACAATTCTAATACAATTTAGTACAATCAATTACTTTTACATTTTCATTTAAGTAATTTTGAAAAGATGTTAATCATTCACACAACTCGAGGTAAAAACCTTCCAATAGTTTTTCATCATCGAAGTGCTTTATCCGAAAATGGACTGAATTTTAACGGTGTCAAATTTTTTAACTCACTGGGCAAACGTGTTATGTGTTGCCGCGTTGATGGATGAGCAGGAACATATCAACTTATCTTAGGATTGGTTATTATAAATACCCACCTTGAGATCCAAACAATTTCGTCACTGCCATCCTATCTCCTGATTATTTTTTATGATGATAAAGAAGGCTTTGTTTTAATCGTATACAATTAATTAGTGACACCTGTTGCTTGGATTTAATAGGTATTTTAATAGCTTTGAGTGATTTTCAAAAATTGCATTATATATTGTTTTACATCAAAACGGCTCATCTGATTTGAGTGAAAGCTCGGAATAATATGTATTATTATTATATTGAGATTCCTTACGAATTTGAATTCTCTCTGGTGAAATATTTTGAACGAATTTTTTCCTCTGGGTTATTTTAAGGGATTTTTGAAAACTTTGAAATGAGTTTTCTTAGAAGAAGTTCAACCGATTGCGCTTCAAAACTATACAGTATCGAACTAGATAAGGATACTTGTGTATGCCAAGTTTCAACTGATTTTAAATTTTTGTTTGACCCGTGGAGCGCAAAAAAAAGTACATTTTTTTCGAGTATGGTGAAATTGAGTCTTCCTTCGCTCATCCAATTACCTAAAGAGCTACGCAAGATGGAAAATTTAAATTGTTTTAAACGTGATGTGAAACGTTATCTTGTAGATAAGGAACCTTATAATATGATGAACGAATTTTATCCTGTAAAATAACATGATTTTCTTATACGGTAAATGACGAAACATAACATACCACAATGTATACTGTGAATAAATTATTATTATCATTATTATTTGTGAGGAGAAAAAGATCAATTTTGGGGAACTGAGACGTGTGGCCGAGTGGTTAATATACTGGACCGCCATTCAGGAGACCGGGGCTCGATTCCCGCCGTGGTCAACCATCCTGACAGAGATTTTCTTGATTTCCCTCTGTCGTTCAGGTCAATACTGGGAAGGTTTCTTAACAACAGACCACGACCGACTCCTTCCCACTACCCAAAACACCTCATAAAATAACTTTTCGACTCATAATCCCGCCATCTCCTATGTCATTCACCGACGTCAATAAATCGTAGATCATGACGGGAATCGAAGCCCGGTCTCTTGAATGACGGTTGAGTGTATTAACCACTCGGCCACACGTCTCAGTACTAGCTGTTTCAGTCATAATCCTGGTCTCATAGTCTTCGCAGAATATAGTAAATGAATTCTATCATTCACAACTGTCTTAGTATTGGTATACCCGTCTCATCTATCAATTTAACATAGGCCTAATTCCATTTCATTAGGGGAAACTCGCGTACTGATTCAATATGATTCAAAATACTGGCGTACTATATAAGCGCAAAAGTAAAACATCATTTCAAAAAATCTTATAGCATGCATTATTGCGATGTTGATATACGTACGTTCTCATATCATGGAAAAGAATTTAAAAACATTTTTTTCGTGCGGAGAGAAAAAAGTGGCAAACGATCCCGTCGTAGAGTTTTCAGATATGAATGATTGTCAAGAGTTAGCAGTGCAAGACACAGAATTAGTAAATACGTCGCTGTTTACGTGGGAGCCACATTCACCACTACAATGTCGGTCAAGTCGAATGGAAATACGAGCTCCAAGACGAAATATTTATCGTTTTGGAGGCCGTATATTCATACTATAGGCGAACGCAGCAGATGCGTTGTATGATGAGCAAAATATTTGAATAAGGTATAAAAGTCGTTAAAGTAGTTCTATCCTTGCTACTTTTTTTTTTTTTTGTATTGGGTTTTAACGACGCACTGTAATGATTACTAAGATCTATTAGCGTCGGATGAATGATTAATGAGATGATGGGATGATGAGATGAAGGTTTTTATGGATAGTGGGAAGGATAGTGGGAAGGAAGCGGTCGTGGCCTATATTGTAGGAACCATCCCGGCATTAGCCTAGACCACAGAGGGAAACCACGAAAAACCCCTGTAAAGATGGACGGTGGCGGGGATCGAACCGGGTCCGATATGTCCCTTCACCTCCCGGATCACGAAGCAAGTGAGCTAACCACTCAGCTACTGTGCCGGTCCCTTGCTACTTTATCGACTCTGGTATTCTACACACCTTGACGCATATACAAAATACTGATTATTAAATTATTAAATGGCGCGTATTTCAGAGTGTACAACATTTTGCTGAATTACGAACTTTAATTACACTTCTAATTGGACAACGGTTTCAACTATAGAACATTTTAAACAAGTTTTCTTGGACTTTCGCCGAATTTTCCAACTTTTTTTATCGTTCATTATATTTTGATTTGTACGCATCATAAGTATATGAGACATATTACAGGCTTAATAATGTCAGCATATAGAACACCTTTAGCCAAGTTTATGTATAGGCCTACTCGAGAATTCAGGAGAAATATATAGACATAATGATGATTGTCTGCTTAACCTATTGTTTGCTCAATTTGCACTGTTTTCATTATTGATTGCATGAGTGATAGCTAAGACTTCCTCTTATGGAGCTTTGTCTGTGTGTTTTTTTTCTGTTTGTTTGTAAGCACTGCACAGGTTGCATGGTTTGACCGATCGACATGAAAACTTTTTCCATATACGTAGACTTATCCAACTTGGAACTGTATAGTTTTTGGGTCATATCGGTCAGACCATTTCTGAAAAATATCATCTCAAAGTTTCTAAAAACTTTATAAAATTTGACCGGACGGAAAAAAGTTGGAAAATAAAATCTCTCGAAAAAATTAAAAATGTATCTGAATGTGAATACATTGATGATACACATTATTGCAATTTTGTTTACAATTTGGACCAGCCTTTTTGGAGAAAATAATTTAATGTTCTTGAATGTTTTTTATTCACCAAATAGATAGAAATAATAGCAGAACCATTGCTGAGATTCAGTTTCTAGATTCGATATTTAGTATTTACCGAATGAAGTATATTTTATAGGAGTCAAGGTGTGTAGAGTTTTCGATTATACCAGAGTCGATAAAGTAGCAAAGGTAGAACTACTTTAACGACTCATGATTAATATACCTTATTCAGATATCTCGCTCATCTCACAACGCATAAAATGCTGCGTTTGCCTATAGCTATACACAAATATCAGTCAGCCCGCACACAAGATTTTCTGTTCTCACGCTGGCTTCACATTATTTTTTTCTATTGCATACGCCATAATTTCTAGTTCACATAGCTCAAATTAAAATTTTCTATTGTTTATTTCATTTAATAATCTTAATATTCATGTTAGTATTATCTATATATGTATGTGATGTGATTCTAAAGAGACATGTGAATAAAATGAATTGAAAATTAAAATAAAAGATAATAAAAATATTGAAAATATGCATCCCGCATAAGGCATGGACCCAAGCTCAACGTTGACCAGATTCTTTAACGGTGCCTTAGCTGACTGAGCAACAGAAGAAGGCTATAGAAATAAATACTTCAAAAAATATAATATAATATAATATAATAGAATAGAATATGCTTTATTGGTCCGAATTGATCTTATAAAGATAATTAGCCTTGCCAGTATAGTATATGGTAGGCCTAATGATAATACAGAATGCAGTAATGATGAACAATTGAAGAAACAATGATGAAAAACATATTTTAACATTATGAAAACAGTGAACAGCAATACATTAATCAATCATCCAGAAACTCTCTTACACTATAATAACATTTATCAATTAGGTGTTTTTCAAGTCTAAATTTGAATGCATTCGTTCTATTAGTTTTAAGTGCAAGAGGTATAGTGAATTATAGAAGTGAATGCCAGCATGTATGAGTCGAGTTTTGATAATAGATAGATTACACTTCATTACTTTTATATTATTTTTCCTGGTGTTATGGTTATGTTCATCACCGAAATCGTGGATAAGATATTTATTTTCTAAAACATAAAATTATACTAAAAATGTAATAGCTATTCAATCGGTTTTCATTGCAGATCATTTACTGGAATAGTACTTCCATCTTCATGGAGCACCGGTTCGTCTCTCCCAAGGACCAGTTCGTCCACGCGATCGCCATCTGCCAGCAGAGAGTCGTCAACTGCATTGCCGACGACATAGTGCAAGAGTTGCTGGGCGTCGAAGGAACCACCCAGAAACCAGAGCCTCCGCTTGAAGTTGTCAAATGGATTGAGTGTAACGATATTTCCAGCGCTAATCTCAGGAACAATTTGTGACAAGCAGAGAAGGTTGAACCTCCAACAGTGCATACGGAGGTGACAGAACTGGTCAGACAGAATGGCGCGAGGCCTATTACTGTCCAGTTGTGTTCACCGCTCCCCTACACTGAGGAATCGAAATGAGGTTTAACCTTTCAATAGAACTTATAGGTAATCAATTGACAATTTGACGCCAAATGTTTAGATTCTAAACTATATAGCCTATTGGCTACTCATGTTGGACTGTTTTGTGGTATCAGCAAAGCATATTGTGGCAATGTGTAAAGGTGAACATTGCATTTTGAACAAAATGAAGTCTATCAAAATAAGGTTGGATTGTTGAAATGTATTGAGGTGAATAAGAGTTCTATATTGATGACTTATTTCAATATATTATATATTTTTTATTTGCATCATTAATTCATGATGATGATAAGTTATTTATTGTCCCGAACAAAAATGCTATCTGTACTATCTGTATATTAAGTATAATTATTTCGACTCGATCATCTTTGGACAATTGAAGGTGCTATTTATATTATGAATTATACCAATACTGGTAATTTTTCCTGAACCAATATTCAAAATATCGATCTTTCCTGCTACATGACTTGTTTACTATCTCTCTAAAAGAAATTGAAATATCACAAGAAATAATTCTCAACAATTCACAAAGAGATTCTGAATCGAATCTCCTCAATTATAGGCCTACATCATAAGATATGTCTATGTCATACATATAGTGCGTATCATAGAAGAAGTATTCCACATAGTACCTATATTCTTTTCAATTAATTAGTGTATAATTAATATTCAATCTACTGATTCAGAATTGATTATTTTGATTCAAATTGTGTTGAAATATTGATCACATAATTTTTTCCTCTAGTATTAAATAAATACATATGAATACTACTTCCAAAGCATAAATATAATTCCAGTTCAGTTAGGGAACAAAAATGCATGTGATATTTCTTGAGAACTGAGATCTATTTCAGTTCTGAATTTGAATATATATTTGTTTTTACTATCACATCAGCCTTTAGAATTATCTAAAAACTTGACTCGAAGCTCCCAAATAATCTAGCTGTTGTGGGGTTATTGGGCGAACAAATCTTTACTCAAAGATCAACGCTTTTTGAATATATTCATAATTCAAATCACTATACACACATAATCGACATTCTCTCCCAACTGAGCTGATGCTTGGAACTGTTCATTACCCATGTACTTACATTTAATGTCATATAAAATGTATTTTTCCGAAGTTGAATTTTAAAATTGAATGAACGCCCATTTCACCGTTATATTCTTCATACGAGGAATGCATTGGTAGGAGTAGGACTACACATTGTATGTTAGTTTAGTGCGTATAATGTCAGTAACATTTCTTCAGGATGCACTCCAGAGGAAAAGTCAACTCGTTCCATATTCTCTCCTATTAACAATCATTTTTTTTATTGTGACTATTAGTGAAACTTTGTTGATTCTATCTCTCTTCGTTCAGCAGATAGAAATATTCTTGTATATTAGTTGGAGTGGATTTTGATAATCGCTGGCTAGTCATGGTCATTCATACACCCAACTCGTATCACAACAAATACAGTTTGCCATACCCATGATTCTGAGGGCTTGAAATCTCAGAACAATGTGAACTTTGAGTTTGGTTCAAACTTCACAACCATATAGATGTATTGTCAATCTTGACTCATCTTCTTTAAACTGTGTCTTTGCAATTGCATGAAATACCAATCTAAAACAGTGTAATATTATTAACTTATATTTAATCTTATTATGTGGATGTCATAAGTGCTTATAGTTTGTGTTTCGAACTTTATTAATTTCAACTAGGGAGTTCGTCAACCAAAATTAGGCTATAACGTTACTATTTATTGAATTCAAATAGACAATGGACATACTGACTGAGCATCCAGTCGTACCAATACCAACAGAAGTATTCAGACAGTCAAATAGACAAGGTGCAAGCTATTGAAGATGATAGAGGCTGACTGCAAGCAAATATTTAGGGAGACTTGAGAATCGTTTATGGTGTTTGAGTGAGAAGTGTATGTACTGCAGGTTGTAGGGAAATATGTATGTATGTATGTATATATATATATATATATATATATATATATATATATATATATATATATATATATATATATATATATATATATATATATATGTGTCTGTGTGTTGTAGGGAAAGTGACACCAATTCAAAGGTTGAGGTAATTTTACTGTCATTGAACACCTTCTTGTTTCTCAACTTTTTACAAATTTCGCCTGGCGTTATGATCTAAAACTGACAGCATAGATCTACTTTGCATGCCTTTAACCGAGCCAGACCAAATCTAAACGCATTCAGCATTAATCGACATCGTAAAGTATCCTCACTTAGGTAGTCGCTTTCAAGAGATTACTGGAAGCAAATACGCACGAGTTTTGATAGTTTAAAATTCTTCCCTTTAGTCGTTTGTTTCCAAATAGTGAATTGTTTAGGTGATCTATCACGATTAGTGAATATGTGATAACGCACTGATTTATTATCATTATCAGTGTAGTAATTGCAGTCACCTATCCAGAACCACTGGGCATTGCACTTATAATAGAACTACCACACTGTCTCATATATACCGTAACTAAAAGGTGATAACTGAAAGAATGGATCACTTTGGGAAAAGTACAGGGAATGTTCACGAAATGTCACAGAGCTCATATAAGCAGCCAATTCCAGGAATTCCATTGCATTTTTCTTCGGAACGCGTCAACTTGCAAATGAAATGAAAAATCCTGTATACCTTCAATTATAAATAGAATGCATATATACAATCTAAGAAAAACATGTTCACTTTCCCTTTAATATGGCTTGACCGAGCACTTCTTTTAACTCAAGTGTACGCCTTTCTAATGGATAGTACTTTATCTTGAGATACATTTTGGGTACCCACACTGTTACCTAGATATACATATTGTACGACGTACCTGTAATTATCACATACATTTTTACCAACCGGGTATATCTTACTTCACATTTCTCCCTAAAAGATACCATTCCTAGATTTATGTCGGAAAAATATAAGTATGTAAATAGATAAAAAAAATGCCAGTCATTATTGATTTAATCTTTATACAGAGTCTATGTATATTGAATGTTTGTATGTTATACGAAAGGTGCAGTTATTGAACGGAAGTTCCAAATCAGTATAAAGAAAACGCCAATACCGACTCCCGGCCATATTATATATAATATATTATATCTGTTCAAATGAATAAATGTATGACATGATACAATTGAAAAAGTAACTCATATTTTCAGGTATTGGCACAAATCGGTGTGATAATGCGTGAATTTCTCATAAAATGTTTTCTTTTTCAAGCTTGTATTGAAATTTGAGTGAAATTTACTCATATTTTACCGACAATGTTTTCACATACTGTACGTGGAGTGCGTGTGCACATTGTTTGCTATTTTTAGTTATTCAAATGTTGGTAAATGTTTTCCTGAATGAATTTTAATGTGAATTGATCGACAACTGCGTGTTATGACCGAAAGTATCTTGAGTGTTGAACAGTTGAGCTGGATATGATAGTTCAGAATGAATGTAACTGTACTCATATAAATGGAAACAATGCAGGTTAAGTACCTGTAATTACGGCAGATAGATTGGCCTACTCTTGAGTATAGTATCTTCAACGAAAACACTACTTATTGTTGTAATATTTTCCTGTTTACAATAACATATTCATCTATTGATTTTATTCTTCTATTCACATTCTCCAAACAGAATGTACAATTAGAATTTTCTTAAACTTGAAATATGTCTTGAAAATGCTGAGTTCATGACCTGTAATAGTTCGTTTTCAAGTTCACTCATTAATTGAAGCTTGTATGTTGTCTGTGCTTGTATGAAATGATCGAATTCCGTATTGCTACACAGTATTTTACGCACCATATTATTTCTGTTATTTATCAAATTACCATTACATCATAGTTGATAATTGGGTATACAGAAGAAAACTGTGATAAATCTATAGTATAATATAATATTTATCACATCGAGAATAAGATTTTCATTTCCATGTTCTTATGTTCATAAATATATATATATATATATATATATATATATATATATATATATATATATATATATATATATATATATGTATATATATATATATATATATATATATATATATATATATATATATATATATATATATATGAATATATATATATATATAATATATATATATATATATATATATATATATATATATATATATATATATATATATATATATATGAATATATATATATATATATATATATATATATATATATATATATATATGTATATATATATATATATATATATGAATATATATATATATATATATATATATATATATATATATATATATATATATATATATATATGCATATATATATATATATATATATATATATATATATATATATATATATGCATATATATATATATATATATATATATATATATATATATATATATATATATATATATGCATATATATATATATATATATATATATATATATATATATATATATATATATATATATATATATATATATATATATATGTATATATGTGTGTATATATATATATTTTTTTTTATTTGAGGAGAGGATACAAAACGTAGCTTTGAGCTCGTTAAAGAAGGTGATAGTATTGAAATCGGAAATAACATAATATGTAGTAAACTTTAAAATCAAATAATTTTGCTCACTATTCTCCTCTTCAAAAATGACATCATATAATTATGAATAGATAGTTCACTTGACTTGTTAGCATCTTATGAGACTATATTTATATGTAGGATAATTTTATCATTCTCCTAGATCTGTTACCATATTTTTGTGCTTATCTGCGAATACTATATGTGTAGTTTAAACCATGATAAGCATTCGCATAAATTAACTCTGTAGTTACCTCAGCACTGACCACTATGCTATTACTGAAATCAAATCATAGAAATAATATTACATAATATGATCCTGGAATCTTTTCTCCATATATAATAAACGAGCTACCATTATTTGTGATTGTATTATCAGAGTGGGTCATGGAACGTGAGATGAGCAGACTTTAAATTTCGAGTGTTTTATAAAAATGCAGAGATTATTATAAGGTCACTTGGGGATAGATTTCAGTTTGAGAATTTTAAAACAATTGAAATTAATCTTCATCCAATGTTAGTGAGATATCAGAGATCATGATGTGAGAGTATATGTGAGAGTATATGTGAGACTCATGAGAGTATAATGTGGGAGTATATGTGAGAGTATATGTGAGAGTAAAATGTGAGAGTATATGTGAGAGTATATGTGAGAGTAAAATGTGGGAGTATAATGTGGGAGTATATGTGAGAGTAAAATGTGGGAGTATAATGTGGGAGTATAATGTGAGAGTATATGTGAGAGTTTATGTGAGAGTAAAATGTGAGAGTATATGTGAGAGTATATGTGAGAGTAAAATGTGAGAGTATATGTGAGAGTATATGTGAGAGTGAAATGTGGGAGTTTAATGTGAGAGTATGATGTGGGAGTATATGTGAGAGTAAAATGTGGGAGTTTAATGTAGGAGTATATGTGAGAGTAAAATGTGGGAGTATAATGTGGCAGTATATGTGAGAGTAAAATGTGGGAGTACATGTGAGAGTAAAATGTGGGAGTATAATGTGGGAGTATATGTGATAGTAAAATGTGGGAGTATATGTGAGAGTAAAATGTGTGAGCATAAGTTTCCATCTGACTGCTAATAAATCACACTGACATGATATCTGAATTATATCATAGCTCAGTCATAAATTTTAAAAAATCACGAAAAATGATTTGTATTCACTCAAAAGATTTTCAGGGCATAATACGTGAGTAAAGATATAGAAATTATGTTCTTGTATACATATAAACCAAAAATTATTAGTTGGCATCAGGGTTGCCGTCCGATATAAAAATCGAAACCTATATCGAAACTTAAATATCGAATATTGATAGGAATATATCGATATATATAATTATTAATCGGGGTTGAATCGAATCGAAAAGAATAGTAGAAATGGAAGTCTTGACCATGTATTATGGGTAATTGTAAGTTAACGCTCAGGGTGCGATCGTTTTCCTCTAACACTTGCAATGATCGAAGCCGATACTGACTGACTCAATGGTATAGTAATGAGAAAATTGTTTCTTGGCGTATATACTACTTTTATCAGTTTTGGGGTTGTTGTTATACTTAGTTATTTCTTATTTCAGTTATCTACAATTTTTTAAATCGCTATCGATCATTGTTTACATATTGAGTGTATTTACTTTTCATTATAATATTGACTATTTATATACTGACACTTAATTGTAAATAGTCATCCGAATAAAAAAATAAATGGAATGGAATATCGATTTGATCGAATATCGATTATTCCAATTTGAAAATGAATTGAAGTCCTAAAATATGAATTTAATCGAAAATATCGAATTGGAAAGGCAACCATATAGTTGTTATAGTTGATGCGGCACAGTTTCTAATTGAATACCTCTAGATACAGTGTGTGTCTAGGCGTACTATGTCGAATGCTCTTGGTGTTACAGTAAATCTATCCCCTGAGGGCAGTAACACCGTGACCTGGTAATAATCTCTGGAAAATGTGATACACACTATTATAAAGTGATATGTCGTAGGTGCCTCAAGACCTTATTACAAATTTATTACGAAATTCTTTATAAATATTGATGATAATGAAATGAGAGTTATGTAAACGTAATGTGTTATTTAAGAGTGACAACAAAGTGGGCGGCAAAAGATTATTCTTCCATCTTACTCTTAGTCTAGAATTACTGTGATGTATTAACATCGAATCTAGTGTATGATCATAATTTATCATGGTTGTTGTTACTTTATTGATGGATGCTGTGAAATATAAGTGAGTTGGTTACGTTGAAGTGTGGTGAGACGACTGATTTGAGTATATAACATCAAAATAATATCGAGAATTTGAAATTCGATTGCGAATTCAGTATAAGAAATTCCAATTAAATGTCTTATGTGATTTTGAATGATTGAGTGAAGTAGTATGTAATTTGGTGATATTCAATACACGAATGTTTTCCTTAATTTGAGTATTTATTTAGTTGTAAGCTATATTACTTATATAATAATATCTTTGATAAGAAATTTACATTGAAGCCTTCTTTCAAACCTGCTAAATATCGGGAAGTTATCAGCTTACATATACCAGGAATTTATTTCGAATTTTGAAAAGGCTTCTACACAGTTCATGATTGCCACGTTTCAACCATAGGAATCAAATTCCAAATATGAAGCGGATTCAAGTTTATATTTAAGAATAAAACTGTTGCCATTATTTTACTCATCTTATTACCAACATTGGTGCCAATAATTCTTGTTAAAGTCATCAAATTCGACATGAATGCTAGTATCCAAATATTATATATGTTAATTATAAAGTGTTTTGTGTATAATATATTGTATACCTGAAATATTAAAATGATTTCCTCAAAAGTGTTCTTATATGTATATGAATTTCTTCTCTGGTTGAAACGTTTATAACTCATACTGTAATAAAAGAAGATTGAAATCAAATCAAATTTTTCTCTTTTTGTTCTCTTCATAATATTGTAATATAGAGTTCGGTTATTCATGAATATTGTATCCGTTATTATGAAAATTTACGAAAATAAGTACATCATAAAATGAAACAAATAATTTACATTGTGTTGATGACCGTAACGCCAGAGTACATAAAGATCCAATAAAGATTCCATTTTTAGTAAGATTCATAAGAATGAAAATTCAATGGAATTCAAATGAAATTTGATACCTGAAAATGCAATCCTCATTCAGAAATAACCAGGGCGCAAGCAAAATTCTCTCAGGTTCCCCCCAAAACCACCCCTGGAACGAGTCTATCGAATTCTAGTGTAGCGGATATAGGACAAAGTTTTCAAGGTTAGTCATATAAGAATGAAAATTTGAGGATGTATTAAGAACAAGAGCTGATATTGAATATGAAGGGAGGTTTTCAGTTTTCCAATTCTTTTGGGATGGCGGTTGGTGGGGGGTGGCGGTGGGGGTGGGGGCTTACGACAGTAAGTTAGCGACATGCATTGTGAATACACCAGTCATTCTCCTCACGCCAAACATTCTATAAGTTAACGCTAGAGTTAGAAGTTTAAATTAATCGTTGCATTGCAAATGGGCCTTTGAAAATTGTTAAGGTATCGATTAATGAGAGGTAATCGCACTGCAGAAAAGAGCTAATTAAAACTTTGAATTTTTAACGAAATTCATTATCATTAAAACATTAAAAATATCCAGGCTTTCACATATTTACAGCAAACTGATTGTCATAAACCATATTGGATATTTATCGAAATCTATCAATACAGCTAATATGAAGATTGATTGCACAATTATTTGTCATACTTTTTTTTTTTTTTTTAATAACATCGAAACTTGATACAAAATCATTGTTCCCCAATTAAGGCTATGGATGAAAGATAGGATCGTTTGGACGGGGCACCACAAGGGCGATCTTACCACCCCATTTTGATTATTTAAAACTAATGGTCTTCAACACCAGGACTGCGCTGTCTGTGACCATAATTTTTCGCAGTAGATGAAAGTCTTTCAGTATAAACACACGAATGTTGATATCTTCCACTTTGAACTAAGTCTCTTGGGCAATGATTACTTCTTTCCCTTGACAGCAGATGTAAAATTGATCATTATACAAAAAGCACAAATTAAATTAGTGATAGGCCTATAATGTTATAATTAGGCCTATCGCTCTACTAATTAATGGTCGTGGCCAATTAGTACTTCATCCAAGCATTTGCTTCGAGGACAAAATACTATGTCATACTAACCAGAAATTAAACAAGTTAAATAAAATCTTTCGTTCAAATCGTTTCAGTTTCACAGAAATAAGTTTGCTATTATAAGTGAGAGTCAGGGTGAGAAATAGAAGAGAAAATATGCGATGTTTCCAAACAACAGTGTTCGTTCAACCAACCTGAGACCTGACCATTTACTTCCATATGTTCCACCGTCACAAAAAATTGATAATTACGTTTAACCCTTAATTAAACTATTGAGAAAAATCGGATTTGTACTTTCTTATTTGAAAAAAAATATATATCTTGCAAACTGCTTAATCGAGACCGTTTTTTTGCTATATCGATCCATTTATCAATACATGTTTTTATCTTGAAAAGATAAAGATATAGCAGAATAAATTGTAATTATGTTAGTAAAAAAATGTGGTTTAATTTAATACGAACGTTATTATTATCAATAGATACAAGTTACCAACAGAGCTATAATATGATTAGTGAAATTTGTATAATCGTTGACATAGCTAAGGGTGTTTAACGACCCCAACCAACAGCTAGGTTATACGGGGGTACGAATGAGCAGGTGATAATGCAACTATGGATCGATGATAAGTGAAAGGACGTTTACAAAATCCCATGTCTTATGCGGGACTCGAACCCACGCTCAACGGTGACTTCAGTTTCTGAAGCGGTGCCTTAGTCAACTGAGCTACGGAGGGCGGCCAAAAATGTTTACTCCCAAATCTGTTGATATTACTGGTTAAATGATACTGGTTAAATGGAAGAACGGCCCTGCCGAATTTCGCCAGCAATAAAGTTCCTTCAATAATAATTATTATTATTATTTCATATAGATTTCTCGCATTCTCTTTTAAGCCAGTACAAGCAATTGAAATTATCATATCATCCGTCATTAGATTAGCGAAGCGAAGACATATTTCACATACCGAAAAAACGGTCTTCGTTTTTTTTTTAGGGGGGGGGGGGGATTTGTATTTTTTTTTGCGGCATACCGGTCAGGAAAGAAGGTCAATACGAAATGTTTTCTGCAAATCGATGTCATACCAGAATAAGTTGGGATTGTTTCTCAGAAAAATCGGTAGACGGCTTACTCTGAAAAAAAATCGGAAAATTTGGAAAATTCCCATAACAATAACACGAAGGGAAAAATACTTGGAAACCGGCACACGCAGCGCAGTTACTAACGCGCTCGCTTCATGTGATCCAGCATGTGAGGGGCATATCGGACCTGGTTCGATCGCCGCCACCGTCCATCTTAACAGTTTTTTTCGTGATTTCCCTCTGCAGTCTAGGTTATACTGGGATGGTTCCTACAATACAAGCCACGACCGCTTCTTTCCCACAAACCTTCCCATTATCTATAAGAAACCTTCAACTCGTCATCCCACCATCGCATAAATCATTCATCCGACGCCAATAAATCTTGGTTATCATCACAGTAGGCCTACTTTGTTGAACCCAATATAAATGAATAAATTCTTGAGAATAAAAAATTCTTCAAAAGCTCTAAAATTCCCATTGAATATAAAACAAACTATCATACACACAATTTCTGTGATTTTTAACGCGACTCTATACCATATCCCTATCGATTATAATTCTCAACTTGGTATAAATATTGTTGGCACACCTGTAAATACTTGAAAATAAAAAAATCTTCAAAATCTCTAAAATTCCTACTGAATATAAAATCATAATAAACAATTTCTGTGATTTTCAACGCGACTCTCTACACCATCTCCTCATCAATTATTTTCAACTTGGTAATTATATTGTTCGCACACCTGTAAATAACTTACTTGAAAATAAAAAATTCTTTAAAAGCTCTCAAATTCCTACTAAATATAAAATCAACATACACAATTTCGGTGATTTTTAATTTTTAACACCATATCCCTATCGATTATAATTTTCGAGTTGGTATTAATATTGTTGGCACACCTGTTGTTCGGAAGTGTTACCAGTGCATGACTTGCCTTTTGTTGACTTCAGTCCATCAAGGTCAGAAGACATCGTACCACGGTACACCATACCACAGGCACAGCGACCTCCAACGTTCAAACAACTCGCACGTTGCTTTCCCAAGTCCTCCATCATGCCTTGGTGGTGTATAGCTCCGATCGTTGCATTTTTCTATATGTGGTTCGATGTCAATTATTTTATTCGTTTAGCATGGACTATTGGTACAGCTAGGCTGTTCCAGAAGAAAACAAAGGTGATGGATGGTAGTACGATATACGGTGAGTTAGTTTTTATTTTTTTATTCTCGCCTTGGTTTATATTCTTTGGAAAGTTCAGTTCATACGTTATGATGAATATTTAAAAGTTCAGATTTTAATTACGTATGTATATATTAACTCTGGTCTGGATATTATTATTATGATATTAATGAATTTGTTATTATTATTATTATTAATAACATTAAGGCTATTATTCATCCATGTAAAAATGAGAATTTCTACTTCTGACAAATAACCTAATTTTGAGTTCACTAATGCAGAATCATTGAAGTGAATTGATATGAAACTGATGAAAAAATAATTCGAGATATGTTTTCCCATTTTTTTATTGTGTGCCGACAAAATAACCAAAAACGCTAGCTAAATACGGGAATGCCCACCATGATTGTAGAGTTTTGAAACTTGCTAAAGTTATTGTTTACACTATTTGGCATGTCTTCAGATAATTATAATTTTCATAACTTTTGCCGTTCTATTGATACAGGCTCATTTAGAATCGCATACAATTTGGCATTTTCAGGCAACTAAATCGTTGATAATAATCAGAATCAGACCGCAAGACATGAAAAATACAAATTACCAAGATCTGTCATCGGCGTATAAGATCAGGTAGAAAATGTTGCTGGCTAAATTGATTATACCTCTCAATATTTTGTGTTTTATGTTAATGTGTATGAACTTAACAGTAACCGTGTCTACACTCTACTGTGTATCACAGGTTGTTTTATATCTCGCCAGTATAAAAATAATTATTTAAATTCAAACCAGACTGAGTAAATAGATATGTTCACGGTTTGAACAGTCAAAATAATCTCTCACGGAAAAAATTATAATCTATTATTGAAGTGAAAACGAAATGTCATCGAAACAAAATTCCAAATGTTCAAGGTTTACATTGAATTACGTGAATAAAAAAGGTGAATATACTACTAATTGTAGAATTACGTTGCAACTCCTTCGAGTCCACGAGAGTCGATTTAGCAAAAATCAGATTTTTGGTGATAACTTTCGAATGGTAGTCTATGAGATATCAAAATTCTAACTCAAGGGATACACAGAGATTTTCAAAACCTTCAGGATGGTATAAAATATAACTATATAACTCATGTCACATAACTGTCGACGCTTCACAGTTATGCAACGTAACTTAAATAGTCAAAACTTAAATCATCTTGAAGCCATTATAATTATCTGTGTTTCTCGCGTATTAGAATTTTGATATCTCATACCCTTCAAAAGTTATCACCGAGAAACTGATATTTCGATAAATCGACACTTACTCGCTCATAAACGCGAACGTATACGTAGTTCTAAGGATGACAGTGCAATTCGAGTATATTTTGATCGCCAGTATAATAGTTTCCGGGTGTGAAAAAGAAGCGATGAAAATAGCAACAACAAAAATAGGGTTGCGGCTGATCATTGCTCTATTGCTACCTATGCAACAGCCAATTAAAATATTGGTCAAGTATCGATTAGTATATGCATTGGATTATATTTATTGATCTTTTGATATATATATATATATATATATATATATATATATATATATATATATATATATATATATACATATTTGACAGGATGAATATTATTATCATCCATCACTGAAAAATACCACCTCTTCGAGAGAGCATTTTCCCGATGAAGTGATATTTTTCAGTGAAATCAACATCATGTCAACATTACAACTGAGAGGAGTGGTCGAGTGGCTAGCACACAGGAGACCAGGAGACCAGGGTTCGATTCCCGTCATGGTCAACCATCCTCACAGGGATTTCTCGCGGTTTAACTCTTTCTTTCAGGTCAACACTTGGATGGTTCCTTAACCTCAGGCCACGACCGACTCTTTCCCATTATCTGAAAACACATGATGTTATGACCTTTCATCTGACATCCCATCTCTCTCTCTCTCTCTCTCTCTCTCTCTCTCTCTCTCTTTCTCTCTCTCTCTCTCTCTCTCTCTCTCTCTCTCTCTCTCTCTCTGTCCATTGTATAAGTCATGTTTTTTTTTTAGGAAATTTCATTTCATATCTGGTATTGACTATTTGTGTTCTAGTAACAATTTGAACATGTTTTCAAGTATATATGGAACAATGAACAGGAGTGAATAAAATCGCTGAAGACGTAGAACACAATTTCAAAGTAATATAATCGTCCATTGGCCCAAGTTCGACGTGTAAAGCTTGTAAAATATGTATATGAACAAATGAGCTGATTATTATACCATACATTTATATCACGAGAATAATAATATAAATAATGATAACAGGAAAAGTAGATAAGATTACTGAATACGATAATATGTGGATACGATTTGGCTTATGTTTTTCAATATATAACTATTATAATCGCAACTTTTTCAGCTTCTCCACATGAACTAGATTCTAGAACATGTTTAGCATGTAATGCAATATTCAATAATACACAAAACTGCTCGTAAACCACAAAAAAAAATTACCTGAAAAAGTTCCGAATTTCAGAAAAAAAAAAAAAAACTTGACTACGCCAATAGATCTCAGCCATCATTACAGTGCGTCGTTAAAACCCTATATATATATATATATATATATATATATATATATATATATATATATATATATATATATATATATATATATTTATATATATATATATATATGAAAACTTGAGTTTTTAAAATCCACTACAGTCTACACCATCGTTTAATACAATGGTTATTGAATATCAGACTTATCAACTATGTGAAGATCATATTTATCACATTAATATATTATTATTGTTATAATATAATGAATATTATATTATAATATTAAGTCGACATGTTCTGCCCTAGTTTATGCACTTAGCTTACTTTGTTGGAATAAGTTCTGAAAAAATCACAATCACAATCACAATTTTAATCAGTAACAATCTTCCAAGCTCTGCATCATTGTCTTCATTCTAACCAACTACAAAAATCATTATTCTAGGACGACGCAGAATGGCAATTGCATACGTTCAATTGTAACAAAAAATCATCAATTCTTTCAGGTCTGTGCACTACCAACGATGTTGATATCTTCATTCGACACATGAATAATGCCCGGTATATTCGAGAACTGGATTTCGCTCGATTTCATTACTACGATCGTTGTGGTATTTATAGCGAAATTTCACGACAAAAGGCGACTGCATTGCAAACTGCGTCCAACATACGATATAGGAAGACCATACCTATTTTCACGCCATACAAAATTACAACAAAGGTTAGTCGCAATTATCCTATTTTGAAAAAATTAAGATCGAAAACTTGGCTCAAAATCATTTTTACCCGGAAGGATGAAGTTGTCAAAGTATAGGATCATTTAGACAGGGCACCAATGACGATCTTACCACACCAGAAGACCTATTATTTTATTTCTACACTACATATTTTTGATAATCATCAAATATAGAACTTCTAGCTGTACTGATCTTTCTTTCATAAACTCGAGTCAAGTTTTAATCAGAGTATAATCAAAGAAAAAACTTCTCAATTTTATATCTAAATTTTTCTATACGAATAGCAAAACAATTAAGAATCAACCTGCGATATGTTCGTAACTTATTTGCTCACTCAGTGAGCACGTTATGTAATTGTTCATCTACTCTGCCCTCACTCATTATATGTTCTTCCAAATGTGGAATATACTTGTATAATGACGAGACCATGAAGATTTCGAGCGACTATCACCATAACGGTGGTTCGTGCCTTCTTCGTATTGTGAATATAAGTACCAGTTACTTGACTTGTGCTAGTATCACCAAGTATTGCATGACACTATAATAATTCGAAAAATGGAAATATGAGGGCTTCAAAATATTATAAAAGAGTTTGTATTACGTAAAAATGATGACCTTTGTCAGGAAACCATTTTTGAGAAAGAAAATGTAGTGTTTTATTAATTTTATTTCTTGTTATGAATTATAATTAGGTTTATTATCCAATTACCATTGAGAAAGCGGGTAGGACAGAGATGAACAGAAAGGAATGATAAACGTAGTATTTTGGTTAAGAAAGATATCAAAATTACCGCCTGTTTAATTAATGGTGTTTAAAACAAATCAAAAACAATCGTCTTACAAGGCTGTGATCAAAATCAAAGCTATATTTTCGAAAAATTAAAAAATTTAGTGTTTGAAGGAAAATATTTTAATAACCATGCATTATTTTTTAATATTGGTAAATACCATATAGGCCTAACGTGTGGTGTCACTTGTGAAGATTTTGTCAGTTATTACTTGAAGTCTGAGCATTTTTAGTGTAATCTGAATAAGCTCGCTGAAAATAAAAGATAAACCCCAAAGTAAATATATAGGTACGGTATTTTGGGTTGGAATCTTTTTTTTTAATAACATCGAAACTTGATACAGAATCATTGTTCCCCAATTAAGGCTACGGATGAAAGATGGGATCGTTTGGACGGGGCACTACAAGGGCGATCTTACCACCCCATTTTGATTAGATAAAAGTCTTTGGGTGGATTGCAAAGACGGAGTTAACCACCCCGGCCGACCTTAGTCGCCGTCTAAGTAAGAAATTGCATTGTGGCTGCAATGCAATTTCTTACTTAGACGGCGTCTAAGGTAGGCCGGGGTTTAAACTCCGTCTTTGCAATCCACCCTTTCAGTTTCCGAACGTCCGGAACACATTATGACTGTTTCTGTGATATGTATCCGGACACAAAACACACGAATGAATTGATATCTTCCACTTTGAACTAAGTCTCTTGGGCAATGATCACTTCTTTCCAATAACAGCAGATGTCAAGTTTATCATTAAACAAAATGGAAAAAATGATGAGTGATATAATCTGTTGAATTTTTGGAAGTTTGGAAAACTGTTTGAGACAAAACTTAAATGTAGCTCAAACTATTCAGGAGTTGACAAGATAAGGTAAACCGAAATAATTCGATCTTAAAAATAAAAATAAAAGAATAAACCAATTGTTATAGTTATGAAAATCCAATATTTTGTTTTCAAAATGTCCGTAGATCGTGCAAAGTGGCTATTTACAAACAGCCCCTTTGGTCACTGTTATAGTATAACTGTTGATTTGGTTCAAATTATATCAGTTTTAGGTTAGAATAAAATAATTTAGTTTAGGTTATGTTGGTTATTTTGTGTTTGGTTGGGTTGGTTGGTCAAGTTGGGTTATTAGGTCAGGTAATCTTCAGCAATTTAGATTACTCGCAACAACAACAACAACAACAATGCTCTACACGGGATATACGACATACCCTAGTCTAGGTGCACATATACCTTACCCAGATCGTGTCAAGTATTGCCATGGACTTGATATTATAAAGTCTATCTAGCGACATTTACCATTGCCTTCTATATAAATGAATTTTCAGACCCCAAAGCCACAACCTATAGCTTCTATAATTTGATGAATATATTCCGTCGTAAACAATATCTCGGCGATTTTCTTACTTGAAATCCATTTTTTTCTTAAAAAATTATAATGTGTAGTCTACTGTTGAAAAATCCGAGTGAATGTATAGTGACTATATCCAAGTTGTGTAAGTTTTGAATGTTATACGATGATTTTCTCCATTGTTAAATATAGATTTATAATGATAACTGTGAATTAAGCACCGCTTGGTAAGTTAATTTGTCATATCTGTAGTATAGGCTCATATATTAGTAATTTTAAGAATATAATTGTTTATAAATGAGTATAATTAGGCCAGCCTCGGTAGCTCGGTCAGCTGAGGCACCGCTTCATAAACTGAAGTCACCATTGGGCGTGGGTTCGAGTCCCGCGTGAACGTCCTTTCATATATCATCGCATCATGTCTTCATAATCACCTGCTCATTCGGACCCCCGTATAGTCTAGCTGTTCGATCATCATCGAGTATAATTAGAAGTACTAATTGGACACGACCTGTAATTATAGTATAGTGAAAGGCCTAATTATACTAATTAAGGCCGATCACTCATTTCTTTTTGTTTTTATTGTATGATGAAGCTTTCCATCTTATGTTATTGGAAGAAGTGAACATTCCCTATGTAGTCCAGGCTGATGCCGGGATGATTCCCACAATATAGGCCACGACCGCTTCCTTCCCACTATCCTTCCCATTACCCATAAAACCTTCATCTCATCATCCCTTCATCTCATTAATCATTCATCCGACGCCAATAGATCTTAGTCATCATTACAGTGCGTCGTTAAAACCCAATATGGAAAAATGAATGGGAAGAAACATTGCCCAAGAGACTTAGTACAAAGTGGAAGATATCAACTCAACATTCGTGTTTTGTTTACTCTCGATACCAATGATGGCAATATCCGGAAATATCACAAAACCGGTTTATATACTTATAATGTGCTCTGGAATTATTGAAACAGAAGACTTTTATCTGCGGTCAAAAAGTATGGTCACAGACAGCTCAGTCGTGGTGTTGAAAGTTAATTTTTTTAAATTTGAAATAATTGAAATGGGGTAAGATGGCCCTTGTGGTGCCCCGTCCAAACGATCCTCCTTTCAACCGTAGCCTTAATTGAGGAACAATGATTTTGTATCAACTTTCAATGTTATACTGAAAAAAAAAGAAGCATAATATTGTCCAATAAAAGAGCGAAATATTTTCATGATAGGCCTATGTTAGTACTGCTTGATGGACTTGAAGCCTGAGTTCCACAAATATGTTATATATTTCAGTTTAGTTGAGGTTAGAACTTGTAAGATGTTCGTGTTCACGAAGAAAACCGCTTTGCTGAGTGTGTTATACTCATATTACAATGAGTTGCAAAATGATTACCTGTATATATATTCCTCATGTGTGAATAAATTTCAACATGTGATTATAAAGATGAGTGAAGGACTGCGCGTGAGCATGACTATAGCTGCATTGCTGGAAGTTTGACAATTTATACTATGCGATCTTGCTAGTGCACATGTCCAAGTTGTTTCAATATTTTATAACATACTTGATTTAATCTACGAAAGTCGCTAAATAATTTACCATCAGTGATATGCGTGGCATATCAGTAATCCACCTGGATCTAGGTCTATATAAATACATATTTTGTATTCATTTCATTTATATCAATGTACTGATGGCTACGATTTATTGGCGTTGGTGAATGATATAAGAGATGGTGGGATGATGATATGAAAGGTTATTTTATTAGGTGTTTTTGGATAATGGGAAGGAGTCGGTCGTGACCTGTTGTCAAGGAACCATCTCAGTATTGACCTGAACGACAGAGAGAAATCACGATAAATGCGTGTCAGGATGGTCGATCATGGCGGGAAACGAATCCCAGTCCGCTGAATGATGGTTCAGTGTGGTAGCCACTCGACCACTTCTCTCAGCATAGAAGAATATGTATATATATATATATATATATATATATATATATATATATATATATATATATATATATAAATATATATATATATATATATATATATATATATATATATATATATATATATATATATATATATATGTATATATATATTATATATATATATATATATATATATATATATATATATATATATATGTATATATATATATATATATATATATATATATATATATATATATATATATAAATATATATATATATATATATATATATATGTATATATATATATATATATATATATATATTTATATATATATATATATATATATATATATATATATATATATATATATATATATATATATATATATATACATATATAAATATGGGGTCTTGATGGTCAATGATTTTTTCAGGACGAGATTTACGATTTGAAACATAGCTACACCTGTCGAAAGCGTTAAATGTCCACAGTTTCAGCGAGTATATATATATATATATATATATATATATATATATATATATATATATATATATATATATATATATATATATATATATATATATATATGTATATATATATATATATATATATATATATATATATATATATATATATATATATATATATATAATATATATATATATATATATATATATATATATATATATATATATATATATATATATATATATATATATATATAAAGGTGATGTGTGTATTTGTTATGTTTGTATAGCAACCTTCTGCTTGCGTTGATTCAAGTATATATCCATTTAGAAGATCCTACACAGAGTCTCAAAGCTGTTGGAATCTGTATGCAAAGAACAGAGAGGGCACATGCTCATTATGACATTGGCTTCTGATTCTAATGCTGGCTTTTTCAAACGTTCGAAACTAATAATAACTCTCAAGAAGCATTCTCGTATATAGCAGTCATACCCACAATTCTTTTCAATGCCAATAAAATTTTTGTTGTCCATATACCAAGTATGAAAAAAAATAGAAATCATTAACTCACCCTTTAATTGTCGTTGGTAGGTCTATAGAACTGAAAACCCGTTCTTAACCGTATGCAATTGACAATTACAAGTTTATTGTCGTCATGGTTTTCAATAAGTAGGTACTATAATTCCATTCGCCAGGCATTGAAACGTTGTAATTTTGTTGAATATTGTAGTTATTTTGTCTTGAATCGTAATTATCGCGAAAATAAGTAACAAAATAGATTCATTGCAAAAATTTTACATCCCTACATATAATGTAAGTTGATAAACATTTAAAATTTGTATTTTAGGATAACTAAGTGAAACCTAAAATGAGCACTGCAACGGTTTTACCATTATGAACGTAACAAACCAATTCACAAAATACAATTCTATAAGAACTGTTGAAATGTCGAAAAGAAAGATAAGAGCTACCCGTGCTCTCATGAATATGTAAAGAGAAATGTCAGCCCATGATTGAAATAGTCTAGTTCGAGATATATTTAGAAAAATGTAAATTACAGACATACCAATCTCTATATCAATGCACTGACCTACTTTGCATTCTCTCTCATTCCAAAAAATGCCCATACCTTTTCAATCAGTTTTTGATAAGTGCAACATATACACATAAATAGATGAATGCATTAAGGTGTAACTTCAAAAGAAGCATTTCAATTCTAGTTTTTTTTTCACCTATTATTTTCAATAAGATAACGGGTGTTATTTCGATCATTAATGAATTAGTTTCTGAACAATCTGTTAGCTAGCTCTAAGCTCTTGAAATTGGCTCACACATTCATAATCATGTCTACCAGGAGAAATCACAAGTGCATTACGTACAGTACATTGATTGGAATATTATGCAAGAAAAATTGATACGATTTTTTTCCTTCTCGATGTATTCTATAATATCCTGTATATTGACGATGGCAATATCATATACATGATCAATCTGTTTTAATAAATATTATCATTATTAATATATTATTATTAGGCCTGCTATTATCATTATTATAATTATAATTATGATCATTATTATTCAACTTGTGAGTTGGAATGTCTTCAATTTTATTGAATTTCAAAATACATCATGATGAGAACTATTCGAGGTGGTACCAACTGTACTAAAAACCAACTGACCTAAGCCTCTACTTCTTGAGCAACCAGCTGTACAGAAGTAAAAGTGGGGGGTTGGGCCCCTCCCGTTCAGAAATTCGTTTGGACACAAACCTTATTCACCTAACATTAACGGTTAGCTATCAGTTAAGAACATTTAGACACATTCGATGGGTGGAAACAATATGTGAATAAAATAAGCCAAACCACTCAATTTTACTTATGTGCGGGTTGTTCAAGGAATATAAGTTTGGGCCAGTCATTTCAGTTTTCAATACAGTTGATTTTTAGTACAGTCGGTCTATTTTAGGTCAGTTGGCTTTTAGGTCAGTTGGTTTTTAGGTCAGTTGGTTTTTAGTACAGTTGGTCGTTTTAGTACAGTTGATATTTTTGGTACAGTTGGTCTTTTTAGTACAGTTGGTATTTTTTGGTACAGTTGGTCGTTTTTTTAGGTCAGTTGGTTTTTAGTATAGTTGGTCTTCTTAGTACAGTTGGTTTTTAGTACAGTTGGTCGTTTTTTTAGGTCAGTTGGTTTTTAGTTGATTTGGTATTTTTAGTACAGTTGGTATTTTAGTACAGTTGGTCGTTTTTTTAGGTCAGTTGGTTTTCAGTACAGCTGATTTTTAGAAGAGTTGATTCTTAGTACAGTTAATTGACCCATCCCCCTCTAGTTCAAGTGTAACTTCTTCTAGTTCTTTTTTTACGACGACTGTTGTTCTCCTTTCAACGACCCCTCAACAGCTATAGGTCAAATGGTGGTGCGAATGAGTGGGTGAATCAGATACATCAGTGTTGTTCACAGAAACCCATGCATGCCTTATACGGGACTCGAACTCACGTCCAACTTGACCTCGATTTCTAGGGCGGGAGGGATTAATTGAGCCAGGAGGGCGACAAGAACTTTTTCCTGTGACGCAATAACTTCTAAATTAACTTGTATTTTGAGATATAGGCATGAGAAAACTAAATTATAAAGAAAAATGTGACTGTCTAACTCTAACCGATATGACTAATTCTTTTATTAAAGATATTTCGAAACGTTATTCGAAAATAAATAGCAGTTTCAGAGATAATCGCGTAATTTAATCAGCAATAAATATTGTCAGACAGTGAAATATCCAAGATTTCACAACTCTCGGGGTTGAAAAATTTCCCCCCAAAAGACTACATTTTTAAAATGTGATCATATTGGTATTTATTCTACGGTATGCGCTGCGTCTTGAATGTACTGTCCAGTGTTATTGGAGGAGGAAGGAGAGGTTCATTAATCTCCATCTATACCTATAACCTAACTACCGTTCTTATCCCGATACCTCTACAGATAATGCAAATGGGGTCTTGGAATTGCTCTGAAGAATGGTGTATCGCATATGGTGCTATTATAGACTCACCGATCCAGACCGGTCCAGACCGATTCCGGCAAATAAGTCAAGATCAATATAGTTATACACACCCAAAGGCTACGTTTTCTAATGAAGTCCCACAGGATTCCTCTCAACGGCGTAATCTCATTTTCATTAATACTAACGTAAAATCAATGTCTTTTATATTGGGTTTTAACGACGCACTATACTGATGACTACGATCTATTGGCGTCGGTGGATGATGAATGAGATGATGGGATGATGAGATGAAAGGTTTTGAGAGTAAATTTTTGTATTAATTGACTCTTTTTCAATATTACCTTCTCCTATAATTTGTGACATATATAAGTTCTGTGTTGGAAGTTAATCTAGAAGAGTATATTGATATTTGATTGGATACATCGCTATATCGAGAGAACATTCATATGAATCCTCAATTCAATTATATATTCATTTGTTATCTATAAATCTGTATTATAGTTTTCAGAGTAATCATATAGTTTCTCATTTTCTATAACATTTACACTCCAAGTTCACCTTTGTCACCTCTGTTTCTCATTTTTAAATTGATAACAATTTCTGATATATACATACATATATATATATATATATTTATATATATATATATATATATATATATATATATATATATATATATATATATATATATATATATATATATATGTATATATATATATATACATATATATATATATATATATATATATATATATATATATATATATATATATATATGTATATATATATATATATATATATATATATATATATATATATATATATATATATATATATATATATATATATACATACATATATATATATATATATATATATATATATATATATATATATATATATATATATATATATATGTATTTATATATATATATATATATATATATATATATATATATATATATATATATATATATATATATATATACATATGTTTATATATTATATATATATGTATGTATATATATATATGTATATATATATATATATATATATATATATATATATATATATATATATATATATATATATATATATATATTAATATTTTCATAATTGAACTTCTTGGATACGATCTAATATCGAGATATTCAGGATGGTATAGCCATTGCATAAATGATACGCCTCGACCGGCCGAGCAAATTTTTCATGACATATGGGCATAACATCGTATATATATGAATATATATAATATGATATATATAAAGATATACACGTTTTCCTGATTTCTGCCCATCCATATGAAGATAGGCCCTATTCATATTCTCACAGTATAGTCAATTAACGACTGTTGTTCTAAGTATCCATTAATTCTGATTTCGAATTATTTCATTCTATTATAACCGACCATTAACCACTAAACCAACTTCTATCATTCAATGTTCCGGCATCTGTCGTCAGAGAGAATTTGAACTCTGAGGGGTTAACAACTCCTGAAATGAGGTGTAAACTTTGAAAGAAAATCACTTGGAACAAAATTTAAAAAAGTCACCGAAATCAGAAAAATGAAGGAAAATGAAAAAAATCACAAGTACCGGTAATCAAAAAAATTACTCAAGATGAAAAAAATTGAGATAAAAAAAAATCACTCGACATCAGAAAAATCAGAAAAATGAAGAAGAAAAAAATAGGAAATCAAGAAGAACCCCCTGAGGTCAAAAAAATCACTCAAGATGAAAAAAAATCTCGAGATAAAAAAAAATATTAAATTGAATTTCATATGTCGTCAAAAAACGTAATTTGTGATTTCGAACTCAAAATTCAGGTCACCAAAATGTCAAATTGTTAACCCCTCAAATAAACTAGACAATCACTCAGACCTAGATGCATTGAGGGTTGCGTTTACCGGTTTGAAGCAGCAAACCAACGCAACCCTCAATGCATCTTGACTCAGACCCTATATGAATTAGGCCTATCACGTCTGATATTCTCTTCACAGATGATAAATAATGACGTCTTCTCAGTTTGATTATTCATGATAATCTTCGTTTTTGTGTCGGAGTGTCTTACACTCTTATAGTGGGCCTACATCAAGATGCATTGAGGGTTGCGTTTACCCGTTGGCCGCAAACAAACACAACCCTCAATGCATCTTGGCCTACATATACTAGGGACTAGGTTATGAAAGATAAATTAGCACATATAGCACAAATATAGCAATAATAATGATAATAATAATGTCAAGAATTTTGTATTCCTTTGAGATCATTACATGAAATACAAGACATCAGATAATGAGTCAAACTAAAGTGGAATATGACATTTGAATGCAGTTTTTAAAGTTGTATACAGTTATGTCAATTTATATACCCTATTTTAACAGAACTCATCTAGCCTATAGCAGCATTTTTCAACTATAGATAGTTGCGTAGTTTCTTTTCGAATCCATTTTTAAAAGCTTTTTTACTAGCATCTTATACAGTTTATTTGGCAAGGCATTAAAAAACCTATACACCCTGCATATACTGCTCTAGCTTGTGAGCGTCCAAAACGAATGTGGATGTGGAAACGAATGTGGAATACTGCACCATTTTCTACGAATTATGATCTGTTACAGCTGGTATATTGGGACGACAAATCCATCTACCTAGAACAACAGTTCGTGACAGTCACGGATGGATTTGTGCGGGCAATTGCGCTCAGTAAACAGAACATTGTGGGCACCAGCGTCAACAAAATAATGGAGACGCTATTAGCGGGCCAAAATGTGGTCAAACCCCCGATGCCTGAAGAACTTACCCACTGGCTGCAAGCCATTGAAGTATCCAGCTCCAAACTTCGAAAGAAAGACTGATCATTCAAGTAGTGATTGAATAAATTCATTAGTGAATTCATTGAATTCAAGTTGTAATGGTTTTTACTTTCAGTTTTATCTATTGTTAAATATTTATATCCTGTTCAAATAAATATTGAAAAATAAGTGTTTTTCATTATATAAAATTATAATTTTTGTTGCCGCTTATTGTAAATTGTACCTTATTCAACTAGCAAGGCACCGCATTGGAAACTGAAAGTCATCGTTGGGCGTGGGTTCGAGTCCCGCATAAGATATGGGTTTTTTAAAAACTTACCATCACTCCATAGTTTTATTTTCGCCTGCTTATTCGTACCCCCAATGGTGTAGTGGGGCCAGGGCGCGGCAGGGCAGTGTCGGGGCGCCCTGGCTCTTTAAAAGGGAAGTGGAAAGGCCTATACATACAATGTTTAACTTGCTTTCGTTAGTGTTCCTTTTCTAAAGTTTCTGTGAGACTAGAGTCACTGATTTTTGTTACTCATTGCGGAAGTCTTGATATCCATTTTATACCAATTTTGTTCCATTTTAGTGCCTCATTTTTTTATGCTATTTATAATTCACATTTATGTTTCAGATACAAAACTACAGATTTTATGTTTATACATTTTTTAAATTTTAGATTTTTGGGGATATCCACACAAAATTGGTTTGATTATTGCAGATATATCTGACACATTTCTATACAAAAAAAAACAAGATCCTAAGTACGACAGTTTTTGGAAAATAGGTACATTTGTGAATACATTTTATAAAACTGAAATGAATTGACTTTAACATAGCATCAAGATCAGACGGTTAAACTAACCATTACAATGCTTGGAGTGCAATAACAAGACAAAAACAAAAACAAAAATGTTGAAATAAAATAAAAAAATGATTTGATCAATTTGAAAGAGAAAAATAAGACAAAAATGAGTTTTGGGGGGTTTGAAAAGTGTGTAGAATAGTTTGCATTGTTGTTCCAGAATATATTTCTAGAAATATTCAGGAAATATAATGATCAAAACCAAATACAACTTCAGAAAGGAAAGAAGATATGAAGAACGTATTTAATTACAGATTAAAATAAACAGGGGAAAAATATTGCTTTCCATCTCCCCTTATATATAGTTATGACAAAAACAATGGATTGTCTACTATGCAACAATATATTCTCACCTCTCGTATGGAGTTATATTTTTGGGGGGGATCTCCAAAAGTTTCTATAGACTTTTCACACTACAGAAGAGAGCTGTACGAATCATGTTAGGAGCCCAAAGAAGAACATCTTGCAGACCATTATTCAAAGAACTTCAACTACTTACTGTGACAAGCATATACATTTTCCATTCGATCCTAACAGTACACTCAAAAAATTCAAATCTTATTCAAAACCATCAAATCCATAGCCACCTGACTAGAAACAACGACGATTTCCACCTGCCGTCAACCAATCTATCAATGTCGAATAACAATCCCAACTACAACGGACCATACTTATTCAACTGCCTGCCCTCCTGGATTAAGAAAGAAAAGAATATTGTACGCTTCAAGCTGATTTTAAAAACATTCCTAATTGACAATGTGTTCTACAGTGTACAGGAATTCAAATCATTCAAAAAATATTTTAAACTGTATTGACAAAGAGTATTCATATTTATTTTACAAACTAATTTAATTCAATTATATAGCACAGATTGACTCATTCCATAAACATGTATATTTCATGCATGCACAAATGCTTCACTGAATAAATAAATAATTATTATTATTATAGTTACGAGTTATATCAACTTTAAATTATGATTTACAGTATGAAGATGAACCTAAATCTACTGAGGATGATGATAAGATGTAACCATCTGAATATGCCTATCACGTGAACATTTACAATCAGACGTGGTTTGTCACGAGTGTTTTTGTCAAACTCACAAGAGTTGAATATAAAATATTGGAACAATTTAGCACTAAAATGAAATATGATATAGACACTTTTTATAAACTCAAAATGAATTTGCAACACAATTAGAATTGACGATCGATTGTTATTGTCAAACGTACCTTTAAAGTACAACAATGTCGATCCAAATGTAACACTTACGAGATAAAAACAAAATCAATGAAAACTAGGGGAAAAAATCTGAATGAAACCTCGCTATTTCAAACACCTCCTTGCGGAACTATGTGCCCCTTCCCGCATCTCCACCCATTGGATTACCGAAATATCAAGTCCTGGCACTTCTTTTTTAGGGCTACACCCTAGCGTACCCTCAAATAACCTGATTTTTGATAGGGTCACTAAGCAAAAAATAATCACTATCCTTTTCATTGTAATTTGTAGGTCATCATTCATCAATGGACGAATGCAGAATGTCACTAGATTCTAGATAGCACTAGTATCAGTTTTACTGTAGTCCAACCTTCAATAATCATTGTTGTAATAAAGAAAATGACGTATAGTGCAGCCAAGATCTTTGTATATATATATATATATATATATATATATATATATATATATATATATATATATATATATATATATATATATGATATATATATATATATATATATATATATATATATATATATATATATATATATATATATATATATATATATATATATATATATATATATATATATATATATGGTTTCACGTGGGCTAGCATACAAATAAATGAATATAAACAACTGAAAAACACCCAAAAATAATGTATTCTCATATATATATATTATATATATATATATATATATATATATATATATATATATATATATATATATATATATATATATATATATATGTATATATATATATATATATATATATATATATATATATATATATATATAGTATATATATATATATATATATTCTAATGTTGCTTAACGACCCCACCAACAAGGTTATACGAGGGTACGAATGAGTGGTTGTTGATGAAACGATGCATGAAGTAATGATGGGTGATTTGAAAGGACGTTTACAAAAACCCATGCCTTATGCGGGATTGTATGTCTTCTGGTGGAAAAGGCGACCTTACAGTAGATACCGGTCTTTGGAATAGGCAATATGAGTCACTGCAGTTTCCGTATACAAGATATGTGAACTTTCTCTGGATCATTTTTAATAGTAAGAAAATTCCATGATTTTTTCTATGATATAAAATCAAGTCAAGAAATGCATAGTTGCACATTATATCAATGGAATTTACTTGACTATAGTGTAATTTTATTAGAAATACCATAGTGAATATACACTATAGTATTTCTATTATACAATTATATTTTATTCGTTTCTCAAAACTGGTAATAGGAATTAGTTAAAAATGTACAAACGCATGCACATGCAATAGCAGCTGTA
The DNA here is from genome assembly GCA_964007535.1 of Brachyptera risi. Lineage (NCBI taxonomy): Eukaryota > Metazoa > Arthropoda > Insecta > Plecoptera > Taeniopterygidae > Brachyptera > Brachyptera risi. The sequence continues at coordinate 19,546,653 of OZ023327.1, read as the reverse complement.
AACTCAAATGAAATTAAATCAGAATTATTATTTGAACTAAAGATTGTAATAAGATATCTTGCTTGGTTTTGTGGATAATAAATCGGCGAATAAATCAAGATGTTACATTTATAGTAGGCCTAAGCAGTGCCGATCTCTTCATAATTTTCTAATGAAACGGTTCAAGCTTTATCGACAAAAAAATGTGATATAGATAAAGAAACATCAAACATAATGTGAAAAAAATGTAAAAATGTACAATCCTCATCCGATCATCACCACCAAAAGTACTGTATGGCGTTTTCCCAAAGTACACGAAACTGAACCATCCATGGCTGAACATTACTATCAGTTGCACCAATCTGCACTCAAGTGTTGCTGGTGGATAAAGGAAGTGTGTTATATTACGGGTTCGTGCATGGGAAATGATCCCTGAATGTTGAGGTACAAACAAACACGCAAGTGTCGATTTCAACGGTTCTGGGACGCGAATTTCGAAAAAGGACCGCAAACCCGTTGATGGAGAAAGAGATATTAAATGTCATGGAATGTCACTAATCTTAATTTTTGCATTGTGCCAACAAGTCTTACAAGATGTTGTAGGCGAGGGGTAAACAACTAGTAAATTTGTTGTACACCGGATTTCAGATTTCACGGAGATTTCACGGGATTTCAAGAAGATTTCAAGAGATTTCAAGAAGATTTCAAGGGATTTCAGGAAGATTTCATGACAAGTGTACACCAGATTTCAGGAGTTGTTAACCCCTCGGTTGTAGGTCCAGGTTAGAGCTAAGCTACGTTTAAGACTTTGTCCAGAATAAACCTTTTTTATGTTATTTACGTGCAATCATGGAGAAGTAGACCTAAGCCGCCCCGGTGTCTCAGTCAACTATCGCACTGCGTTAGGAACTGAAGTCACCATTGGGCATGGGTTCGAGTCCCGCATAAGGCATGGGTTTTTCTAAACTTCCTCTCTCCTATCACCACTTCATCGTTACCTTATATCATCCGCTTATTCCAACCGCCGTATTACCTACAGCTATTGGTGGGGTCGTTAAGCAGCATTGACAGAAAAAATGGCAATTGCGCATGTTAACTAGCTTGAAAATAATGCCACGTCTTATGGGGCTTATATTCAATCATTTAATTTTCAATTTTCACCGTCTCAACAACTTATGAGCGCCACATATTGTCCGCCTACAACTGCTGCTAATTGATTACTATCTTGCACTGAACTTCGCACACCAGCTCCATAGCTGGTGTAGCACTACATCAACTAGTACTAGTGAAATAAATATCTATCTTTTTTTCTCAGAAACTCCGATGTTTCTCGAATTGAGTTTATTGTGTTTATATATTCTTGTAGTAATCAATGGATTGTTTTTATTTGAAAATTTGAAACAAGTGAAGGAATTTCGGATTGTTTACTTAGAATGAATGAACCTTCTTATTTTCATTTTGGTATTATGTCACAATTTGAATTACGGGTAATATGTTTAATATGTTTAAGTTCGTGTAATATGTGGTACAATGGCACATGCATTTACATTATGCTCACTCTAGGTAGTACGTTAATACTTGCCTACCGAGGGGTAAACTACTAGTGAATTTGGTGGACACCTGATTTTAAGATTTCAAGGGATTTTAGGGAGATTTCACAGGATTTCAAGAAGATTCCAAGGGAATTCAAGACGATTTCAAGGGATTTCAGGAAGATTTCATGATAAGTGTACACCAGATTTAAGGAGTTGATAACCCCTCGTCGACTACAGACAAGTCTCATTAGAGGCTTCATAGGATATTTAGTAGCAGAGTTCCTTGTTTATAATTTGTACTCAAAATGTGTGAATTAAAAAAAATCAAACAAATACTTAAGTGCGGCAATGGTGCAGCAACACTTTTACAAACAAACACAAAAGTGCAAGATCTGAAGTACCAGTTCAACAAGTGCACGTCCAACAAACAGAGCTATACTGTTCCTCCAAGTGCTTGTGTTTCACAATTCGCTACTAGATGTCTCTGCCTGTACCGCACTCGAATGTTGAATGTTGATGTGCGGAGAAAGCACGTTTTGACGGAGCAGTGGGGATAACCTGTTAAGCCTGAACTAAATGCCTGAAGGTCTTGGCTTGACTGGACTATTGTGGGATTGTGCAGTGAGTTGTTCGCAACCTCAATGATTGTCATTCAATCATAGGGATGGTTTACGTATTAGACTAGTACAAGAAGTTTGAGTGTGGTTGTCCTCCTAGTTTTGTGCGTTCTATTGCGCGTGACAAAATCTTGTTTACATTCGTGCGTTGTGTAATGGTTTAGCCTTCACCAGGTACGCAGCATCTCAACGAGTTACTCGACTCAGAAGTGCATCTAGGAAGTGAGACAACCTCTGCAACCATTCAGCCGAGGTCAGAACTAACGCAAAGGTAGGGCCGTCAAAACACACCTGTGTTTCAACACAACATTTAAACCCACTCTTGACAGTCATTTCAATGTTTTGATTGTGGTAATATTTTATAATCATGAAAATAGTCAGTTTTATTATATTGGATGCTAGGATTAGAGATTTATATCGCCATGCAACCTGTTGTCAATGACACTATACCGAACTTGTTAGACGTGGGTATAATTTGAAAGTTTAATGAAGTAACGAAGGGATCAAGAACTTCCATTGTAGCCGTACATTGATACTTGGATGTTGGTAACTGATATTCAGCTAGGAGCCGTTTTTTTAAAAATAATAATTGGTTAATTAAATTGTTATCACCCTTTCTTAGATGTGTTATTTGCGTACCTCGAGTAATAATAATCTAAATAATAATTATTCATCAGTTGATGAAATTTGTTCATGATCTCATCATACCATTCTTATTTATTTGATTTTTTTATTTTCATTTCTTTATATTTACATGTCACCCTCTGTATAGATCATGTCATAATATACAATCTAAAAGCACGTTTAAATAACTACAAAAACCTCCCCCCCCATTCCTTATAACTTCCAACATTGAGGATAAGCTAATACACATTTTTAATACTTGAGAGGCCTACATGATGGAAAAAAAGGTATCAAGGAATGGAATCTTAAAATTAAGTGGATTTTATTCCAACCACATGTAGTATTTATTTTAATAACCAGCACATGGACCTCAGTTGCTAACGCACTTGCTACATGTGATCCGGGGGGTGAGGACCTGATATTGAGCCTGGTTCGATCCCCACCACCGTCCATCTTTACAAGTTTTTTCATGGTTTCCCTCTCTGATGCCGGGATGGTTCCTACATTATAGGTCACGACCGCTTCCTTCCCACTATCCTTTCCATTAGGTAAGAAACCTTCGTCTCATGATACCGTTATCACAGCAATCATTCATCCGACGCCAATAGATCTTAGTTGTCATTACAGTGCGTCGTTGAACCCAATATGAATAGTTAAAAAGTATTTAAAAATTCATAGACAGACAGCAAATACTGGCAACTAGTCCGATTCTACAGTAGCAATTAACAAGCACTTAGAACTGTATGCCTACAGACTAGTTGGTATACACTATACAGACACTTGCTTAACTTAATTAATATCATTTACTTCCGTTAGTGTTCATTCTTTGACGAGCATCGATGAAAAACCAAAATGCAAAAAAAAATCACGTTTTGAAACATTTTACAAAATAGAATTGATTCGTGTGATTGATTCAGAACTCAGTGCTTGGCAAGAATTAGATGTATTTCTCTGGTGAGACGTTTGGCAAGCAATACGGTATGTGATGCATATACTAATTTCCTTCAAAATTAGCCAATGCTTTTCAAAATTTTATGTTGACCTGTCTATTATTGGTTTTTACTTTCAAAAACACTTTTCAGCCATTTGAAAAATGATATATTCTCAGCGAAAAAGTATATGCCAATGCACCGGTAATAGGGTACGTAAATTATGCAATGACCTTTCAGTCTTTCACTAACCGGGAGAAATGAATGTATACTCTGACTTTTTTACCTAAAATGGAAAAATGGAAAGCCAACTCAAAAAAAGTCGTATTTTACCACGCATTTTGTCCGCCTAATTGAGCTCCACTTTAGATGACATCCGACGACAATTTTACAATGCAAAGTACACTCAGTTGAACTAAAACGTTAATTGACACATTTTAACTAATATGTATATATATATATATATATATATATATATATATATATATATATATATATATATATATATATATATTTCGTTCATTTATCTATGCTCTATGAAATACACCCACTGGCCACTTGAAAAATAATAATACAATCTTGTTAATAGGTCATATCTATCATAAAATTA
>OZ023327.1:19389797-19539797 GCA_964007535.1 Brachyptera risi | reverse complement strand
ATTTGAATCCTTCAGGATAGTTATCAATATTATTTCTCACTATAAATTGTGATAAATTAAATGTATACTTTAGACTCATACAAATGATCATTCTTCAAACTTATCTGGAGCCATTTGGCCAATTCAATATTTATCCATTCATTATTTATTTATTGAAACAGATCAGCATTGAATTATACAGTGTCTGAGTTTCATCTACAATTACTACGTACTACTATTATTATTTAAATAATTATTTTTTTGGTATGGTCAGGATTTTAATACCCCGTGATGGATATAGGCCTACCTACTATAGATGTACTTCATGTTGAAGATTACCGAGCAACATCTAGCTAAACTCGGACTAAGAGAGGAATTTCGATTTTTTTTCTGTGTGAAATATTTAGTTGTGGGGGGGGGGGGGGTTCTGGGCGCTCAATTAACCTGAAAAGACCCATTGAATTGTGATGTATAATGATAATAATAATATCTTTATTTCATCTTGATTGAACAACAAGTTGTTATAAGACAAGACAACATGATACATACATATAAGGTTAAAAATATACAGATTATTAAACTACAATTGTCAATAAACTATTGTGATGAAAATTCTTCAACGGAATCTATTCAAAGTACTCCATACTATTTCTCATGGCCCTGTAGTAGGTAGGCTCTATAGTAGTGAGTGCATGGTAGGCCTACATAAAATCAAGTGTCCTGTCGAAATAGGTAGTTTCATATTATACCGACCAGTTTTTACCGGTTTTCACTACACGTTTTTTCATTTACGATTGCAATAGGAAGTGGTGTGACTTGGTTGCAGTTAACATGTCGTGACGTGAACTGGGTGTTTGATACGATCTGTCAAAGACAAATTTCAAAAGTCTAATATGAAATGAAAATTATAGAATACCTGAGTTGCTACTCTAGGGTGGAAAACTCTTAATTGGGAACGAAACCACGTTGGCACTCATCTTTATAATGATGTACCGGTAATTGTGGTGATGATTTTCAAATAACTTTGTTAGACGATCAACTTTAGGCGCTCGCGTTGGAGAAATAAGATCGAGAGATCGAGGGAGGAAAAATACACTCTAGTCTTATTAGTTTTATTGCACAATCGAAATGTTATATACACACACACATATATATATATATATATATATATATATATATATATATATATATATATATATATATATATATATATATATATATATATATATATGCATATATATATGAAATTGATTTTATACTATTTCAATTTTATTTGAATTGAAAAAGTTATTTCAATTTAATTTCAAAAATAAAATTGAATTGAATATATATACATATATATATATATATATATATATATATATATATATATATATATATATATATATATATATATATATATATATATTTAAATATATATATATAGGTATATATATATATGAATGAATATATATATATATATATATATATATATATATATATATATATGAATATATATATATATATATAAATATATATATATAATATAAATATATATATATAATATATATATAAATATATATATATATATATATAATATATATATATATATATATATATATAATATATATATAAATATATATATATATAAATATATATAAATATATATATATATATATAAATATATATATATATATATAATATATATATATATATATATATATATATATATATATATATATATATATATATATATATATATATAGGTATATATATATATGAATGAATATATATATATATATATATATATATATATATATATATATATATATATATATGAATATATATATATATATATATATATATATATATATATATATATATATATATATATATATATATATATATATATATATATATATATATATTATATTTATATATATATACATATATATATATATATATATATATATATATATATATATATATATATATATATATATATATTTATATATATATATAAATATATATATATATATACATATATATATATATATATATATATATATATATATATATATATATATATATATATATATATATATATATATATATATATGTATATATATATATATATATATATATATATATATATATATATATATATATATATATATATATATAATATATGTATATATATATATATATATATATATATATATATATATATATATATATATATATATATATATATATATATATATATATATTTATATATACTCCACGTTTATGAAATAAAGGATTGTGTGAATCCAGAAGAGATGTTGTATGGTTGTGAGTAGGTTATTAAAACATGCATGTGTGCCCATAACCATTGGCTAAGGCAACATGTGTTCGCCTCCCACGCGTGTATGCACGTATAGGTAGAGTAACAGTTGCCAGAAGAATACAGTAGATCATGATTAATAGTTGGGCCCATTATATAAGTATAATACGTGAAATACGTTTAATTTATGTGTATACTCACCCAATTGCGGGTGCTTGTGAGACTACAATGATGTGAAGGTGTGAACTAAATGGATACCACGAGACTGCCATTTTAGATCGAAGTTTTATAAAACAAATCCTCGGTTTTCATCTCATTTGGATGTGTCATGTAATCGATTCGATCACTTGAATCTTTTTAAGATGTCCAAAAGGTTCTTTGAACTTATAATCGTCAATATTAAAGGATAGGCACAACAGTGGAAGAGACGGCAGTCGTTTGGAATCTGAATTTCCAGCCTTGCATGAAGATTAGGTTCCCACTTATCTATGTCGTTCTTGTACCCTCTATGGAGACGAATACAATCGAGTGTTGATTTTAGAACCGTGTAAAGAAATATATTAGGTTATTCAGATGTCAAGGATGCCTGCATTAATCGGTTACACGTTTTTTTCGTGTAGAAATTAAATATTTGTTCCTAGTGATGTTTGTTTATGTCGAACGTGTATGCGTTATTAGATGAGCTATAGCGTATACCTCCATCCCACTCTTTTACCGAGCTTTGAATGTTTTCTTTTTTTTTTAGTACTGCACAGGTCACATGATTCGACTGATCGACATGCGTTATTTTCTTCACACATAGGTATATCCAACTTGGAAGATGGAACCGTATAGTTTTTGGGTCTAATAGGTTGGACCATTTTTGAGAAATATCATCTCATAAAGTTTCTAAAAACCTCATAAGATTAGGCTGGATAGGAAAATAAAAAAATAAAATCCCCCCCAAAACATTCTGATTCTCACCGAATGTGAACACGTAAATGATACACATTATTACAACCGTTTATACAATTCGGACCAGCCGTTGTATAATTAAAATAATTTGATGATGAATGTTTTTTATTCATCAAATAGATTGAAACAATAGCAGTAGCACGTTGCCGAGATTCACGGCTTACTAGATTCGATAATTACCGAATGAAGTATAATTTATATGAGTCAAGGTGTGTAGAGTTGTCAATTATACTTTACATGGATATCTCGTTCATCTTTCAACGCATGCGCTGCGTTTGCCTATATTGTGAATGCATCACACTTTGAGTCGATTTACTTGATGATGCTGAATTATCCTTTCTACTGTAATAATTTGAACACTGAACAGTTATCAATATTCAGTATATGTACACGAAAACAAATGGATTATTTTTTACTAGATGGTAAAATAATACGTTGCTCAACTTTTCTTATTTTGATTGTAATGCTAAGAGCTGATGAAAGTGCGTCCTGGTTTTGTCTGTAAAGGACATTACACCCTTGAAGCTACATTCAAATGAATAATAAAGATATTTACTTGCCCAATTTTAGAGAAAACTACAGATCAGAATCTCAATTTCAAAAAATATAATAATTCATTCTGTCCTCCAGAGACCATGAGTCATGAACGTAGGGCCGGCAATACCGATTCTGTACAGAAACATGAACAGAATCGAGTAATGTCTACGTCGCGACTCGGAAAAAGGGCTTGGTCCTGGAGGATAAATGAATGTATTATAATTTCTGACATTGAAATGATGATTCTAGTTTTCTTTAAAATTATGGAGATGAATATCGGAATTATTTGTTAAAATTTTAATTTTGGGGTTGTACTTCTGGTTCATTATAATATCGTGAATAATAGTCTATTGTATGAATCAAATTTCTTCTTTCTTCATTCATATTCAATTGCCACTCAATTTATCAATCATTTTTTCTTAATCGCCTCACATAAATCAATATATCAAATCTTAAACTACAAAATATACGGACAATAACATTTTTTTTCCCCCACAGTCAAGTCTCCTTTGGAGACTTTGTGGATTTTATTTGGCTGTTCAGTGTATTTATTATTTACATAAAAAATTGTCTTTAAATGTCCATTGTCTTAATTCGTGGTATGAATTATTCCCAACGTGATGAATCATCAATTTATGTTTATTGTGAAGAATAAATAACTCTTGTAGATCTGAGAAGTTCTTATTGGCGGAAGTCGCAATTGAGAATGTGTTATATGCACAGCAAGTCAGCAATGAAGTCTAGTCGTGTGATTTTACACAACAGTTAGGAGCTTTCTGCATGCGTTTTCCTAATCAGAACATTTCCCACCTCTTGCAAATCGCAGAGTAATTTAGTTTAATTCATTTAATTGGTGATTCTTATATACATTTCGAAGGTGTTCTAATGATGTCTCCCATGTAATTATCATAATAGGCTATACTTGACGATTTGAGACAAGAATGGCCGAGTGGTAACACACTGAACCGTCATTCGGGAGACCGGGGTTCGATTCCCGCCATGGCCGACCATCCTGACTGCGGTTTTTCGTGGTTTCCCTCTGTCGTTCAGATTGATACTCGGATGGTTCCAAAACAACAGACCACGACCGACTCCTTTCCCCCATCCAAAGCACCTAATAAAATAACCTTCCATCTTATCATCCCATCATCTCATCCATCATCCACAGACACCAATAGATCGTAGCCATCAGTATAGTGCGTCGTTAAAACCCAATATAAAAAAATGATACAAGAAACCTAAGAAACCTTCATCTCACCATCCCATCATCTCATTAATCATTCATCCGATGTCAATAAGATCTCAGTTATCATAATAGTGCGTTGTTTAACCCAATATGAAGAAAAAAAAATTAAAAGACTCGCTTGCGCGTCATTCAAGAGACCGGACTTCGATTCCCTCCGTGCGGTCCACCATCCTGAATAAGATGCATTGAGGGTTGCGTTTGCCCGTTGGAGATGGTGTCTTCACTTCCCATCCCTCCCATGTTGAAAATATGTTCCAAATCACGGTCCACACTTGAAGTACCGGTACTATTTACCGTGCGTAGATAAGTGGTGATGAAAGGAACTAACTTTACTCATGACGTCGGCTCAGCTGATGATAGCCGTCATAGTTTGCCAGCCTATCAGCCGTTTCTACAAAAACACACCAGATTGAGATACAGCAGCGATCCATATTACACAGAAAAGTTCTCACGGTATGGTACGTGTTTTCAAGATAAGTGAAGGCCCCATCTTCCGGCCGCAAACAAACGCAACCCTCAATGCATCTTGATCCTGACTAAGGTTTTTCATGATTCTCATTGGTCGTTAAAGTGAATACTGGGATGGTTATATCATGTAGTTAAAAATGAAACCAAAAGTATCACCAACTTATTTTCATTATTATTCTCATTCCTGTTCTCATTAACACTAAAACAACACTGGCCAATATCTACAACTTACAGAATATAATCTAGAAGAAAGACATTTCAAAAAATTCCCTGCGGAGCTATTGGATTAACTGAAATATTGCTGGAATATGCCCTGGTATTTCTTTCTAGGACTTCACCCCGCATGAGTCGCACCCTGTCATATAAATATTCCGTTACTTAGTAAGTCATCATTGGTAATGTCTAGGATTGCAATTAATCCTTGGTAATGTCGAGTAACAAACGGAAATACGTTGACGTGCCACGTGGTTTTCACATTGACCGGAATATTTTCAACATTTATTAATTTATTTTTTATTTTCACACTATAGTATTACACACATTTTGAAAATGAGTATAGAGGCGCTGAACTAAGTTCAGCCTAGGGGCGCTGGGGCCGAATTCACAAAAGGTCATAACTTTGATCCGGCTCAAAGTTACGACAATTTCTAGAGATAATACCATATTTGATCTATTATTTCTGATTTTTTAATTTTAATAAATAATAGATTGATGGTAATAATGTATTTAATCAAAAATTAAGGTTGAAAAATGAAAAATAATCTCTAGAAATTGTCGTAACTTTGAGCCGGATCAAAGTTATGACCTTTTGTGAATCTGGGCCCAGGATTCTCAAGTCCGGGCCTGTTCCCACCCTTCGACATTATATAATATTTGAGTCGGTGGCATTTTTGACAAATATTGTCTGCATCTTATGATTTATTTTTTACATATCTTGCAATGATCATTTATATCCGTGAAATCACCCAAGTGGGAACATCTTGCAATATGAAGACTGAGAACGCCCTGAGCAAAAATAATTTTAAAAAATAAACCCATATACTCAGGGACTCTTTACCCTATACATGGGCTTCTTGTGTTGTTGTTTTTTTGTATTTATGTAATGTATAAATGGTCTCTACGGTAAATACAAGAATAAAATGATATATGTTTTTTTTATATTGGGCTTTTTAACGACGCACTTTACTGATGGCTACGATCTATTGGCGTCAGTGGATGATGAATGAGATGATGGGATGATGAGATGAAAGGTTATTTTGTTGGGTGTTTTGGATGGTGGGAAGGAGTCGGCCGTGGTCTGTTGTTAAGGAACCATCCCAGTATCAACCTGAACGACAGAGGGAAACCACGAAAAACCGCAGTCAGGATGGTCGACCATGGCGGGAATCGAACCCCGGTCTCCCGAATGGCGGTTCAGTGTGTTACCACTCGGCCACACGTCTCGGTAATAAAATGATGACGGTATGCATTAAAAAAAAAAGAAAAAAATATTGTGATATTTTTGTGTGATGCGCGAAACGACGTTCAACTCTCTTGAATGCTAGCATAGAGTGTTTGCTGACTTGGAAAAATGTGCTTTTGTGCACGTGATTTCGGAACCGGAATCATTTATTCTCTGAACGATGTTGTGTCCTACTGGACAGCTATTATCAGATTTATTTCGTGTCAGCAGAATAACGGAGTTGTGACTTGAAGTAGTGTGGTCACACGTCATAGCTGTCCGGATAGCGGTTCTAGTGCGTTGAACATGTTTTAGATAAATTATTGCAACACTCTAAAATTGTGTGAAAGCAATATTGAGTTTTTTTTAATAACATTAGAACTTGTACAAAATTATTGTTCCCCAATTGAGGCTATGAATGGAAGTAGGATCGTTTGGACGGGGTACCACAAGGGCAAACTTACCAACCCATTTTAATTATTTTAAATGGAAAATAAATGAACTTTGACACCAGGACTGTGCTGTCTGTGACCATACTTTTTCGTCGCAGATAAAAGTCTGCAGTTTCCAAAAGTCTGGAACACATTATGAGGAAATGCCGTTTTTGTGATATATCCGGATATTATACCAACATCATAAACCAAACACACGAATGTTGATATCTTCCACTTTGAAGCCTGCCTTTGTTCACGGGTTCACTTCTTCCAAAAAGTTCATCATTTGAAGTAATATTCATTGGAGTTCGTCAAAATAAGCAGGGCTCAGAGTCAACATTTTAGTTAAAATTCACTTTTTTCAACCTAAACTAGTAATCAAATTTTGTTTAGAAATTTGGTAACTAAAGTTACTCAATGTAACTCAATGTAAAAGTAAGTCAATGTTTGGAAATTTCCGATTTTTCAATTTGTTAGTTTTAATAGCACCTAAACTAATATCAATGTTGGAAATTGATATTAATTATTAATTACATTTGCTAACTGGGCTCTATTGATTGAACTCTGAAATAGAAAATTATTCCATTAAATATCCTGTGTATTTTTCAAAATTAGCCAAAAGCCAAACTATCATTTTAGGCGTACCGAGAAATTATGGGAACAATTGCTCCAATGAAAAACTACTAGAATGAGACTAGTGGGTCAGTGGATAGTACTCTGAACCGTCATTCAGGGGTTCGTAGATCGATTCCCGCCATAGTCGACCATCCTGACAGGTTTTTCCTGGTTTCCTTACGTTGTCTAGGTTCATGAAGGGATAGTTCCTCGACTGCAGGCCACGACCGACTCCTTCTCAAGATCCAATACCACTTATAATAAAATGGTCTTCTATCTCATCTATCATCTTATTCATTATTCACAGATCTTCCTCCTAATTACACTGCGTCGTTAAACCCGATATAAATGAATTTATAAAAAAACTGCTCTAGCAGCCACTCCCTCAGTGGAATCAGTAGGCCTATAAGCACCAACTTCTCTTATACAATTGTACAAATCGTGACTAAAGTATAAAACATTGTACACTTCTAATAAAACCGCAAAGAGGAATCCAAAAATGTATAGCCGCAGCTGACTTACTATAGAACTTCAAGAGTAATTAAATAATTACATTTTTAGTGATATTGTGATTTGGAGTGTACATACTATACATGAAATGGTCAAGATGAGCATTAAATTGATGCTCGAGTTATAAGAAATCTTCAACTTGTAGCCACAAACTTAATTATTGCAACTTCCATATTGAATACATTAATTATATTGATCAATCAAAGAGTAAATTGAAATGTAAATACCGGTAACATAAGGAATGGGCATCGTATAAAATTTAATATTTTGCAAAATCCGAACTTTATGGCCGCAAACTGAATTTTCTAAACTTTCGGAGTGAGTAAATTATTTGGGTAGATATTTATGGTATTTTTTGTAAACTAAAAATAACACTCAAGAATGATGAAGGTGCACTGCATATGCCTATCAGTTGAAATTTTGTGTTCTAAGAATTTCGAAACCTTATGGCTACAAAGCTGGTTTCCTTAACCTTTTCACCATTTTGCCTGGTAATTCACACTTGAAATTATACACACAGTTGTATATTTTGACAGTTGAAAAAATGAAAACTTGATACAAAGTCGTAATCAAATATACACGCCGTAAGTGATATGAGCTGCCAAACCACCCCCGTGGCTCAGTTAACTATCGCACTGTATTAGGAACTGAAATAAGTCAGGTCGGGCTTGGATCGAGTCGCGCATGGGGCATGCGTTTTTTGAGACGTCTTTTCACCTATTACGACTTCATCGCTCCATTATCACCAGCTCATTCGTACCCCTGTATAACCTAGCTGTTGGTGGAGGTCGTTAAGTAGCATTGAAATGAACAATGAGCTACCATGGTTGTGATGGATGTGATATATATACATATATGTATATATATATATATATATATATATATATATATATATATATATATATATATATATATATATATATATATATATATATATATATATATATATATGTATATGTATATGTATATGTATATATATATATATATATATATATATATATATATATATATATATATATATATATATATATATATATATATATATATATACATATAAATAGCTTCTCCTCATCATACGAGTGGCTATCATATGGCCTCACTCATTAGTCAATGTGAACATTTTATGCCTAATTGAAATCATCAAACTTCTAATTACACTAACGGACAGTTATAGTTTGAAACTAGTTTGGAATTAAATGAGAATTAAAATTGCTTTCGTGCTTAGAAACTTCCAAGTCTATCAGATCTACCACTATTGAGAAAAACCAAGTAAAAACTTACTGGTTTATAGAAACAACATTTTCACACTATACGTGCATCTGTGAACGTGACAAGTATACGTCGTTTCCGTACTGTTTTATTCAATATGTTGTACTTGTAGGCCTGCATAACAGGAAAATGCAGCGTATATGTGTTGTGAGTATAAGATCCACTCACCTTGGTTTTGAAATCGCTTACCCGGATCGATGTTCATAAAACTTGTCAAACATGTACGTCATTGATGTTATTATTAAATGTAAAAAAATATTTTTTCCGGATAAGAATATTCTTCCCTTGTTTTTATCGCCATATTATTCTATCCTATCTTTCATCCATAGCCTTAATTGGGAAACAATAATTTTGTATCAACTTTCGATGTTATTGAAAAAAAAAAAAAAATATATATATATTGTTCTTGAGTCCAATTACAGTTATAGTACAAATCTTGCACCAAGACGCGTGGCCGAGTGGTAACACATAGAACCGTCATTCGGGAGACCGGGGTTCGATTCCCGCCGTGGTCGACCATCCTGACAGGGGTTTTTCGTGGTTTCCCTCTGATGTTCAGGTTTATACTGGGATGGTTCCTTAACAACAGACCACGGCCGACTCCTTCACACCATCCAAAACACCTAATAAAATAACGTTTCATCTCATCATCCCATCCCATCTCATTCATCATCCACCCACGCCAATAGATCGTAACCATCAGTATAGTGCGTCGTTAAAACCCAATATGCATATATATATATATATATATATATATATATATATATATATATATATATATATATATACAAATCTTGCACCATGCACATTGCACTACCATGCACTAGACTATATAGAGTTCGCCATCAGTATTACGTAATGGATCTAGTATAATTGATCGTTTTTGAAATTTCATGTACTGAATTATGTTTCGTCATCCTTGGACCATCGAAAACAAAAGGGTGGCACAATTGGGTGTAATTACTAACTGCTCCAATTGTCGCAATTGTTTCCAGCGTGTACTCATTTCAATTGCCCCTGGCAACATCAGTGTGATACTCTTTTTCCCACGATCAACTACAAACGCTATTCAGAGTTAGTCGGCTGGATATATAGTTATATACGTTTAATAATTAGTCATTGTTTCCTTCAGTTAAGGTTGTTTCATGAGGAAAAGAGTTCAATTGCACGGTCTAGGAAAACATATTTTTGTAGCGTATAATAATGAACTGATAAAAAATGGAAATGGTCAGTACCCAAGACAACGATTGAATTGGACGAGATTTCCATAACAAATTATCTGAATTTTATAAGGTTATTTTTCTATAGAGCTACGATAAAAACAAATTGGTAGGAACCACTATTATATAGACTTTTATATATATGGACTTTTAATCTTCATAAAATCAAATATGAATAACTTGACAAAGATCAGCGAGGTGCACTTCCATGAAACACGACAAAAGCACGATCTTTATACAAAGAAACAAACGTACACACAATGGCAGAACCTGGCTCAATACATCGGACGGCGACTTTATAATGGCTTACCTGATGATGTTGAGATATTGAATTTGGTACATTTTAAAAATAAACTTCAACAGATTCTAACTCAAAATATATTTTATAGTATTCAAGAATTTAAATTACATCATGGTATTTTATGATTCAATGATTGAATGACTTACACTTTTTACTTGTTTTTAGTTATTATTCACGTAGTTTTTAGTATTGTATCTATGTTATCATTGATTTTGTAATCTTATTTTATGTAGCAAAATCAATGCAATGACCACAGTATTATACAATGTTCGTATTTTATACTGAATTTTCAAAGGTTGTTTATACATTTTTATGTTCAACCATGTCTTGTACATCAAATTGATTTTAAATACAATAAATACTTACTTATTCTGACCAAAAACTTGAAAATTGTATGACCCTAAAAATGGATTTTTCGTTCTACACTTGGAATTTGTATGGGGATTTTGATGTGAATTTTTTCTAGATGTAACAGTCCGTTGAAATATTCAAGAGAGATGTTGACCCGAACCGTTTACTTTAAGATGCATACCTGATCATGTTAATTCTAATAATGTCCCAACACAACAACTTTTCTCATTGGAGAATTTTCATTTTTATCACTTTTATTACCTGTATTACATGTAAAGAACAAATCAAATTGACATTGAACCGCCTACGCGCTAGTTGTGTGGTATATTCCCCAACTGCCTGAAAGACCCTGTTTTACCTATATATAGGCCTACACCTATTTTACTTTTTCATTCCCCTACTGCTTGCGATCAGTCTATTACTGTCTGCCTACTGAAATATTATTTGCTTTTAAAACTTTTTTCATTTTATTATTGACACTCTGCATTGCAGTCGGGCGCTTGATTTAAAATAAAATGTGTATCACATTTTTACTACAAAAATTATATTCACGATGGCAGTGTTTTAATATCAACAAATATGGGCAAAAATTAAATTTAAAAGGGATTACTTTGAATCTGCATCACCGTGATAGTCGACTTTTGAAAGTAAAATTTATGTCAGATATTGACTGATCAAGGAGGATGTACTGATGAGAGGAGGAAGGTGGAAGGCGTTAGAGGCAGAAAGTCAGTGGGAGGACAGGAGAAAGTGGAAGGAATTGGTGGAACAATTGAAAGTGGATGAAGGGAAAGAGGAAATGCCAGGCGTGGCCAACTGGTTTCCAGGAGTCCTGCGGCCCTAGTGATGGTGGAAATACCCACCCCCTGACCCAATGTTTCAGTTGGAACCAGGGACGGATAATTATCATTATTGAAAATATGGTGTTATAAGAAAAGTATAAGCATAGAGAATCGAAACGACCTATAAAAACTGCATAACAAACAACCAAAAATTGCAATTATTATTTTAGTAATTTTATACATCATTTATTGTCATTGGGTAACGACGCAATGTATTGATAACTATAAGATATATTGGCGTCAATGAATGATTCCTGAAATGAGATCATATGAAACGAACTTTCCTTAGGTAATGGGATGGGCAGTATGAAGGGAGCGGTCGCGGCCTGTATTAGGAACCATCCCGACATTTTACCTATAGGCTAGAGGGAGAAACCACGAAAAACCTCATAAGTGTTTTGTTATATACTTATTGGAATGGAAAATATCTATCAATTGCTCTGCATATTGTGAAGAATTCAAATTCTAAACTTCTTCTTATCTAGAGAACATTGATCAAAAATGTGAAGAAACAATACATATTTCAAAGTGTTTCTATGAATACTAAATGATCCGTTCATTTAGTCCTTGATCTACTTCATACTGAGGAATAATCTCACATAGACTTTGTTTATGATATTATTATAAATATTTTTGTTGCAATATGGTTTCGGCGTCAACAACAACAACAACAACAACTACTACATCAACTAATTGCACATTGAATTTAATTGAGTTGATATTCAAATGCACTTTACACATCAATTTGCCAGCTACGCTGTATGTTGATAATAATGACCCAGTGATGTGATAAAAATATTATTAATGTCTTATATAATGAATTAAACAGATAAATAAATGATCAAACTCGGTCAAGCACAAACTCGCTCATCTCTCTCTCTCTCTCTCCCTCTCTCTCTCTCTCTCTCTCTCTCTCTCTCTCTCTCTCTCTCTCTCTCTCTCTCTCTCTCACGCCTTCGAATCGCTAACACTAATTCGGGTTGAAAAAATATTCAAGTAGATTTATTGACAGAGCTATTATTTCTCCATGTAGGACTGTTGCTCGTCTTAGCACCCCAAATTAGATAGTACAGTGAAACACCTCGGTTATGAATTATCGTAGACATACAGTCCAAAAGTTACATATATTTATTTTAAAAATATAATAGCTTATAATTCTTTATGTGACATAAATTGAAAACTCAAAAGGCATTCTTCAATTACCAATATCTAGTTTTGAGTATTCAGATATTTATTTACCAATATCTTGTTATAAGTTAATCATTTTATAAAAATAATTTTCGTATAATATTTATTGTAACCGCCATAAATAGGCTACTTCGTGCAAATCAGTATATAGCTAGCTTCACGCGGGACCTGGCTCCCGTCGAGCTACCACTCGACTAGATATAATCAAGTTATTCACATCTTAGATTCTGGTCCGAAGTGAAATGGTGGAAAACGCATCACTCAGTATAATTTTTTTCTCTGTCCATTTTGTATAATGATAAACTTTACATCTGCTGTGGAAAGAAGTGAACATTTCCCAAGAGACTTACTTCAAAGTGGAAGATATCAACTTTCGTGTGTTTTGTGTCCGGATACATATCACAGAAACAGTCATAATGTGTTCCGGACGTTCGGAAACTGAAATGCTTTTATCTTATCAAAAAGGGGTGGTAAGATCGCCCTTGTGGTGCCCCGTCCAAACGATCCCATCTTTCATCCATAGCCTTAATTGAGGAACAATGATTTTGTATCAAGTTTCGATGTAATTAAAAAAAAAAAAAAAATAAAAGTGATAATAAAAATAATAATAATAATAATATTAATTTGGATGCGTTTAACTGCATGGCACGGTGTAATATTATATAACCCTCGTATTTGGAGAGGTACTGTGTGTTACCAACGGCTTATTTAATGAGTAAGTTTTATGATATAGGTTACTCATTTAATTATTTCACAGACACAGTTATCTACTCATATAAGTGTGGGATTTCATTTCATTCAGACTTATAGGCCTACTGCAAAGCGTGTGTATAATGTATATGTATGTATACGTGAGATGACGAATCGAACCACCCGCGCGCTAATGGTGTAGAATAGGAAAACGGCCAAGCGGTACATTCTTTCGTGGATACAAATATATTATAAAACACACCAGGGCAGTCTGTTTATCATATAATAGGTGTAGAAGTTGCAATTCCATGGTCATCAATTGTATAGTTGTATACACGAGAGATGAAGGCTCGAACCACCCGTGCGCTAGTAATGTGGGATAGGAGTGACATTCGATTGACACCGTCGTCTTTGCTATCGGAATTTACCTATATAGGTGGGGGAGTACATAATATGATAGATGATGTAAATGGTGAATTGAGTACGTTATATCATCCTAATACATTTATATCCATACTATTTGATATACGAGGGGTTAACAACTCCTGAAATCTGGTGTAAACTTGTCATGAAATCTTCTTGAAATCCCTTGAAATCTTCTTGAAATCCCGTGAAATCTCACTGAAAACCCTCGAAATCTGAAATCAGGTGTACACCAAATTTACTAGTAGTTTACCCCTCGTTGATATACTATCTTTTTTATTTTTGGGGAGTTGATTCTATTTTATTGTAGTTGATATATAGACCAGTGTATAGGGCCAGTGTCTTCAATCCTCTTTAGTCAGTTGGAATGATTGGGAGGAGGCGGTCGTGGCCTGTTGTTAAGGAACCATCCCAGTATTGACCTGAACGACAGGGGGAAACCACGAAAAAACCCCGTCAGGATGGTCGACTACGGCGGGAATCGCACCCCGGTCTCCTGAATGACGGTTCAGTGTATTAGGCCTACCACTCGACCACACGACTCAGTAAAAAAAAAACATATCTCGAGAATGACGTAATAGCGTGCTAGCCACTGATCTACCCGTATCAGTAATTGAGTTGATACCTTTTCGTAAATAGGATTGTCAATTATAGTTTAGATTGCAGTGGAAGACGTTGTAAAACGAACATTGATGTTTTTATTTTCTTATTTTATTAATTGCAAAAAATTTAGAATATAATACATGTTTCTATCATGTTTGAGGAAATTTGATTTTGTCGTTTTAAAAAGTAAATGTGTTATTGTAACATCTAATCATTTTTTTTTTTAGTTTTAGGTTTTTTTTGTGGTAAGATCGCCCTTGTGGTGCCCCGTCCAAACGATCCTATCTTTCATCCATAGCCTTAATTGGGGAACAACGATTTTGTATCAAGTTTCGATAGTATTGAAATAAAAAAAGTTTCACGTGTGCTAGACGTGAAAGTCTTAAAATCAAGGAGAATATATAGGTTTCGGATACTTTATAAATGTCTCACTTATCTTACAACGCGCATACGTTTTCCTATAGTTATAGGTTCCCTGACTAGGTTTCCTAGTCCTAGTATTCCTAGTTGCGTTTTCCTATTTCATAGACAGTATACTTACTTATACATACCGTAATATATTTATAGGGCCTAGACGTGATGGGAAATGTCGAATGCAAAACAAAGACTACAGGAAGATTTCACCACAGAAAACGTTTTATCGAGAAACGCTTCAAAATGTTCACCATAAATAATTTCATTAAACGTTGACTGCTAAACGCAATTATTTTTGTAATATAACTTTCATAAAAAAAATATAGATAATTACCTAAATATAGAAATCAGGCAATGTAGTTGTAGCTCGACTTATTATCCACCATATGGTAGATTTTAAATGTGACACTTATTTACATTTATATTATATTTCAAATTCCAATGAAACTATATAACTTCATATCTAGTCGAGCGCTAGCTCGACGGGAGCCAAGTCCTGCACGCACCCAGCTCTGAAACTGAAAATATTTCGAACTAAGTCAATTATTTTCTCAACATTCAAACGTTGATGTTTCGCAACAGTTTACAAGCGGCAGCTCTTGGTTGAAGCTCTTGGTGTAATCATGGTTCAACTAATCAAGTTGATCTAAACATATTTCTGAACCTACCAAGCCTCCAAGAGCGAAAGATTTCATACAAAGTTACAGATCAAGTTGATTTGATGATTTTTATTAATTGAGCCAAGTGTTTTCAATAAATTATGCATATATAATTGCATATATTATTCACAACTGAATCATATTGGAGACTGGAGTTACTATTACTTTCGACCCAGCAAGCACAAAGTCGTGTGGGTATTGTTACACTTTGAAAACATTTTTCTTCACAACGCTGTTCCTTCGCTCCTTCGTTTTCACCATTTTATAGAATATATACTTTTACATAAAGGAGATATGGAGACGAATTCCGGGTACTGATGATGCTTATTGTTTGCTCAACCATCCCACCAACAACTAGGTTATTTGGGGGTACGAATAAGCGTATGATAGATGAGTGATGTTTACAAAAATCCATGACTTATGCCCGACTTGACATGCAGATAAGCCAACTGTATACATTAATTTTGTAATTTTTGTAGGTGACAATTTGATACAAATTTCTTATTATTCTTAGAATTTTGTATTGTAAAGTCTTGAAGCGTTACTATGAAAAATGAAAAAAAAAATCCTCCGTCTAAATGGTTTGCGAGAACAAATATAAAACCGGCACATGTAGCTGAATGGTTAACACACTCGCTTCATGTGATCCGGGAGGGGAAGGGGCATATCGGACCCGGTTCGATCCCCGCCACCGTCCATCTTTACAGGGTTTTTTCGTGTTTTTTCTCGGTGGTCTAGGTTAATGCTGGGATGGTTCCTACAATATAGGCCACGACCACTTCCTTCTCACTATCCTTCCCAATACTGAAGAAACCTTCATCTCATCATCCCATCATCTCATTAGTCATTCATCCGATGGCAATAGATCTTAGTTATCATTATAGTGCGTCGTTAAACCCAATATATATCTATAAAAAAAAATGTGAGAAGAAAACAATCCATATTGTTTCCACTGCCAGTACTGACAACCACGCGAACTGCGTGTGTGTGTGTGTGTTTTTTTTTAATAAACGATACGGGGTTAAAAAAACTAGTTCCTCTAGGGTATCAATTTCTACCACTGGAGTTCTAAAAATAATGATTACATATTCGTTACCAAATCGGGCAGACTGAAACAGAACATAATGACGTTTGTAACGTAAAATTAATCAATTTTAAACACATCTCAATCTCGCACAATTGACAAGATTTTAGAGGGAAATAAAATAAACCAAGAATTCAAAAAGTGAAGTGAAAACAGTTAGGTGCTACACGCACATCACCACAAATAGTGGTAGACAAAACAAGTACGATATCATTCCATCGAAAAAAAAGAAAACAATTTTACGGAAAGAAAAACGAGAGAGAAAAAGAAAATACGTCTTTAGCCGGTGAGTGTGGGGCTGAAAATGAGCTCCCTGCCCCTCAAGGAACAAAGAGCATCATTCACACACCACTTTTCTTTGAAGGAGTCAAAATCACCTCGCCCTAGTGTGTGTGTGTGTGTGTGTGTGTGTGCTTCAAACGGATACGAATATATTTATAATGATGCATTTAATATTTTGTAAGATACCTACTTGATATTGACGGCAACCATCTGAAACATTGTGACACGGAATTATAATTTTATGTCTATCGTAGGCTACCGGTATATTCGGTATATATGCAACGCTACTTTTCAGTCGAAAACCGAAACTACTTGAGGCTATCGGTCACACTGCAATATTATTAAAGAGACATTAATTCTAGTTTCTATATCACTATTCACTGACTTCGATGCAAATAAAACGATAATTATAGTAATCAGAAAATTCACGATATTTATTAATAATGGCGTAGGAAATGTGATCGTTTATTTGTTTTGCACGGAATTTGATTTTTGATTTCCTAGTTTATCTCTGTATGTCATGTTTTTGTTTTTTTTCTTGTTTTTTTTTAGATAATCTATATTACTATTCACTGACTTCGATACATATAAAACAATAATTATGGTAATCTGAAAATTCACGATATTTATTTATAATGGTGTAGGAAATGTGATCGTTTATTTATTCTGTACGGAATTTGATTTTTGCTTTTCATGTTTGAATCTCAGTATCTCATGTTTGTTCGTTTGTTTTTTCAGATAAAACACCGTGATTTTCTCGTGAGCTAAGCCGAGCTCAGCCATGGGTCGTAGCGGGTATACTTGCGTACGGCACATCTTTTGCTCACTCAATATTCTTATGTGGGTGAGTAAAAACAGTGGGCATATTGCTTCCATCATGTCTCATATTTAGGTGTTCGCAGAATTTGTATCATCCTTACGTGACATATCGCCATTCGAAGGAAAACCGCAGTTAGGCAGGCAGAAGCAATAGCGGTAAAACTGATCGGGTATATAAATGAAGTTGAAAGTTTTTTCACGTCGTGTGGTATAAGAGTGGAGGAAAGAATGAGTCCGCAAGGCACCTTCTGTCGGTCAGAACGGATGATGGTATTGTTTTGAGTACCGTGTATAATGAGATATTATATGCGGCTTCGTTTTATATTTTATTGACATCTTTTTTCCTGCTGTCTTGTGAGGTAATTTTGAACCATTCGTGAGACCCAGCTTTTACTTTAACACTGTTTTTAGGTGAACCATTCTTAATAATAAATAATGAATATTTTAAATTTGATGTTATTTTCAAATGGTAGTATTTGGAGCTTTGACTGAAATTTATTATGTGGTTGGTACGTACAAATCATACATTTTCATCCACTGCACATCGATTTTTTTAATCTTCAACAAACTACATCTATTACCCCCCCTTCCCCAAGTTCCCTTACAGTTACACACTAGAGTAGCGTTATATGTATGGCAAAAATTAATAAAAATCATATTGAAATTATACTAAGGAAATATTGGCATTAGTTGTATGTAGCCAAACATTGTACACAATGGAATCAACATAACTTATTTCAAATATAGGCCTATGGTGCAGCCGATGAGGGGAATTTCGGACCTGGTTCGATCCCCGCCACCATCCATCTTTACTGTTTTTTTTTTTTAAGTTTCCCTCTGTAGTCTAGGCTAATGCTGGAATGGTTCCTACAATATAGGTCACGACCGCTTCCTTCCCACTATCCTCACCATTATCCTTCTCATTAACTAAAAAACGTTCATCTCATTATCCCATTAATCATACATCCGACGCCAGTAGATCTGTTATCATTACAGTGCGTCGTTAAAACTCAATATAAATGCATATTGTGCACACGCACACACACACAAATATTGTGAACTTTTCCAAGCACTTTTGGTGGTAGCTAAATGAAGTCTGCTGCTTCGGAGAGGAACCAATACGTGAAGTTTTGATATTTGTGAATGTGTAGACATGTTTTAAAGTATTGAGAAGAAAGAAGAAAACTTCGTGTTGAGCTATAGTGTGTTGGTTTCTTATCGCCAAAATGGGTGTTATATTTTCGATTAAATAGAACGTGTTTATGCTCACAAGTCAATCGGTTGTACAGTATTTCTGTTTTTGAAAACAGATGTCACCGAGTTAATGGTAGGTGGGAGAAAATTCAATTTGTTCCTCAAATGTTATCCAATTAGTAACAGAACAGTGTACCCATATCCAAACTGAATTGGATGTATTCCATTGAAAATGTTCAGTACGGTATTAATAAGTTTTAGTTGGTTAGTAAAGCCTTGGATAAAGAAGACGTTGCCGAACCAATACTCAAAAATATTTCAAATTTGTTAAAGTTGTTATTTAGAAAAGTCAATCTGAAAATGTACCAATCGGATGAAGCTATATTTCGTAACCGCTTATCGCGTAACTGCTAAATTTCGGTTGTTCATAACCCAAAATAACTGTAGGGCAATCAGTAGAATTACAGTAATTAGTAAATTGTTCGGACCTTTAACTCATCATTTTCTCAATTAGTTTGCTCAACCATGAGAATAACAAAACATCTTATTTTCCTTGTCATTAGATAAGCTGCTTCAGCAATGACCTCCACCTAACTTTTATGGTACTTTATCTGTTTTTTTTTTTTCATTATTTATTTGTGTATGTGCTGCACATGTCGAATGATTAAACTGATCATCACTAAACGTTTTGTGAGCAGGAGGGCTCTTCCAACTCAAAACTTTATAGTTGATGATGACTATATTGTTATTATTTGTTTAATGACCCCGCCAACAGCTAGGTTTATTCATTAATTTATTTATTTATTTATTCATTTAGTCCAAAGATTCGCGCATGGTACAAACATAGGAAATATAAAAACTTGAAACTAGATATAAAAATAAGTAGACAGAAAGAAAGACAGAATGATATATATGTGATGATGCAATGATTGTCTAGTTAGACTTTGAAGTGAGGAATTCATTGAGGTCATAGAAGGGGTTATTAGGGGTAAATACGAGCAGATGATGGATTAAAGAGTGTTTACAAAAAATCTTGCCTTTTATGGGATTCGAACCCACGCCCGACTTAACTGCAGTTTCTAAATTAGTGCCTTAGGTGAGTGAGCCACGAGGGGCGGCCTGTATAGTTTTGGGGCAAAATTGCCTTGTCCACTTTTGAGGAAAAACTTTATGTAATTTTGGAAAATTCCATGAGAATAACACAGAGGGGCTGTAGTGGAAAAATATATTCGTAGCAATTTCTTCAAACCCAAGAATAAAACAGATTATTAGAAAATTTTATATTAATCGGACCATCTGTTTTGAGTAAGAAATTGGTATTGCAATTTTTCTACACCAAATCTATTATAAAGATCAACATGCACCGTACAATTAATTGTAGCTGCATAACGAAGGTGGTGAGTGAATAGCGGTAATAGTTTCAAAACTCGAGTGTGTATAAGTTGTTCGATTACATTTCATACAATACTCTCGCCTGTCAACTCATGCTATGTTTGCCAAGTGATGAATAATGCATGAATCTATAATGTTTCAAGATGAAGGAATATTTTATTTATGCTCAAGGACGCACCAAATATTATTTTGATTTATTTCATATTAGTGAAGGACAACTCCTAAGGTGATATGAATTTTACCATAGCATGATTATACAATTGTGAAAATTTGAAATGGTAACAGGACAGTGAGAACTAAGTAACAACTATACGTAATTCGGGTTTGGACTTTAGAATCCAGCGCCCCTAGGCTGAGCATAATTTAGCGCCCCGCCTTTTTTCAAAATGTGTGAAACGAATGTCTATACACTAATCTCAGTAATCTCACGAATTTAAAAAACCTTTCAGGCAATATGGAAAGCACGTGGCACGTCAACGTATTTTAGCTCGTTACTCGACATTACTAATGGATGGTGACTTACTAATTAACGCAATATGTGGGCCTACACGTGAAAAAAAAATACCAAGGCGCTCAATATTTCGGTAAATTTAGAAGAGGGGAGGGACACATAGCCCTGCAGGGAATTTTTTCAACTAGAATGATCTTAGATTTTATTTTGTAAGGTGTAAATATCAGCCCGTATTGTTGTAGTGTACTTTGTAATGCATAACTAACTATTGGCTGTCCATTTTGCATTGATTTTGCGACTATATTGCCTATTTTCCATTTTATTTTCAATTTAGTTCACATATTTTATAGTTCTACTGTGAGCCCAACAAAAACACTGTGACTGTTTTTTACTATAGACATATATTTTAGTGGTAGGATCGCCCTTGTGGTGCCCCATTCAAATGATCCTATTTTTCATCCATTGTCCTAATTGGGGAACAATGATTTTGTATCAAGTTTCGATGTGTTTAAAAATATATATATATATTTTGAATAGATAGCCATTGCTACATTTTTTCTCATTTTTTACATTTTTACATTTTTTCTTCTTTTTTTAGAGATTTCCTTATATTATTCAAATATAAAATGATACTACTCAATCCATGTATCTATATAATCCTCATCTAATGTGTTTTCTGATATTTTTCAGTTATCGGGATGTGGTATGCTTGGTGTTGGATTATGGCTACGTCTCTCGTATGGCGGCTACACGTCACTCCTGCCACAATACAGTGTTGTCAGTGCCGATAGCATGTGCATTGCTATCGGCGTGATCGTCTTCATAGTGGCCTTCTTTGGTTGTTGCGGTGCCTGGTTCCAGAGCAGGTGCATGCTCATTACGGTAAGTAGATACGAGAAAACTACAATATTCCGTTTTCACTTTATCATTCTGTTTTTGTAAAGAAAATCATGCATGCTGCCGCCATCGGTAGCTCAGTCAGCTGAGGCACAGCTTAAACTGAAGTCACCGTTGGGCGTGGGTTTGAGTCCCACTTAAGGCATGGGTTTTTTAACGTTCTTTTACTTTTCATCACTTCATAGTTTCATTATCACCTGCTCATTGATACCCCCATATAACCTAGCTGTTGGTGGGGTTTTTGAGCAAACAATAATCATAATCAAAAATCATGCAAAATACAATGCTTTTCAATGAAGTGCTACTTGAAAAACAATCCCTGTATGTGTGGCTAAAATAAATAATATTTCTCATAATCCGTGAACAAAAGCCTTCACGTATCCATTGACCTGAAAGTAAACCTGGAAGTCACCTTTCCGTTATTCAACATGACGGTCTTGCTGAAATATCAAGCATGTTGCGATGAGTTTTTATAAATGCCAAAATAATGGAATTAACATAAAGATTCCGGTAAAACGAGACCCACGAATGGTTTCTACAAGTAACTATCCAAACTGGTAGTGTTATGCCAATAATAATTACTATCACCCTGTTACACGACTTGTAAATGAGGACTGAATACTGCATTTTTACCATAGATTCTTTTAATTGATGACTAGCATTCCTTGCCTTCACAATTCATAACATCCAACCAACAGTGCTGTTAGAACTGTGGTGAAATTCAACTACCCAATCAGGGTATCTCCAAATTAACACAAATGACATAAGTCTGACTGGCCGACTGGTAAAGCCACGCCTATTTCGAGTCGTCAATTGTCATCCTTCTGAAGAACTTATAGTGTAGAGATTAGAAGCAGTAAGTCCTGGCCCGATGATAGCGAATTACTCACTACCGCCTCTACCCATCACTATTTTTCGGGATAAGAATGTCATATAACAGTAACGTTGAGTCTTGCCATCCATGTCCGGTGTAGCGGCACGAACACTACATCAAAAATCAACAACAAATCTAGGCCTATCAATTTGTGTGTGAAATATGGGGACTGATTCGATTGATGGAAGATTGATTATAAATGTTTTTGTAGTTCGCAAGAAGCAAAATAAATTGCGACTGAGTCGTTTGGCCGAGTGGTAATACACTGAACTGTCATTCAGGAAGCCGAGGTTTGATTCCCACCATGGTCGACCATCATGATAGCGATTTTTCGTGGTTTCTCTCTGTCGTTCAGTCCAATACTGGGATGGTTCCTTAACAACAGGCCACGACCGACTCCTCCTCACTATCCAAAAACACCTGATAAAATAACCTTTCATCCCATCATCTCATATATCATTCACCAACGCCAATAGATAGTAGTCATCAGTACAGTGCGTCGTTGAACTCAATATAAATAAAATGAACATAAATTGCGTACAATGTGACTAACTGCTGACGTGTATTGTTTGTTCAGTACTTCAGCTTGGTGATCTTCATGTTCCTCGTGGAGTTCCTATTTGCAACTTTGGCTTTCATTTTCCGTGAGAATTTGGGCTACACTCTTCGCGACGAGCTGAAATCTGGCATCGAGAAGCATTACAATACGACTGCCGGCAATAATCTGCAAACCATCTGGACACATATACACAATCAAGTAAGAAACGTCACCTAACGTTTTCTATGGTTATTCAATTGTAGTACATAGTTTACTGATCTATGAACATTTTATTTTAAATGATCAAATTATGAGTGAAAGTGAGTTTGAAACCTATTTCTATGGGACACCCCATTGGGGTGGAATTTAAAAATTGACAAATAATTGTTCAATTACAGTGTCCAGCTCTGTGGTGTTACTTTTCTGTAATCAATTATTTGCAACGAACTTGACATTTCCAATAACGTTTCATAAAACAAAATGCTCTTGTGTGTGAATGTTACTTTCGTTGGAGAAACTCTGTGAATCAACACTTCATATCGTAATTATATCAAAATCTGTTCTTTTGCTGAATAGATTGAACAAAATCAAATTATCTATATTTAGTTCATTACAAGTAGGCTAAGGTGTGAAAATAATAAACACTATACAACCACAAAATGTAATATCCAATCTAGAATTGCACTAATTTATACGTACACATATGTTAACATTATTTTAGAAATTTGTGTACTTTTACATTTTTAACCTTCCGACTAGATTCTTTTTCTCAGATAATGTGCTTATTGATGTAGCCCTATTGAAACAAATGTGACTACGCATCAACATTGTCAATATTGCGTACATGATTCAGTTGATTTTGAACTTCTACAAAGAATTTGAAATTGGAAAAGTAACATACTGTACAGCATATAAGTTTATTGGCTTTGAGAGGATCAGTTTGTATGTTATGCAATCACCGTATTCCGGCCAATATGTTACAGTATTTAATTTTTGTTCCTACTATGTTTGGTATTTTTAATTGTATCTGTTTGTTCTTACACATATAGATTTTTACCACTATTCTTATATAATTCTTAGAATCAGTATTTTATTACCATAACTTCGTTTCAATTACTACAATTTTTTTTATCCATTCAATTTTTTTCAATTCATAGTAAAACTACCGGTAATAATTAATTGTTTCTATATATTGTTATATTCTGCCCAAGCAGAAACTCTTATGGCAGCAGTATTACAATAAGTATTAGTAAAAATGTATATGTGTAAGTACAAACGGATGAAATTAAAAATACCAAACAAAATAGGAACAAAAATTAAATAACATGTTGGCCGGAATACAGTTAAAAATAATAGAAATACAGTAATAACAATAAACCATGCATGCTTTATGCATATATAAGAGATTCAGTTAGTAGGCACATCATTGATCATTAATAATATGCCCATTGACCTTATCAATAAGTTTTTCTAATAATTTATCATTATTATCAGAAAACTACTAGCCTACTGACCTGGATTGTATTCGCTTGAAAATGGAGATGCACACATATTATTTTCATATTAACTCACTTTGAAATGAATGTATTATTTCAAAATTATTAGTTCATTAATCCATTATCTGCTGATCCATCTAATTAATTGATATCATTTGCATTTTTTGTATTTGAATTTATTTCAACTTCTAACACATTGAATTTAAATCCATGTGAAAGATGAAAATAACAAGCCACACAAAATATAAGTTACCCAGCCAGCCTGACATGATACTAGAACAATGACAAAGTAGGTCCTGTACATTATCAGAGTCAACATTTGACTGAGGTGATAAGGAAACAATTACCATTAGAAACACTCCATTACAGTTTAACAATGGGAAATGAGTGTGTGACTTTGTTGATACTGTAGTTCAGAGGAAGCAAGAAATGTTTTCTCACCCATGTAGTTTCTCACATTGATGTAAAGAAGATGTAGTCTGCTTCAAAATATTATATAATTGTAATCCCATTAATCTTATTTTAATCTCAATATAATTTCAATGTCACTGAGACATTTTATATCACTAGGGAAATTATATTTATTTCAAATGTTGATGGAAGCACTCGTTTTTTTTTTTAACCCATTATGTTTGAATTGCTTTGTTTGCTGACAACGTGGAGATTTTTCATAAATGTTTCATTGATTTGTGTGGTAAAATCATCCGTTTGGTGGTTTTCCATCCGAGTGATACAACTTCATCACCTTGAACCTTAATTGGGAAGAATATCTTTGCATCAGATTTCAATATTGATTTTTTTTTTAAATCTCTTGAAAGAGACACTTGATGTGGGTCTACAATTACACAAAAATGTTAGTGTATATATAATTCATTTATCTTACATATTTATTGTATACAATTCAATTGTGACTGCGCAGCAGCAGTTGGCAAGGACATTTTGTGATGTGAATTATGAATAAACATTTGAAAACACAAACACAACTGATATCACAACTGAACGAAATGAGAAAAAAGAAATAAAAATAAGAAACAAACTACATATTGATAATGTTATCAAATAATACTGTAATATCAAATTATTAATTGAATAATTCATTATAATTATGCCCATCTAATATTCATATATAACATTAATAATAAATAATTCATTACTATTATTCATTATTAATTATTAATTCATTATTATCAAATAATTCCTATGAATTGGGAGGAGCTGATATCTGCAACAAATTCCACTCCTTGATGGATCTATTTATCACAGAATCCTTCTCTTTCTAACCCTCTCGAATCTTGAAATTGAGATCATCTTTTTTCAGTGATGATAGTAATTCAGTGTTGTTTTTGTTTTTCAAAATTATTCAGGGTATTTTATTGACTTTGAATGTTTTGTGTCATTATTCATTGAACATGATTTTTTATTTTTGTAGTTTCACTGTTGCGGTGTGACAAACTATGAAGACTGGTATGCCATCAGTGCGTGGCCCACCCACAAGTACGTTCCAGACTCGTGCTGTCTACCAAAATACATGAATATTACTGGTAAGACACCTTCTTGGTATCCTGTTGAGCGTAACCGTGAATATTAACATTTCTGTTTGTTTGGCTGAAACAGTCGAGGCACTGCTTTGAGATCTCCAGTCCCAATGTAGGCACGAGATTTTGATGTCCTTTCACCTTCTTCCCGTCATCGTTTCATCAACGCCCACTTCTGTGTACTTCCAAGTAACCTGGCTGTTTATGGGGTCATCAGCAATAGTTATATAAAATATATGTGGTAGAAAATACTGATCTTCAATTGGTAAGGTGGATATCGATGGTACATACTGTCAAGTTTTATGTCAACAAGGAGTCAAGTAATGAGTTAGATCATCCAAAACATTCATTTGTACTTAGGCCTATTTAAATTTTTATTAATTATGGGAAAAAAGTGTGTCTATGTACCTGTAATTAATTGATTGATGATTATTGTTTGCTAAATGACCCCACCACTAGCTAGCTTATTCGGGAGTGTGAATGATCATGTGATAATGAAACTATGAAGTGATGATAAGTGAAGACGTCCTTACAAAAACCCATGCCTTATGCGGGACTCGAACCAACGCCCAATGTGACTTCAGTTTCTAAAGCAGTGCCTTAGCTGATTGAGCCAAGGAGGGCAGCTTCTGTAATTATAGTGGTATGAGGCCTGTTGACAGAATTTTGAATGGGTGTGGTAAATTTTCTGTGCTCTCGATTGAAAAAAAATAAGTATCATTTATAATGTAAATAATATGAATATATTTTTAAAAAGATGCAGTACCGCCAGGCTCAGGCTGGGGGAAATTTAGCGACCCGAGCATAACATCAAGGACAGCCCAAATATACAATATTATTCACACCTATCACTATGAAACTCAATGCCATCGCTCACTATTTCCATAGCAGTGATGATTTTATCGACCATTGAACTTTCTTTATCGATATAAAAAGTTATTATTGTTAGGCAGTGTCGGACTGGGTCCAAAAGACCTCGGTGGCAACAGACTTTTGTCATAGTGGCAAGCAGACTGTATTGTTTGGCGCCACTGGCACCGCTGAAAAAATGGGTGGTGCCACCCCCTACACGCCTGAAACCAAATCGAAGAAAATTCAAATGAAAGAAATATGAACATTTGAAAGAGAATGGACACACGTGAGCGTGTTCAAACATTTAATATCGGGAACAGATTTTATATACAAGATGGCGTGAAATAAAACGATAATTTGATTTGAATATTTACTACTATAAATGAATGTACATCAGATAGTGCAACACCTTGTACTGTATGAAATGTAATCAGGATTCCATACCCGTGAGGCTACAAGCTGGAAAGGCTAGGCACCTACAAGCGGGGTTAGCGTAGGCAAGCCCAAGTAGTTGCGTGGTCGGGAGCCGAATCCCAGCCGGCAGGAAAAGTTTGGGACGTTTCATGAGAATCAGTGCGGATTATTAGGGAATACTGAGACAGAATACAGGCGCAATTCCTCCAGACAAATCAATGGTTGAAATTTATAAAATTATTTTTAATGCCTAAAACAGATTGATAGCACTACAAGCCCCTGAAAAAAAAACTTGAGACAGGTGGCCCACCGGGCAATTGCCCGGCTACCTGCTGGGCCAGTCCAAGGCCAGAATATTCAAGTAGTTCTAAGCCTAGCACCTATAAATATACTTATCAAGTAAACTAGTAATGGAGTGAACAAGATTGTTATGTACTGCATTAAAAATGTATACGAATTTGACGTTGAAACAAATCCCAATTGTATTGTGGTGTACATTTCTCTGTACATTTCTCTGTTAAGTTCTCCTCTTCCTTACTGAATTACATAACGTGAGAACACTCAGCTCTACTACTTTCTTACATTTTTTGCTGTTAGTGGTGCCGTTTTACTGCACAGCTGCATTGCAGTGTACCTTGAAGCTTGTGATTTTCTCAGTTAAAGATGGTCAAGGGTTGCAAAGTGTAGGAACAGAGTTAGTGGCCTTGACGCCACGTCATTGGCGTACTGTATTACTAATATTTGATATCAATAACAAGGGATGCAAATAGTAAAGGAAAGATACAATGATAAACATGAGACTTGAATATGAACAAAAGTGCATATTTAATTGCAGTGGCAAGCAGACTGTATTATTTGGCGCCACTGGCGTCGCTAAAAAATTAGGTGGTATCACCCCGTACACCCCTAAAACCAAATCAAAGGAAATAGTTATGAAAGAAAATGAAAGAAATATGAACATTTGAAAGAAAATGGACACACGTTCATGTTCAATGTTCAAACATTTTATATCGGGAAAAGAGTTTACATACAAGATGAAACAACACACAACGATAATACAACGAAAAATACAACGATAATCTAATTTGAATATTTACTACCGGTACTATAAATTAATGTCCATCAGATAGCACAATACCTTTTACTATATGAAATGTAATCAGTATTCCATACCCGTGATCTGAGAATCAACCGTCGCCGTGGAGTAGGGAACTAACGTACGAGACAGAACCAACGTGAAACCAACAACAAGAGAAATCTACTCAACCATCAGGTTTGATGCGTAAATGCAAGATAAGCTGACGTTTGCATTACAAAATTTACTAGCACAAAGTGTTCAGTATTATTACTGACACATCAGTGTAACAATGAAACGGGTTGTTCCACGAACGATAACCTTATTACGTTGAAAGCTTGTTCAAAGATGACCAGAAAAGCAAACTGGATATATCTATCTATCCAGAGAGCTTTACTCCACAATTGACCGGCAGGAGCGCCACTGTAGAGTACACAAACTTTCTTGATACTAGATCAAGCAGGCAGTGACTGCAGGTAAATCAAATTGAAATTCAGGCAAACGATTTGACTCTCGTCATAAGTGAGATTGACACAACTTCTTCTGGCATATGTTTCCAATGCTTGGTTTTTACTTTTTATTCACTCTCTTGTGTTTGTTCAAGGTTGCGGCCAGAGTGGGGAGCCTGATATGTGGTATAGCAATGGATGTGCCGAACAAGTTCAAATGTGGTTTGTGGAGCGCCTTCACATTGTGGGCATCGTAGGCCTAGTTGTTGCCTTTGTTCAAGTAAGTCATCAGTCATTTCGCACTTACCAAACAATGTATTCTTTTGAAATACCTCAATCAAATAGTCCTTTTCTGTAGCATCACTCAAATGGACCCAGCAGTTTTCTTCCTATTTTGAACTTGTTGTAAATTGTCAATGGTAATTCAACTTGTACTATTGTGGCAACTCCTCATAACTCCTTCAATGAAAAATATCTTATTTATCACTCAGTAAACCTATCAATCAATATATTTACTGTAGTCAATTCCTTAAAAATCAAAATACATATTTTCTCCATCATCTTTATAGCCGCGGTATTTAATAATCATAGTTGTCGATTTGTTTAGCCACAACTCTTTTTCAAGATGAATTGTAATCTTCATTAGGTATTGAGTAACACTAGGAGTATTTGCATTGGGAGATGAGCTTAGAAGTATGAAAATCTAGAATGAAAAATATTTCGTCAGATCAATCCACATCTACGGACCTTGAATTACTTCAAACGTTCAAAAACCTTACCTGCAACTTGTTGATATTTATAGTGCTGCAACCTGTCGCATATACACTTTGCAGAACCAATTGATCCCAACCTTCAATAAAATGGATACTTTCATTGCGTTTTCTTTGTCATTTTGCATCCGAATGTTGTGAAAGTCACTGAAAATATCCGTAACTTCATTTTTCATATTCAGTGAAAATGTTGAAGTTTTTTGAAAATTTTCCACATTTCAAGTATTTTCCAACGCCAATAGATCTCAGTCATCATTACAGTGCGTCGTTGAAACCCAATATAAAAAAAAAAAATTAAAAAAAAAGGAATTTTCCATCCGTGTTTTTCTCATGAGGATTTCTCAAAATTTCTGATTTTTTTCTGGAAAAACCTTCCAACCAATTTTTCTGAACAACAGTCTCAACCTATTCTGGTATGACAGAAATATGTATAAAAAATTTCAAGCCGACAGGTATTTTTTCCTGACCTGTATGCCGCGCACAAAATTACAAAAAAAAAAAACATTAAAAGGATTCGGTATGTGAAATGGAAATCTTTGCTACGCTCATCTAACTATGTAGTACAGTAGTAACAAATCTAAAACTATTCAATATTGAAAAATATTAAAAATAAAACTATTCAATTTTGTGTTTATACTTATTCTTATCTGCATATATATTGAATGATAAGAAAACATATAAGTAGCAAGAAGCCAAGTATGTACCTTACATATTACATTATGTCTATGCATTCATTTCAAATTGTGCGATTACTCTTCCTCACCGCGTATTTCTTCTGTCCAGCTGTTCGGCTTGATATCGTCGATGCTGTTGTTCTGCACCGTTCGCCACAAACGCACGTCACACACCTACAAGTCGTACGACCCGCATTCATGAGTCATAGTTTGCTACGACACGAGAGCGTCTTGACAGTCGTCTCATTCTCAAGTGATATCGAGTGCCTTTACAACACTAGGATTCAACCAGTCTCGGATGACAGTGCCATTTTCTAGTTTGTTCTGTTCAGTGATACAAACATGCCAATCGAAATGGCGTCTTTTATGAAGAAAATATGTGAACCTGCAAATTGTTTTGCTGGCATTACTTTTTTAATTCGAAGCCAACAATTATTATTCATATTTGCGTACTTCAGGGGAGACTAAATGGGTCCTAAATTGTTTGTTTATTTATATTCCATAATAGTAATATCTAATCTACTAGATAGAAATTTCATGATGTTTGACTCGAGCATTCTTTTCAAGTAATAATCGCCAATGCAGCTGACTTTATATTAGACATACATAATTATGGTGTATTTTTCATGATTGATTCAACGTTATTAATTATTATCACTCATCCTCACGTTTGATAATGTTGAACGCTAGTCTATCTTCCATTGCTTTTATTAAACATTCCATAAACTGTAGCATTTATGTAAGTTAGCCATAATAATATTTATTTATGTTAAATTAAAAATGTAAATTGAAAGAGTTATGAGAGTAAATATTAATAACTATTACATAAAAAATAAAATGATAATTTTGTTCAATTCCTACTACTTCAGTGAAACAAGACTTTGAAAAATGTAGGAACACACAACTGGATGAGATGAGGTATACATTTATTATGATTTTGAATTTTATATTATATTTAATTATTCATTGTGTATTTGTATGTATTGTGTAGACCTTATTGACTGAATAATCAATTGATTTCAACTTTGTCAGTTGGTACTACGAAAGAACATACGTATTCTGCTTTTCTCAAACCAAAGTTATTTCAAGTTACTGATGGTTAAATTTTCTCTAGGGGTTGCTATAATTTTCAACTTTATATTTCATCGTAGGAAGAACGTTGAAAAAATATTATATACATATACATACTATATATTCTTCATTTGTGAAGACTGGATTTGCGGAACTTTGCCTTCTGTGATGAGAGTGGGGGGTTCTCAAAAGAACCTGGTATCTCGACGTTGCGTCGCAAAACTGTGTGCCATCTTCTAGAATCGTTTTTGTATCTTAGAGATTCTTGAAACTCCTAACGATTTGTGGATAAAAATGCAAAATAATAGTAAAATACACCAGTGAAATACACTGAACACTGCCGCATAATCGTATAGAAATCATCTGTATTCTATACTGTGCTATAGAACACAGGTAAAAACCTTGTTGTACGTAGCAATAACATGGTAGCAACGAGAAAATACGGCCTACTCTGACGTGAGCTTGTATGTGTGTTTATTCATGAATTTGTATATTCGTATTCATTGAAAACAGTATATATAATATATAATATCATGATATATATAATATGATATTCGATATATCATATTATATTACGGCCAACAGTGTTGCGTGAAAAGGAAAAGGTAATACAGCCCTGAAATCAACCTCTTCAGTTCTTACAAGGCTTTGTTCAGTAAAATTATTCAAACAATTTCAGCTTTTTTAAAAAATCTTTAATATAAAAAAAAAAATTGAATCCTTGTTTTGCAGATTGAAATAACTCAAAATACCAGTTGAAGGTTATAACTTATAACTACCAACTAGTAATGTTATTATAGTATAAAAAAAGATCATTGGTAAAGATGTTATCACTTCATCAGGAAAAATCCATTTTCGTTATCGGAGAACTATCGATAACCGTAGCACTTGATAGTCCTCACTATAGTCAGTGCTCAGTGTTTCACATTACTTATTAGTTCCAAATAACGTTGATAGTAGTATTCATTTCTACAACCCTACTAGCTTATTTCCAAGGCTGTTTAGTGATGCTGATGCCTTTCTTGTAACATTCTTCAGAGCCTCGAAAGGAATCTAAAACATGAGAAAACATGCCTTAGCTAGATACCATACGTGGAGCATAAAAAGGATATCATAAATATTCCACTTTGGAAGAAATTGATAGTAAATTAATTGATTTTCTGAACATTAGGGTCCATTTGCAATCTTTTACTATTTTTATAAAATATATGTGTCAATCATTGGGAATGGCGAACATAATTTGCTAAAGATACAATCTCTAAATATGGAAAATGTATCTCCGTTATTCCAGTGAATCACATATATGTTAGTTGGGCTTCTGTCAATAATTTATCTCGATCCCTTGTTATTGTTAAAATATGAAAATTAATTTCTATTCACTTGACATGAACATGATGGGGTGTGAAATTGTTTGTGTTCAGTTACATATTTGGAGAGACACTGCCTCACTAGGCTCATACAGCTAAGGCACTGCTTTATGAATGGAAGTCCAATTGGGTGTGGGTTTGAATCCTGCATTGACTTGGGCTTTTATAAACATCATTCATCTATCGTCTGCTCATTTTTAGCCCCAAATAGTCTAGGGCTGGGTCATTGAGCAAACAATACTCATCTGCAACATTGATTGACGTATATTTTAAAACTTTTTTATTCATTCATATTTCATATTTTCTGTACTTTAAAGAACAGACATTTCAATTTGAAACTTGAGCCTCCCACGTGGCTTATTCAGCTTATAAAACTTATTTCACTGCTTTGAAAAATGAAGTCAGGTCAAGCATGGGTTCTAGCCCTTCATAAGGCGTGGGTTTTTGTTAACGTCCTCTCACCTTTTATTAGTTCATAATGCTTAAGAGTCCACGGAAGTCGATTTAGCGAAATATCAGTTTCTTGTTGATAACTTTTGAACAGTGTGAGATATAAAAATTCTAATAGGCCTACATGAGAAACACAGATAATTATAGTAGCTCCAAGATAATATAAGTTATAACTAATTAGGTCATGTCGCAAAACTGTCAAGCGTTGACAGCTAAAAAATGTGTTTTTTTAGCTGTCGATGCTTCACAGTTATGCAATGTGACTTGAATAGTCATAACTTATATCATCTTGAAGCTATTATAATTATCTGTGTTTCTCGTGTATTAGAATTTTGATAATTTCTATAATTTTTATTATATTAGAAAATGAAATGAAAAAAAATATATATATCTCATACCGTTCAAAAGTTATCACCAATAAACTGATATTTCGATGAATCAACTCCCCTGGACTCTTAACATGCAACCCTACCTACAGCTACATATGGGTACTTGAATGGTTTTTTTTATTTCATTATCAACCGCTCATTTGTACTCCCAAATACTAGCTATTTTTTGTTGATCATTATTTAAAAAAATTTGAACAAAGAATTTACTGAGGGGCACTTATTCACGTACATGGCATTCTACTTCTACGCCTAGTGTATCATTAACAAGTTATAAATACAATTTGTAAATACGATACATTTTAAATTGTTCATTATTTTTTCACTGGATTTGTCCATCTGATGTCAATCCTCAGTAATGAATAGAATATTATTGGTAAAATTAATGATTTTCATACATTTGTAATTACAACTAACTTATCGCTGCTGATTCTTCGAGCAATACACGATTCTACGTGCGCTACGCCCCATATAATTTGTACAGTTTGTGCTCGTGATGAAACAAGTGTTACGGAGAATACTCACATCTACCGCAGCACTCAGTAGGTTGGTGAGAGACGTGACACCTCCAACAAACCCTCGACCGATTTTACCAAAACTCTCCCCATCGTTGCCGTACTTCTCATCTTCTTGAATAGAATCCACGATCGGCTTTGGCTGATCAAACAATCCCTTAATGAGTATTCAACACCAAATATTGTATTGGAACAGTTGAATAATATTCAAACACAAATTACTTTCCTAACTCAGAAAACATTAAATGTATATACAGTATGACGCAAAAGTAAAAAGCCGTTCCATTTTCTGAAGCCCGGGAGGTAGGCAACTTGTCATGCACGCTAGAAACCGGTCCGAGATTCAAAGTCCACATACAGGTATACTGACTGAAGTAAAATAGTATTGATTATATTTGAAGTGATTTCATCTGTGCAATTCAAAATAATGTTTCGATATGTTTGTATCATTCGTATTGGTTTTAATGTCGCACTGCACTGATGACTATACGATCTATTGGCGTCAGTTGTTTTGATGTTGATTCTCTCTCGTATTTACCATCAAGACATGTATTTGATCCAAATCAAATCTTGATCCGTTTTCTTTTCTTGTGTGCGCTCCACAGGCCACAATGCAAAACCGAACTACATGCTATTTTATCTATGGGCGTTATTTTTTAATGAATGCATATTAGGGTTTTAAGGCGCATCGACAGCGAGGTCATTTAGCGCATGTCCGTTATTTTTCTTCCATCTTTAAATACTTATAGCTTTTGGTGGTAATTGGATCGGTAAATTTGGGCAGATTGACGATTCAAATTGAAGAACTTACCTATATGAGAATAAAAAGTAAAGAAAAACGAACAATATCTCTCATTGAAAATTTAAAATTCATAATACATAATATATATGGAATATATGAAATATTAAAGTATATAACCAATCCAAAGATATACTGATCTATTGTTCCAAATATTATTCATCAACGCGGAAACGCATGACGCGTTCACCTAGTATAATTCAATCAGCACCTCAGTGATAGTGGAATGATAATGAAAATAACAAATCAATGAGAATATTAGTTATGTTAATTGAACGTTTGGAAATGATGATACCCACATAAGCCGAAGATTGTGTCTGGGAAAGACGATATCCACCTTGAAATCCGAACAAATACCGGTACGTCACTGCTATCCCTAATTTCCTAATTAATTTTTATGATAATATAGAATGCTTTGATTTGATCGTTTCCAATTAATTGATGACACCCATTGCTCGAATTTTAATCGGTATCTTGACGGCTTTGAGTGATTCAAAAACATTACATTATATATTTTTTCACATCAAAACGGCTGGATTGATTTGAGGAAATTCTCAGGATAATATGTATCATGATTATATTGAAATTCACTGGGAATTTGAATTATCTCGGGTGAAATATTTTCGACGATTTTTTTCCTCTGGGTTATTCTTACAGGATTTTTGAAAACTTTAAATGAGTTTTACCAGAAGTGATTCGACAAATTGCGCCTCAAAATTATACAGTATCGAAATAGATACAGACACTTGTGCATGCCAAGTTTCAACTGATTTTGAGTTCTAGTTTGACCTGTGGAGCGCGGAAAAAAGGCACTTTCTTCGATTATGGTGGGATTGAGTCTTCGCTTCGCGCATCCAATTACACAAAAGTGATCTCGATTAGGTGACAATCACATTGCTTATGGAAGGAATATTCCATGTGACACTTTGGACAAATTGGAATGAAAATAGTGGATCAGGGATTCAGAACGTGAAGAACTGAATAGTGAAGCGCAAAACAAAATTAATGATTACTCATTAGGCGATGCATGAATGACAAAATAATATGGACGAAATGAATGAACATGCACATAATGACTGAATATATAATGAACGTTCCAAAATTATATATAAATGAATATATAATATATATATAATATAATAATATAATATATATATAATATAATCTACAACAACACAACAAATTGAAACGAACAATTGAACTACACAACAATTGAACAATTGAATAGAATCGTGAATTCAATTGTCGAAACCTCTTCACCCGCAAAACCTATTTTCGATTATTTGTTCAGAGTTTTTCTTGAACAATTTCGTCTCAAACAAAAAAAAATCATCTCATGAGAATTTAAGAATGTGTGTTTCTGACCATTTGAGAACAGAATGTAATTCTCTTCTACTCCATACTGAAATCATTCCAACTCTAATTATGAATTGACAACAGTGCCAAACAACCCTTCGAACCTGTCGAACAAGTTGAATGGCAACATTGCTTGGTGGTATGATTCACAATCACGCAGATCAAACTACATGCTGGGAATTGTTCATATCAGTCCTACCTGCGATGCGACCTTTGCACCCTGACCCCACCGGTTTACCATCTGTGTGGCGTGCTGCCTACCTCCCAGGCTTCAGAAAATGTAACTGCTTTTTACTTTTGCGTTATACTGTACACTAACAGCACAACAATTGGGAAATTATTTCCAAGTTTTTTGGTTGACACTAGTTGAACAGGTAGTGCTAGATTGGATGTGGGCAAATTTTCTTTCTTAAATAGGACAGGTAGGGAGTGTAATGGTCTTGGTAGAAGTGTGTTTGAGGGAGATGAAAAAAAGATGAAACAATTTTGTAAGAAGGTTAGGGAGGCGGTCAAACAGTCGTGACCAAGAATAGGGAACTTTCCACCGTGCATTTATGCGCAACTGTAAGAGTTATGATGGTAATAATAATAATGATAATAATAATAACTTAGTAGTCAACTTCAGACTGGTTTTTACGGTCCCGTGATTGGCTATTGAGGGTTGAATATCTCGATATTTAGAGAGAACTGCTCTGCCACGTGCTGTGTCATATGGTTTCTTGTTTTTAATTAGTAAATTAATAGCTTGATTATCTGTGATTTTACCTTGAAATATATCACGTGATGACCAAAGGTTTATCTGACAATTCTTGATGGAATACTATTTCACAAATACAACATGGACTTGATTTTCTCCCAACTGTTCATGCAATTTTTTTGTACATACAGTCGTCGTCGAGGACAGATGTGTTTTTGTTTCGCTTTCGTTATCAAGGTTTTAGGCTATCCACCAGCATCATTGAAAAAATTTAAGAATCGAATATCTAAAGAAAAAGTGAACGAATTAAAAGTCGATGAATTAATATTTGCAATCAAGACGCGAGGTGACTGACTGTCTCCAATGAAAAGTCAGTGTTGTTGATAAAATGAATGAATATTATGAAAGAAAGGAATGAGGATGATGATGAAATGCTAGTGGTGTGGCTGCAGGTCTGCAAATCATACAAGGCTGAGAAATGCATCAAGGTGCACTCTTTAAAGTACGGGAATATGATACTCATACATATTGTTTTATCGATAGATATTAATGTTAAAATACCACACGTGACATAAATTTTTTTTTTTCAAGAATCCCTATATTTATTTCGAATTTTTCACTGCGAGTCACGCCAAATAAACGCTACGTCACAAGAAAGTTCCGTAAGAGTACGTAGCTGGCTGTCGGCCGCCCGCTATAGCAGTCGAAGAAGGAGGGATAGTTCATTGACACTTGTGGTTGGGTAAACAAGTGAGAAGTGAGTTTTTGTATGTGTTTTTAAATGTGTATCATTGATTATTGAAAATTAAGATGAAGTACTCTTTACTTTTATTAAAAATCTAGTAATAAACGTCTTGTACATTCGTAATACAACGGGAGGAGTGCGTTACTGTTGCGTGTATGGGTGCCACAACAATCGAAATACATATTTAGATAATTTTAGGATACATATTTAGAAAAATTCATATTTATGCCTATGTCTTAAAATAACTCTCCCCCTCCCTACCCTCTTCAAAAATACCCAAAACATTCGTCTAACTTGTTTAGAAGAAATAGTTGAGCTGTCAGATGGAATAACGCGGGTTAGCAGTATACAAGTTACGAGTGGTGAACGCCTTTGTGACGTCACGCCGCATGCTAGATGGAGTATGCAGACCATTAGAAAAAAAATCAAAATAAATACTAGAAGTTGGCATTTTTTCACTATTTTTTTTCAACTTGTCGGCATTGAATGGATCTAACACATAAGTTTTGTCTATGTCTATCATTGTCAATTCCTTTAAAGACTCGGATCGGCATTATGGGAGAACGATTGGGGCTTATCGAGGCCAAATGTCAAGAATGTAAGAAAAGGTTGGCCGTGGAAGTGAAAATGCTGCCTAATCCTGAAGACTCCATTCGATGTAGGCCTACTCAAGAAAATAATTACTTGTATCAAAATTGTTGGCTTCTAGGAGAGCCCACGTTCGTCATTGTCGCCGTCATTGAACAATACAAATTCAATGTCATGTGAGAGAAACACCTTAAGTATTTTTAACATGACATTGCACATTGCAGTTGTAAAACCAAATTCCATGCTTTTGGGGGCTGTCTATAATAACTGATGTCGATTAAATGATATATCACCCCTCTCCCCCCCTTGTCCGAGAAGGTCACAGAGATGATTACTCCCCCCCCCCCTTGATGATGTCACAATCCAGTCAATGTTTACCTCCCCCCTCACCCCCCCTTTAAAATGATATGCGCAAATTTTAAAAATGAAGTCAATTAAACTGATCAAAAAAAAGTTTACTATGATTTTTTCAGTGATCGCACATTAATTTTAATAGCTTTGTAATTTAGTTGGGGAAAACAGAATGATGTTACTGGTCAGCAATTTACATATGATAGATCGAAGATCCAAGCAATAAACATGACAGAATCAACTCTCAAAACTCATAGTTTGGACAAAGGGCTGGGATGGCTCCCACAATATAGGCCACGACCGCTTCCTTCCCACTATCCTTCCCATTACCCATAAAACCTTCATCTCATCATCCCATCATCTCATTAATCATTCATCGGACGCCAATAGATCTCAGTCATCATTACAGTGCGTCGTTAAAACCCAATATAAAAAAAGATGATCACAGCCATCTAAATTTTTGATTAAAATATACTTT
The DNA here is from genome assembly GCA_964007535.1 of Brachyptera risi. Lineage (NCBI taxonomy): Eukaryota > Metazoa > Arthropoda > Insecta > Plecoptera > Taeniopterygidae > Brachyptera > Brachyptera risi. The sequence continues at coordinate 19,499,749 of OZ023327.1, read as the reverse complement.
CATACAAATTATGAGGCGCCAACTGATTTTCCTGAAAATTAGAAGAAATTAATAATATGGAGTGTAAATGTGGGTGTCACATAGTTCCCCTCCCCCCCCCCCCTCCCTTTTGTCAAACATTATTGTCGCATGTTCGATGACCCACCCTTCCCCTATAATTGTAGACTTGATTTATGGACAGCCCCTTGACAGGTTAAGCTGGTATATCAAAGTGTACAAAACAAACAAATTGAATGGTGTATAACAAGATGCATTGAGGGCTGGTTTGCCTGCGGCCGCAAACAAACGCAACCCTCAATGCATCTTGGTGTATACTATGAAATGCCAATAAATACAAATACAAATACCTGTAGAATGTTGACTAGTATTTTCTGGATAAAGCTGTATTGCGTTTTCTTGTCTGCGCTTAGATCCTTATCAAACCTGGCACGGTCCACATCAATGACTGGTGGCGCATTCTGCGAGGCGGAAGCCGTATTATCCACTACAGCAGACGACTTGAATACAACAATGGAATATTCAGCATACAAGTATCAAATTATTTACATTGTTTGAAAATAAAAATTATCAAATAACATCATTATTTGTGTGTAACTGAAATCTTCAGCTGAGTTATAAGATTATGTGCACGTCTATAAATGGAGACGATAAGAGAATATTAGAAAGACCTTCAGAAATTATCAAAGAATTGGGATGGAAAACGTTGGAAGAAAGAAAAAAAAATTGATAGACTTTTTAATTTTCATAGAGCTTGACAAGATAAAGATGGGTGGAGAGAAATACATGGTAAAATAGTTAAAGACAAATAAATAATAATAAATAAATAATAATAATTGCTATAACACTGAAACTATAGGCCCTAGTAGATGCAGATGAGAGAAAATAATGATTTTGTTTACTCAACGAACCCACCAACAGCTAGGTTATTTGGAGGTTACCTACGTTTGAGCGGATGATAAGAAAGAAAATGAGGAGAATGATGGTCAGAAAAGTCTCAGACCCACGCCAGGCTTGACTTCATTTCCGGAGTGGTGCCTTGACCAGAGTGGACCAGACGAGCTACTAAAAATTATAATAAATAATAATAATAATAATTTTTAAGAAAAGAAGAGAAGAAATTGGAAGAAAAAGCTCAAGACCAACAAACACCTTTTTTATCCATCCTGGCTTGGTTTTTCGTGGTTTCCCACAGTCCTCGAAGCAAATGCTTGGATGAAGTACTAATTGGCCACGACCATTAATTAGTAGAGCGATAGGCCTAATTATAACATTATAGGCCTATCACTAATTTAATTTGTGCATTTTGTATAATGATCAATTTTACATCTGCTGTCAAGGGAAAGAAGTAATCATTGCCCAAGAGATTCAGTTCAAAGTGGAAGATATCAACATTCGTGTGTTTATACTGAAAGACTTTTATTTACGGCGAAAAATTATGGTCACAGACAGCGCAGTCCTGGTGTTGAAGACCATTAGTTTTAAATAATCAAAATGGGGTGGTAAGATCGCCCTTGTGGTGCCCCGTCCAAACGATCCTATCTTTCATCCATATCCATAATTGGGGAACAATGATTTTGTATCAAGTTTCGATGTTATTAAAAAAAAAAAAAAAAAAAAAAAAAATATTCGTCAATTATACTGCCAAAGTTTTTTCAATTTCAAATTGTTCAACACTCCCTTGTCTTTATAATATATATCAAGATAGGCAATATTATGAAAAATCAGGAACAAAAAAATACTGCTAAATTGTCAATTGTCAATTTGATTTGTGTATAATCAAATTATAGCCATTTATAGGTTAGTGAGTGTCGAGTGAAATCTTCAAAGAATCCCAAATTGTTGACATGTAAACATTACCTCTAGGCGCTAAATGACCTCGCTGTCGATGCGCCTTAAAACCCTAATATTCATTCATTCATTCACATTACCTCTGAAGTAGATAATATGTACCTCTCCCCAAAACCATTGGTCCTCACTCACTTCGCTTACGCTCATCCAATAACATTACCCAGATGAATGTGCATGTTATGCCTTTCTCGTTTTCAATCAATTGACGAGTCAACCATCAGACGTCTAGGATACGTGCCTTTTCACACATTCTATTTAATTAGTATACATACTATACATAATACACACCTCTTCTGTAATTGTAGTCACGTCGGGACCGATCGGCAGAGTGATTTGCACCGGCCCTTCTGGTAATGGGGCCGCCTTAGTACCAACCAGTAGTACAACGAACAGAACGACAATTTTCATCGTTTGAGGGAAAACTGCAAATGATAAGAATACACGTATTAGTGTCAAACTCGGTGACTTATTCTCATCACAAGGGGCTGTTCATAAATGTCATCCACATTTTTTTTGGGGGGGGGGGGGGGAGGGAGGGGAGGGGTCATAACACATGTGACATTCAATGTGATCTATTTTAATTTTTATGCAAATCAGTTTGCGCCACCTAATGTGTATGAAATTATATTATAATGCAAAATATATACGTGGCTGTGAATAGTTTTCTTTTTTTGTGATTGAACTTCTTCGCTCTATGACTGAGCTATGAGTTTTGAGAGTTTAGTTCTGCTAAGTTTATTGCATTGGATCTCTCAAACGTAAATTAATTGCTTTAGTTTAGAGGTGAGGAAGATTGAAATCCAATCTGTGAGATATCAGTAGTCCATGGACGAATGAGTAATGCAGTAACATGTTATTAACAATCTATTTTGTATCACCAATTAAGTTGCACTGACACTGACAGTGCAATGACGAGAAAATCAAGGAAAACTTTGTTCTAAAATTTCAGTAATACAATATCACTGATGTTCTAGGTTTTCAAGATTTGCATTCATAATTTTTAGAGAGGGGTGGTAAATATTGACAGGATTGTGATGTTTTAAAAGAGGGGTGCTCATCATATCTGTGACCTTCTCGGACAAGAGGTAGGTAGGGGAAGGTGTGATATAACTTTTTCGCAAATTTGAGAGTTTTAACCACTAAGATGACATCAATAAATGACCTATATGATTATAAAATTGAATAGTTATCGTAGAAGCTACACAAAAATGCGAAAATTATTCAGAACATATACACCAATATTCCCATACTTCCATATTCATCAATCAACCTCACTGGCAAAGATTATTATAGGAAAATGCTCTTCAAGCCCTGGGCCTTTTTTAGTCATTAGCTTCACTAAACATTAATATGTGTGGACTTGAAAATGGGTCTATACTTTATAATAATTATTATATAGGCTCTAAGCTTCGACATTATCTATGTCACGTGTATTTTCTATATTTATCATTAACCAACTTACTGTTCAATTTATCATTAGGGAGTTGAAAAAAGTCCGATATTCAAATTTGCAATAAACAACATTCGAAGTAATTCCGAATTCAAGAGAACACCTATAACTAATAAAATATCTGACTGGTTGCTATTGTGAGAACTCATTTGACAGTTAAATATCAACGACATTTTCAAACCTAAATCTGAGCCGTGAAATTATATATAATAGTTTGAATTCATGTTGAACAAACCATAAAAATTATTCAACATCTAATGATAGTTGAATTAGAGCTCCTAATAGATTAATTGACTTACCCATTTATTGTCCGTGTATGTGAATCCTCTTCGACGAACCAGCTAAGCATGTGCTCGCAAGGCCTAATTGACAGGTACAACTTTGACACAACTTTTCGAGAGGAGTCAAGAGAGATCGTTCGTTATCAATATCCCGCAAACAGTTCGCTCTTGAGTGATACCTCGTCAAGAAACCAGCAGAATGACTTCGTCAATCCATATTAGCTCATAATATCGTCATCATTACATTTAATATCACTTTCTAAAGTCAATGTCACAGTGGATTCCATCTAAAATTGTAGACAGATTTCTTTAGGCGATGTTTTTCAAACATGTGTGTCAATGATTGCATTAAGATATCTATTTCAATAACATAATTATTTATTTTATTTTCATTCTGTTTTGATTCATTTTGTCTCGAATGTATACTCGATGTTATTGCAGCGCCATTGAATATAATTGTATTCTCGATTTCTCTGTTCTTTATTAATCCGAATACGTAGTGGCAGTGAAAGTAATCAGTGAAAAGTAAAAACCCCACTCATATTAATGTCATGTACACTCAGTGCTACAAGTAGAGCGCCTGTCACTGACGAATGTATCAATTAATATATTCGATCAATATCTATTACTAATTTGATCTTCCGTGACCTCGAATTCGGCTAATGTTGAGAATCTCTCGTATTGTAGGCTGTTGTGAAAGGTAATATTGAAAATTGTGAAATTAAAAAAAAAAAATTGGATAATAAAAGATGGAAGTGCTTCGTGATCTGGGAGGTGAAGGGACATATCGGACCCGGTTCGATCCCCGCCACCGTCCATCTTTACAGGGGTTTTTCGTGGTTTCCCTCTGTAGTCTAGGCTAATGCCGGGATGGTTCCTACAATATAGGCCACGACCGCTTCCTTCCCACTATCCTTCCCACTACCCATAAAAACCTTCATCTCATCATCCCATCATCTCATTAATCATTCATCCGACGCCAATAGATCTTAGTAATCATTACAGTGCGTCGTTAAAACCCAATAAGAAAAAAAAAAAAAAAAAAAAGATGGAAGTAATGAAGAAACCGGCACATGCAGTGCAGTGGTTAACGTGCTCGCTTCATGTGATCCGGTAGGTGAGGGGAATATCGGAACTGGTTCGATCCCCTCCACCTTCCATCTTCACAGGGTTTTTCGTGGTTTCCCTCTATAGTCTAGGCTAATGCTGGTATGGTTCCTACAATATAGGCCACTATCGCTTCCTTCCCATTACCTTTAAGAAACATGCATCTCATTAACCCATCATCTCATTCAACATTCATCCGACGCCAATAGATCTTAGTTATCATTACAGTGCGTCGATAAAACCCGATATAGTAATGCAAACACCGAGACGCGTGGCCGAGTGGTAACACACTGAACCGTCATTCGGGACCAGGGTTCGATTCCCGCCATGGTCGACCAACCTGACCGGGGTTTTTCGTGGTTTCCCTCTGTCATTCAGGTTGATACTGGGATGGTTCCTTAACAACAGGCCACGACCGACTCCTTCCCACCATCCAAAAACACCCAATAAAATAACCTTTCATCGCATCACCCCACCATCTCATTTATCATCCACCGACGCCAATAGATCGTGGCCATCAGTATAGTGCGTCGTTAAAACCCAATATAGAAAAGTAATGCAAATTTTCTTACTGAAGTAGGCTTACTGTAAAGCATGAAGTTTGTGCAGCTATGGTGTTGTGATGTGGGGTATTGGGATATTTCACGACGTTGTTTACAATAAAAATAAACACAGCTACTACTTTTATTAATGATAAGAATACATCATAATTATGATTATTCATATTTCTACAATTTTTATGCTTGTAAACGACTGAATATTGTGAAAACTTCACTGCAGCTCCATGGATTTTACGATTTTGATTTCGAGTTTTGAACAATGTAGTTGTAGTTGCATTTCTTTTCGCGAAACTCGTCCTTACAAAACATAATGCCCTACAAATTCGACAGTAATACAAATATAACCCTGATATTTGTGTTTTTATGTTGGTAGACGACGTTTTATCTTTAGTGTACTGTGTATAGGCCTATATTTCATATTAAAATTGCGTATATTGTGCCATCGTGGTGGATACCCTTGATTATATCCTACATCGACAGAAATATATGACGATGCAGGAGAAGATGGACTGATCGCGCGGAGAGAACACATCAGCCGTCATGACCAGTGGCGTAACAAGGCATGACGAGACAGGAGTGCAAATTGTATAAATGGGCCCCTCCCCTTTTTTCCATATTTGGCGAAGTCCCGAAAAGTACTCGTGTGTTTCCAATTCATTCAATTAAAAATGTGATTCAAATTTTCTTCGAACTTTTATACCATTTATTGCACATAAATTATGTATTATACCTCATTTATTGATTGCTATTAAAATTCCTCCGCCTTGACTTTTTGCTTTGCAAAATGTCTATAACATCACTAAAATAAATCCGTCTTGTTCTCTCAGGTTCAATTGATAAAATTGAACCTGCACTGAGTCTCGTTTATAGAAAAAAAACTTTGAAGTTTAAACCTATAAATTGGAAACAATGAATTATAAATCATCATCTCAGCAAATTGTGCCAGTCTCAGTGGGCCCCCCCCCCCCAAAGTAAATTTAGTTGTGGGCCCCTGTTTCACTGCACCGCTTGAACCACCGATATTTACGCCACTGGTCATGACGACCTGATGGGCAGGCGAGACATTATTATTATTATTATTAACTCTTGCAGTTGCACATAAATGCGCAGTGGCAAGTTCCCTATCGATCCTATCCTATCGCCTCCCTAACCTTCTGACGGAATAGCTTCAACCCTATTTGATCCTCCTCAAGTATACTTCTACTAAGCCCATTCCAATCCCTACCTGTCCTATTCAAGAAATAGAACTTACCGACATCTAATCTAGCCCCCTTTATAACTACTGCTCTATCATGACTTCGCCTACCCTCATACCCTGACTCATTCCTTTCAATCAACCTATTCAACTCTCCCCAGCCCCCTTCTCCTTCCATTACCCTGAAGAAATTACAGATCCGATCCTCCTTTCTCCGTATTTCCAATTCCCTCTACCCCCTCTCATTCTCCCCCCATTTCCACCTCCTAACCCTACCTGTAACCCTTCTAACTGCAATCCTTTGCACCCTTTCCACATCCCTTATCTCACCTAATCTATAAGGATCCCAAACTGAACTAGCATATTCCACCATGGGACGCACTAACGAGAAATAAGCCTTTTCCTTTATCTCCATACTTGTCCCCCTAAGCTGCCTCATTACAAAGTTTAGTGCATTTATACTCTTTTTTACTATTCTCTCAATCTGACTCCCCCACCCCAGACGTCTATCATATATGACCCCTAAGTACTTGTAATTTTCCACTGACTCAAGTGACTTCCCTCCTACATCATACACTACATCAGACCTCACTCTCCTCCTACCGAAGGTGACTAACTTACACTTCCCTTCATTTAACCCCATCTTGTTCAACTGAACCCAACAATTAAGTGCCGTCAAATCTGCCTGAATAGCTACTACATCCTCCTCTGTATTGATTTCCCTATATACCACACAATCATCTGCAAATAACCTTATTCTCGAATTAACAACCCTAGTCAGATCATCTACACTGTAAACCGCAAAGGTTCATTAGGGTTAGAAAAAGAGTGAAGTAGGGTGAAATAGGGTGTTATAGGAGTACAATAATGACCCTCACACAAAAAGGGTAAGCAAGGGTTCGAAATTCCGATAAAGGTTAACATTTTAACCCATACTTGGAGGTGCAAATTTTATAGCCAAAAAGGTTACAAAAATTAGCGTAAAGGTGTCGAATTTGATTCTTACAAGACGGTTGGAAGTTGAACTTGGAGGGTTATGATATTACACCTGAATGGTTCCAATAGAGCTCTCTGAAGGTTATTAGGAGGGTTCATATTCCCCTCATATACGTATAATATTCTAGCCTTCTCGATGTACAATATCAATCTTTAAGGAGTCGAATTTGATTCTTACAAGACGGCTGGAAGTTTAATTTGAAGGGATACGATATTACACCTCAATGGTTCCAATAGAGATCTCTAAAGGTTATTGGAAGGGTTCATATTCCCCTCCCATACGCATAATATTCTAGCCTTCTCGATGCACAATATCAATCTTTAAGGTGTCGAATTAGATTCTTACAAGACGGTTGGAAGTTGAACTTGAAGGGTTATGATATCACACTCAAATGGTTCCAATAGAGCTCTCTAAAGGTTATTAGAAGGCTCCATATTCCCCTCATATACGTATAATATTCTAGCCTTCTCGATGTACAATATCAACTTTTAAGATGTCGAATTAGATTCTTACAAGACGGTTGGAAGTTGAACTTGAAGGGTTATGATATTACACTCAAAGGGTTCCATTAGAGCTCTCTAAAGGTTATCAGAAGGGTTCATATTCCCCTCATATACGTATAATATTCTAGCCTTCTCGATGTACAATATCAACCTTTAAGGTGTCGAATTTGATTCTTACAAGACGGTTGGAAGTTGAACTTGAAGGGTTATGATATTACACTCAAATGGTTCCAATAGAGCTCTCTGAAGACTATTAGGAGGGTTCATATTCCCCTCATATACGTATAATATTCTAGCCTTCTCGATGTACAATATCAACCTTTAAGGTGTCGAATTTGATTCTTACAAGACGGTTGGAAGTTGAACTTGGAGGGTTATGATATTACACTCAAATGGTTCCAATAGAGCTCTCTAAAGGTTATTAGGAGGGTTCATATTCCCCTCATATACGTATAATATTCCAGCCTTCTCGATGCACAATATCAATCTTTAAGGAGTCGAATTTGATTCTTACAAGAGGGTTGGAAGTTTAATTTAAAGGGATACGATATTACACCTAAATTGTTCTAATAGAGCTCTCTGAAGGTTATTTGAAGGGTTCACCTCATCTTCATATACGTATAATATCCAAACCTTTTGAACGTGCAATATCATCCTTTAAGGTGTCGAATTTCTCCATTAGGATAGAAGTTTGTGTATTCGATCTCAAAGAATTAGAATATTAAGAGCCCGCATCTTAGACAGATTTCATGTTGAGTACAGGGTGCACTTCCATCACATATATCTCAAGAACTACAAACACTACGGATTTGCGATAAAAAGCAATTGATAAACGATACTCTCACAATTGGATATGCCTAGTTGAATATTGAAGAATAATTTTAATATGGAGCAATTTTTGAATCAAAAAGTGCCAATTTGATGGTTTTCATTGCCTAATTCCCGGTTACCGAATATAACTAGAAAAAAATTACAATCGCACATCTTTAAGTTCAACCTTTCTCATTAATATTCAAAATCTTGATTTGCCTATAATTCAACAGTCTTCCCGTTTTCCTTGGTCAAAATGTGTCATGTAACTTACAGTAACTATATTTTGTCCAAATTATAAGTTGGAAAACTACTCCATCTAGCGGTGACACTGGAACTCTTTGAAAATCATCCCCTTTCCACTTGTCAACCTAGGTAGGAAGTGGACCCGAGCCATGAGTGCTGTCACTCCAAATGAACCTTTCTTGGAACGGAATAAAAGTGATTAGCTGAAAACCAATATACCGATATATCACACCAATCAATTGTAATTTAGTTGTGAGTGTCTTCACATTCTCATTACAACAAGAATACATTTTTTATTTTAGTCCTAGGTGCATTTCTCATTGATTCAGTGAAAATAATTCCAGTTGACTTCATACGCAAGTAGAAACTCATTTTTTGGGTCAATGCTCAAAATTAGAATTAAAACTATTACAATTACATTTATTATCGTTTGATGAATTATGGAGTGTTGAAATTCGACTTCTCGAGTTGTTTTTAACACATTGTTAGTAGCCCATCATTATATTCTACAGTGAAACATAACATGAGAAACATAACGTGGAAAACGACACAAAATATAACAAACACGATTTATCACATTTCATGTTTCCACATTGATTGAGTGATTTCACAATTGAAATTTGAAATTTGATCGCTGAATCATTCCAAGAAATGGTCACAATATAATTAATATAATTCCTAATCAGTTTCAAATATGCTATGATCATTTATTGTAGACAGAAACGAATATAGGAAAAAACTACGGTAAGATTTAATATTGAAACGAATTTTAAAATCATCATATTTGAAACAAAATTGATTACTTTCCACATTGTTAGGGTTCTGATGATGTGAATATATATATATATATATATATATATATATATATATATATATATATATATATATATATATATATATATATATATATATATGTATATATATATATATACATATATATATATATATATATATATATATATATATATATATATATATATATATATATATATATATATATACATATATATATATATATGTATATATATATATACATATATACATATACATATATATATATATATATACATATATATATATATATATATATATATATACATATATATATATATATATATATATATATATATATATATACATATATATATATATATATATATATATATATATATATATATATATATATATATATATATATATATGAATATATATATATATATATATATATATATATATATATATATATATAAATATATATATATATGAATCATCTTTCAAATTTGATCACACGCATATTCGAATAGTTTGAAAAATGCCCATCAGCAGTTTTGTTTGATCCCGCGATCTTTTTGCCCGCGATAATTTGTTCACGATCTTATTACCTCCACGGTATTTTTACCCGCGCTTACTTGGCTCGCGATATTTTCTTCTCCGCGACCTTATGTACGTGCGGTCATTTTACCCTACTCGATATTATTGCCGCGAGATTTAATTGTTCGCGGTCTTTTTGCCGGCTACCTTAGATTTCGACCTCACCAACAGCTAGGTTATTAGGAGGTACGAGTGAGCTCGCAGAAGAGAGACGGATGATGTTCACAAAAACCCATGTCATATGCGAGGCTCGAACCTAAGACCCGCTTGACTGGAATGTATGAAGCAGTGCCTTAGCTGGGCCTGGATCAGTCAAGGTTCATATAGGTGAAGTTGACCTATACATGCACACATATTTTCAGTGTAGGCAGCTACGACTGATCTGTGTGAATTTTTTCACGATCATCTTATCTTATTCTCTTCGAAAAATGTGTCCTGCGAAAACTTCCACTAATGAGTTGCTTGATTGGCCTGACACTTGCGTTCACTTGTTTTGAAAATAAATATATTTCCTCTCTATTCTCTCAGAATATTGGGTTGTACAATTTTCCGCTCACAGTTCATTGTTGTCAGATTTTGTGAAAAAAGAACACATATGTGCCTATACAAAGCGAAAACAATTATTCTTGAAATATGTACAAAGATCATATACAAATACATGCTGTATTGGCAGTTGTCTTCATCACTTTGCCATTCCATTTGAAAAAACTAAACCAATAATAAATCACTGTGATTGATGACTAAAATTGTGTGAATTTGTTTATTATTTCAGAATTAGTCTCCGATTGACCATTCAACTATTATGTAAATACTACATATTGTGATAATTTAATCAATGAAATATTAAATATATGCATGAAATAATTCTCAAAGCGATCCTAGTATGGGCATAATAACTGAAAATAAGCTTACACAAAATCTAAAATCGACATAACATTGTACTTTTGACGCATTCATTTATGTTTTTATGTTGGGTTCAACTAAGCACAGTAATGAATGATGACTAAGACCTATTGGCGTCGGTGAATGATGAATAAGGTGATGACTGATGAGAAGATTAGATGGAAGGTTACTTTATTATGTGTTTTTTTATAGTAAAAAGGAGTCGGTCGTGGTCTGTTGCAAAGGAATCATCCCAGTATGAACCTAAACGACAGAGGGACACCACGAAAAAACTCTTCTTGGAGGTCTCTGTCCAGAATCGAACCCCGGTCTCCTGAATGCCGGTTCAGCCACCGATCCACTAGTCTCACTACTCATTTTGCACTCATCTTATCATTTGTTTATGACTAGGAAAACGCTATATACGCGTTGTTAGACGAGCGGAAAGTAATAGTATGTCGACTTCATTGCCAAACTTTTGCCTAAATTCGCCAATTGGGTAACATTTCAGTTATAAATGAGTAAAAACGGCTTCGAGTGGTACCAATTTAGCACATTTCGTGATTTTTCTTCAAAATGGCTGACCCGATCAAGCTGAGAATTCCCAGAAATGTGTATCAAGATGTTATTCAACTCCACACAAAATTTCAATCTTTTGGAAAATATTAAAATTTAAATTTTTTTAAATTTTTAAGGGTATTTTTAAAATTTCTGAAATTCATAAAAAAAAAGTTGATATCCGATAATGCCACAAAACTATACAGATCTGAGTTAGATAAGGAACCATGATGAAAAAAAGTTTGAAATTGATAGCTGTAGCCTTTTGACCTGTGGAGAACCGACAAATGAACATAAAAAAAAATATATAAAAACGAACACCAATTTTTTTCAGTATGTGAAATTGAATCCTCGCTAAAGCTCGTCTAATAATTGATCACTCATCATTTGTTATGATATTTTCCTACGAATTATACTTAGTTATTATCAGCATGATTATTTGTAAATTTGCATCTACTTCCCTGTGGTCAACATAATCTCCGTATACCCCTACTTTCGAATACAAGTAGCAATTGTGACTAACCAATATGAGTATCAATGAAATACATAGCTTGTGGTATATATTTTCTCATTGGGGAACAATGATTTTGTATCCAGTATCAATGTTATGAGGAAAAAAATTGTGAATATTACTTTCCTCGATTTCAGAAATAACAGCATATTGTATGGAATCACAACTCGATTATCTGTGATGGAATCTGAATGAGTTTATTGTGAGAGCCATAGCTAAAACGTTTACCAAATATCTCGTCAACATACTACCTGCTATTCAGATGGCTTTTGTGACAACCTAGTGACAACACGCAGAATGACGGTCTAGGACCCCCGAGTGTATTTGTTAACTTATAGAGAAGGCGGTAAATCGGAACGGTCAAATGTTGTTTCCAAAGTGCACGTCTTTTTTGGTGAACAGTTCAAGTTACAAGAGAGAGAGATAGCCATAGGAAACTGAGAGAGATAGCTGTCCACTACCGAGTTCCAAAATCGCACACCAAACTTGGGTCGCGCATGTCGAAGAGAAATATTCTCAGCTAGGATACGGGCTCTTAAACGAAAAAGGTTCCAATAAAGTTCCTTATGGGTTTTCAGAAGGGTTCAAATTTCCTACCTATACGTGAAATATTCAACCCTTATAAGTGTACGTTAGGTCTGTTTGTTTGTGTTGCACCAACCTGCACCGTGGTGTAGGCGGTGCAAGTGAGTGTGAAGCGGATATACGTCAAAGTGCAGGAAGTGAGCTCATCAACAGCCTACACCTTGACTTCACAAACAAACACAATTGTGGAGGCTGATAAAGCGGTAAAAATGTCGGTTGGAAGTGACGCTGATGAGGATGATATTGTGAATTATTTTATGGAGGAAGATGATAGTCCATCTACATCTTCTTCGGATTCAAGTGACTCCAGTGATGAAAATGAGGCTGCAGCAATTTTATTGGGGTTAAATCAACAACGTAAATCACGAAATTGCGTATCAAATTTCGTAGAAAATGTCGTCTCTTCCTACACGGACAGGGAATTCGTCATGCATTTTCGTATTGGCCGTGATTTAATGCAGCAACTTGCAGAAAAGTTCTCAGATTCTCGATTTCATTCTCATCGGTTCTCACCGTCTCACGATAAAAGCGTCTTCAACATCCGCCATGTCATCCATCATCATTGCATTTGGCGCTCAATTTGCATTGCTGTAACCGCTACACCACCTCCAGAGCTGGTGTAGGAAGTTGCTACACCTCTTTGCACCAAAACAGTTACACCTTACAAACAAACGCGGTGCAACGCAGTCGGTGTTACACCCATTTTACAAACAAACGCGAAAGTGTAGAGAGTGTAAAAAGTGCAACACAAACAAACAGACCTATTATCATCCATTTAGGTGTCAAACAAATACAAAAGCAAGAGCGGGAATTTCAATTAGTAGTTTTAACATTGTTCGACTTATGTGGAAGTACCTTACTGAATGGAAAACATTATTACGAACTCATCTTCAATATTGAATGATTATTTTGTAAATTCTTAAATGATCCGTATCAGACTTGACAATCGTACGAACCAAATAGGCTTACAACTCTCATAGTTGATATCTACAACTATTTTTAAAACTATTGCATTTTTAACCATTTCATGGTTTCACGGTTTCATCACGTCGAGAATATTGGAAAACTAGATGGACCTATCAGAATGAACATTAGCTTCCAAATTGAATATGTGAAATATGATTCAGGATTTGAATTTCAAATATATATAGAATCCAAATCCAATTGAATGCTATGTACAGTTATGACTATGAAGTATATGTATATGTATAATGTATATATATATATATATATATATATATATATATATATATATATATATATATATATATATATATTTATATATATATATATATATATATATATATATATATATATATATATATATATATATATATATATATATATATAAATATATCCATATATATATATATATATATATATATATATATATATATATATATATATATATATATATATATATGTATATATATATATATATATATATATATATATATATATATATATATATATATATATATATATATATATATATATGATGTTTTAGACGGTGTGGATTGTCGCGCCGCACTCGAATAATTGTAATTTTGTCCGCTTTCAACGATACCGCTTCCATGACGATCCCATCGATGGGTCGCACACGATCGTCAAAAACGACTTTTGTCCAGTCCCAAAATCGCTATCCTATTAATGATTGGGAAACATTGAATATTGGTGTACAATTCAAACCGTTATTGGTTACATAATTCAGAAAGGGTTCAAATTTCTGGGGATGGAATTCCAACCTTTCATATATTCGAACCCTTCGAAAATAAGGGTTACGAGGGTGAGAAACCCAAAAGGGTTAGAATATTACATCATACATTCAACAGTGTATATATATATATATATATATATATATATATATATATATATATATATATATATATATATATATTCATATATATATATATATATATATATATATATATATATATATATATATTGTTTCGTATGTTCTCGCGGTCGAATGTAGATGTTGAACTCTTTTCTCGGGACAACCACGTTTGCTCTTTTGGATGCAGTTGTTGGATCTGAAAAGATCCGTTGCTCCGACGTTTCGACAAGATCGCACTTGTCATCTTCAGGGATTCGTGTTGGTCAGCAGGCTGAGTGGAACCGAATGGCGAAAGCTCTCTCCGCTCCCAGGTTATAAACCCTCCGCTGTGATGCTTCCGCTGCGTCCTGCTGCGTACTCGGTTGTCATTGGTCGGGGCGCTCGGCCAATGGCCGCGCGCGCTTTCGTCTGGCTCCGTGTGCTGAGCTCAGTCTCTCTCAGGTCAGCGTCCGGTGTGTGTCTCGTCACAGTATGTCCTACGGTCGCGGCATCCGTGACTCCCGGGCATGCTGACCGTAAGCGGCGGGTGGTGGCTTCACTGCTGGGCACATCTTTCTTCCTGCGTCTGTCTATTCTCATCGGCGGTACCGTCGTTTTGGCCGGGGGAGAAGTAGGCAGTACGCGCTGGCTGACGAGTAGAGGCTTCCATGTGGCTGGTAGTCGCAGGGCGTCATCTCGAGTATTTATCGTGTGTAGCCTCTTTTCACGTCACGAGAAAATCAAGTTCACCATGGAAGTTGAAGAATCGCAACGACTCCCGTTCCTCGACGTGCTAGTGATGAAGAGACCGGATGGACACTTGGGCCACACTGTATACAGAAAACCTACCCACACCAATCGGTACCTCAACGCCGAGTCACACCACCATCCGTCTCAACTAGCCTCAGTTGCCACCACCCTCGCCATCCGATCAACACGAATCGCTGATCGAGACCACATAGACGCGGAAAAGAGACAACTACGGCTTGCTCTAGAAGCGAACGGCTTCTCGCACTATACCATCAACAGAGCCTTCAACCATGAACCTCGGAAAAACGACGAATCATGTGAACCAGAGGATAAGAGACCGACAGCCTATCTCCCGTATGTGCGGGGGTCTACCGATCGAATAAGCCGTCTTCTAAGAAAACATGACGTGAAGACGGTCTTCAGAGCTGACAGAAAAATATCATCCATGCTGCGAGGAGTGAAAGACTCTGTGCCTCTCGAGTCACATGGCATATATGAAGTGCCGTGCGGGTCTTGCGCGCAAACTTATGTAGGCCGCACCAATCGTAAGATCTCGGCCCGCCTAGACGAACACCGGTCATCAATCAGACGCCAAGATCACTCGTCGGCACTCGCACTCCACGCATCGACAGAAAACCACTGGATAGATTTTGACAACGCGAGAACTATAGCCAGGATCGACCACGAACGCCCCCGGATCTACAGGGAAGCAGTCGAAATTGAAAAGAGGCTACACACGATAAATACTCGAGATGACGCCCTGCGACTACCAGCCACATGGAAGCCTCTACTCGTCAGCCAGCGCGTACTGCCTACTTCTCCCCCGGCCAAAACGACGGTACCGCCGATGAGAATAGACAGACGCAGGAAGAAAGATGTGCCCAGCAGTGAAGCCACCACCCGCCGCTTACGGTCAGCATGCCCGGGAGTCACGGATGCCGCGACCGTAGGACATACTGTGACGAGACACACACCGGACGCTGACCTGAGAGAGACTGAGCTCAGCACACGGAGCCAGACGAAAGCGCGCGCGGCCATTGGCCGAGCGCCCCGACCAATGACAACCGAGTACGCAGCAGGACGCAGCGGAAGCATCACAGCGGAGGGTTTATAACCTGGGAGCGGAGAGAGCTTTCGCCATTCGGTTCCACTCAGCCTGCTGACCAACACGAATCCCTGAAGATGACAAGTGCGATCTTGTCGAAACGTCGGAGCAACGGATCTTTTCAGATCCAACAACTGCATCCAAAAGAGCAAAAGTGGTTGTCCCGAGAAAAGAGTTCAACATATATATATATATATATATATATATATATATATATATATATATATGGCATATAGTGATTCATATTTCATTACTTATTCATCTTGATTGACTGAATTCGCATCTATCATTAGGTCAGTTCTCTAGCTGTTTGTCATGAAGTACAGAATTTAATGTAGCTATCCTCCATGTCTCGTTGGTCTATTGGATTATATGCATGTGTTTCTATTCTAGCGAACTTCTAACGGCGCGCGCTCGATCCCCACCGGGTACCTCTCGAATTGTATAAAATGTGTATCCAATTCTCACTGTTGTACATTGTTCTCTTTCTGTAGATGTTGCTCATGCAACCTGGTAACAAAATAAGTAACTAATTCTTCCATTTTTTTCCCCAAATATGGTGTTTCATAACCGTTCAAGTGGAAGATTCAATCCTGAAAGGGTTATAATTAGAACTCAATTAGTAACATTCAGCACCTTATGTCGAAGTTCCATAGTCCTTTCAGTAGAAGAGGCACATTCCGAAAGGGTTGGAATGAGAACCCAAATAGTTATATTCAGCACCTTATGGTGATGTTTCAAGTGGAAGAATCAATCCTGAAAGGGTTGGAATTAGAGCCCAAATAGTAATATTCAGCACCTTATGGTGATGTTTCATAGCCCTTCAAATGAAAGAGTCAATCCCAAAAGGGTTGGAATTGGAGTCCAAATGGTAATATTCAGCACCTTATGGTGATGTTTCATAGCGCTTCAAGTGGAAGAGTCAATCCCAAAAGGGTTGGAATTAGAACCTTAATGATAATTTTCATTACTTTATTGAGATGTATTCTATCCTTTTAGGTGACAAATGTAATCCACAAAGGATTCTATTCGTTTCATTATCCGTCCTATGAAAGTTGATGAACCCATAAGGGGCCGGAATGAATCCATTTCGGTGTACAATTCAAACCGTTGTTGGTTACATAATTCAGAGAGGGTTCAAATTTCTGGGGATGGAATTCCAACCTTTCATATATTCGAACCCTTCGAAAATAAGGGTTACGAGGGTGAGAAACCCAAAAGGGTTAGAATATTACATCATACAATTAACAGTGTATATATAAATCAAATAATAACGGACCTAACACACTACCCTGTGGAACTTCTGACGTAACCTTAACCTCGCTTGACACCTTAACCGACATTGGACCGAGGAAAGGATAGTTGTCCTGGAGACGGAAGGGACTTCCTGGCCAATCGCTGAAGGAAGATGATGATTATACAAACAAGGACAGGATACATGTACAGTCTATGTTGTCAGGGGTAATAAGAACCATTTTCAATCCAACACTTGTTCAGAGATATGTGAAGTTTATTACACAAAATTAGAAAGAAAGTAATTTTGGGAAAATCGACAGAATCTTGGGCTATATTGTAGATAGATCAGGGATCCTACTACGATTTTACTCTTGTCAATTGTCATCCGTTATGATATTTTGAACACCGGATTCCATTGAATAGATCCTTTTCGAAATGAAAGAGACATCTAACGGCAATGTTTGAAATAGAGCGGGATGTTAGTACCTGCATTCAAAAGTCCCGTACTGCCAATGCTATTCATCACAATTGATTGATATAATTGTGAGTTACAGTAAACATACTCATACTTGTAACATGATAGTAGTAACAAAATTGATATGTTTTGACTCTCTAAGAGTCACTATCAGAGTGAGTAGAATGAGAGATAATGGAAGTTATATATCTTGGTGTTTTGCCTTTAACCCTGTGGATATAAGGAGACCAAGTTTTTAAATAGTACCAAAATATTCAGAAAGCAATTCCACCAATCTTGACCGTCAGAAGGCAGTTAGAACTGAATTCTGAAAAAGGTCTATTGCAGGACTTCGTATGTCAAATCTACTGTCTTTTATCTGGAAAGCAGTCGATTGCCATACGGTAATAGTAACAACATTCTGACAATCTGACGAATTTAACGAAATGGAATATTGGCAAGATGATGGACAAGAGAATAATCATAGTTATTGTGTTATTAATGTTATATTATGTGAATATGTGAATATTATTTGAGTTGAAAATATCAAAATTAAAATGATTCGACGCTCAAGTAAGCTAGTATGCTAGGTCATGGCCGTAGGTATTATTTAATATATACCTGAATAAGTTTAGTCTGGCTTTTAAAGAAGCAGTATCGAACATCGAACTGGTGAGGCAAACCATGAAAAGCTCTCTACCAGACAACTAGTCTTACTGGCGTTTACATTAAGACAAGCCTAACTATTCTCAACACCACTCGTCTGCTCGGAGAAGATGTGGTATCAAACTACATTTACTCGAAGAGATGAGCTAGCTATTAATTTTACTGATTTTATGTTGAATGCCTCACAGAAATGGGCATGTCACTACCACAAATCTGACAACCAAGACCGAATTTGCCGTATAAAAAAAAACGGAAATTTCAAGTAGAAATTACCTTGAATATTATAAATTATGGATTGCCTCAGATTAGATAAGAATGTTTATGTAACTGAAACTATTGAATCTGTTCACCGTAAGGGTGGCATTTGCTGGGCTGCCGCGATTAAGACAGGACCCGTGATCGCGAATATGAAAACTAACAACTTACGATGAACTAATTTACTGCTAATACATGTATGTTTTAATATAACCAATGATGCTATTTTAAGAAGACAAGAGCAGCAACGCTTCACAAGTATTCCAACTCCAGGTTGACGATGAAAGTTTTGTTCGAAATATTTGTTATGGATATTTGAAAAAACTGATTCAAGTTATTTCCAAGAGGAATCAAAATGCACAAATTTCTCAATTGTTTGATTACATAAAAGTACAAGAAAAATATCTGCTCCAATTCTACCATTCCCCTTCCCTCCCCTCTTCTCCCAAAATGTACCCAACCTTAACTAGCATAGCACATACCCTAAAGTCCACTCTCACCCAAACCATATACCCAAAGCCAACCCAGCCCAACGAGCCCAGCCCTGACTTGACTGGAAGAATTGAACACATGATTTTGACTTGAATATTACGCACCAAACATGAATTTTGCCATTTAGAACCTGGTGCTTGGTCATAAATAGACTGGTACGGGAAACAAAAGATTGAATTGATTAATGTGAGAAGAATTTGAATATACATATATATATATATATATATAAATATATATATATATATATATATATATATATATATATATATATATATATATATATATATATATATATATATAAATATATATATATATATATATATATATATATATATATATATATATATATATATACATACATATATATTATATATATATATATATATATATATATATATATATATATATATATATATATATATATATATATATATATATATATATATATATATATAGATATACATATATACATTTGAAAAAGAATTATGAAAAATGGTATTTCAACAGAATTTCTAATGTCTGATTTCACTTTCAATCTAAAATTTTCAGCAATTTTTCTTAAAATAGCATTCTGTGTACATTTCAAAGTACTTATAAATTTGAATGATCAACAAAATGTTTCTCAAGCAAGTCCTTAAGGCGTGCCCAGTCTCCATAGGGTAAAATGTTCCTACCAGGTTGACTTCAGAGCTATACATTTTCATAGATACAAACAGTGCAAGATATAAAATTAACAAATACATCATTAGATGCAGACAATACTTGAAGAAAACCTAATGACTCGGATTTTACAATAACAAAGGTGGTAAGATCACTAGTTTTGATGTCACGGTATCATTCAATATATCCACCATCGATTTTTACCTCTCAGCGTACCGTTACATGCAAATAACATGTAATATGTTGTGAATGTTTATTATGGATCGACAGTATTTATTTTAGAAAAAATTCTCTGAATGGTGTGAAGTAGAATCACTGCAATATGTTCAAACCGAAAGCCACCACGATCGTTTATATGTTATGTTGACGCTGGAAATGTTACACTGTGGGTGGGTTCCCCTTAACGAGAAGTGATCTGCGAGTTACGATGGTTGCCACCAGGAGCGCTGACGGGCGGATGTTCTCTGTGACGACAACTATTCCAATAGTGGTGCTGCCATCGATTTGTAACAACCAAAAAAATTGCAAATTGAATAAGACAATTTTTGAATTGAGTATTCAATAATTTTAGAATCACAAACGAGCACTGTTACACACTATTCGTTTATTTCAATCAATTCATATCATTATCATCATAATTATTATACATCATAATTTTTTTAATTGAAAATAATATATAAATGATTGATTAATGGATGATTGATGAATACAATCATGAGTGATTAATATAGATATATGTAGATGATGATGCTGCAAAAACCAATTGGGATTTGGGTGCATTATTCTTGTTCAGCTCTGATGGTATATTGTTGAAGGCAGAGGACTCTGGGAGTATCCCCATTTGCCATGTTTTATCCTTCAGGATGCTCTTCCACAGAGTAATGTATCTACTTGAGCAAGAATGGAGGCCAGTGTCCGTATTGTGATGGGGTTGATTCAACTTGAGTTGGTGGTCATTTCTGCCGATAGAGAAGGCTTGTCGAGACGGGCCGTGACCACCAACTATGCTGGTTGTTTTGTAGCAGCTCTGTACAGAGACTTGAGGCCCACTTGAGCCTTGGGGGTCATTAACGACTCCCACGCTGGTTCGAATTGCAGTTTGGTAATACTCACTACTGGCTCAAGATGTTTTGCTGACCAACGTTGACAAATTTAGTGGCCACGAGCAAAATTTCATTATTTTTATTTTATTAATAATTGTTGATGCTTGATAAACATAATTGAATGAATATACATGCTCATATTGGTTACAGACAGAAAAATTGTGACAATGATGATAATATAGATTGAATTGAAATCTAGTACATATTATAAATGATATAAGACTTACTTCTGTGTGAGAAAAATGAGGAACACAGAAAAGTGTTTTTTGAAGAGGGAAACAGAGGTGAGAGTTTTTTGTCCACCAAATTGATCAATCGCGTTGAAAATTAATGGGTATAGTCAATCAGAAACGTGGGTAGAAAATCTGCGATATTCACAAGATCCTTTCGATGCACAAAATACCAAATAAAATTACAGTTCATCTCAGATTTGTATCATTCTCTGCCGCCAATAGACCCAAGGTATAATTGAAGAGTATCGTTCAATCCAATACTGGGTATGATAGAACGATGATACTCACATGAAAATATAGAAGAAGCTGCTGGTCCAATGTAGGAGGGTCAGAAGGCCGAATCGAAAATCTATTGGCGTTTCGGACTCGTAGCAGAATTCGTGTTAGTCACACTTGGACACGAGAGAAACACGGGATGCTGAAGTTGACTGGAATCTTCTTAGATGTTTTGGACGAGTGCACTATTTGAGAAGAAAAACAGAGATAATTACTGTATTAAGGAAAAATGAACATTGAATTGAATGTTGAGTTACGAGGTCATTTTGCTCAAAATGAACATCGATCTATATTTGAATGAGATATGAAAAATGATATTTCAACTATTTTTGAGAATAATATATATATATATATATATATATATATATATATATATATATATATATATATATGTATATATACATATATATATATATATATATATATATATATATATATATATATATATATATATATATATATATATATACATATATATATATATATATACATATATATATATATATATATATATATATATATATATATATATATATATATATATATATATATATATATATATATATATATATATATATGTATATATACATATATATATATATATATATATATATATATATATATATATATATATATATATATATATATATAAATATATATATATATATATATATATACATATATATATATATATATATATATATATATATATATATATATATATATATATATAAATATATATGTATATATATATATATATGTATATATATATATATATATATATATATATATATATATATATATATATATATATATATATATATATTTGTTGGGAAAAATAATTACCGGATGAATAAATTGAGACTCAGCAAGGATGTGTCGGAGCTCCAGAATGTGTCGAAACCCAGGATGTGTCAAGACCCCGGATATGCCGAAACCCCTGGATTTGTCAAGACCCCGGATGTGTCAAGACCCCCGATATGCCGAGACCCCTGGATGTGTCGAGACCCCGGATGTGTCAAGACCCCGGATATGCCAAGACCCCTGGATGTGTCGAGACCCCGGATGTGTCAATATCCCAGAAGTATCAATAACCCGGGTGTTTGGGACCCCGGATATTTCAAGAACCTGGATGTGTCGAGTCCCCTGGATCTGTCGAGCTCCCCAGGATTGCCCCAAGTTGCCGTCTTCTTTTCTTCTGCGATCAGTTATCTGACCACTATTTACGGATCTAAGAAATATCGTGATGGTATATTCTCAATAAGGTAAACCATCTTCAAATCAGTTGGTTAGACCTCAAGATTCCCGCAGCTTGTGGGATACAGGGAACATGTACATGTGGGATAAAACCTATAGTGGAGCTGAAAGATGGAGATGGAAATTAATCAAAGCTGCGGGAATATCTAGTTTTGTGCCTTGTTTTCATAGTAACATCGAGTCAATCATTCTTTCTTCCTATCAACAGTCTGGCGGGCTGGGATGGACTGAGGGTCCAGGTGCCAGACGTGATGAACATTTACTCCGTTGCACGGGCAACCCTACGACATTCACTCCCGACTCGATGCAAACAAAGCACAAATACATGTAATTGAGTGTAACACATCACCATACGGCAACACTGCAAACACCACGAGGTACAGCGACTTGGAACTGCCAACACCATGCGGTACAGCTACATGGAACAGCCAATGCCACGAGGTACAGCGACATAGAACAGCCAACGCCACGACGAGGTACAGCCACGAATAGCACTGTGGAGCTGCGTCTGTTTCCTGGCACGTGTTGGTACAAGCACCCTCACAGGTACTGGCAGGAGGTTGACTGTTGAGCAAAATAACAATATTATCAGTTTTAATTTCTATGAGATTATGATGTATTGAGTTCAGCATCCGATTGTGAATCCAATTCAGAGAGCACACAAGTGTGAAATTTACTAGTCAGTATTCACCTATTTTCTTGGAATCCATTGTTACCCAATTGAAAGATATTCAACAAGTAGAGATATGTTTAAATATCTATATACCGTAGGGTTAGAGATCTGCATTTGGTAGGAAATCTCATCAGAATAATGAGAAAACATCATCAAATTTATATATTCGTGCATTATTGATTAATCAACTGTGTCGAAAGAAATTTCTTTCATTTGATTTAAATGTTTTGAATTGATTAATTCCTAACAATTTGTGTTCACAAGTGACCACAATAAACACGAATAACATATCCTCGTCGAAGATGCATTCATCACTAATCATAAGCACAATTGTATGTACAATTGGTATTTCTCAATTGAACTTCTAATCGAAATTACATAATTCCTATATGATACAATGATGGAGTTATCAAACTTGTTCTCACCTTCTGAGTTCTCGAAAAGCAATGCTCCAGATATTGGGTATCCATGGCGACAGTAAGTAGAATATTCCAACTCAAGCTCCGGCCTCACGTTATTGCTTCTAGCGGTGAGAATAGTGTAGATCCTCTGCATATGGCACGGTGTAGATAAAACTGCAGAGAAGAAAGGTAGACGACACTGCTGAAAGGAAGTGTAGATGACACTGCTGCTGGAAGATTGTGTAGATGACGCTGCAGCTGGAAGGAAATGTAGACGTGACTCTGCAGATGGAAGAAAGTGTAGATGACTCTGCTGCCGAAAGGAAGTATAGATGACACTACTACTGGGAGATAGTGTAGATGACGCTGCAGCTGGAAGAAAGTGTAGACGTGACTCTGCAGCTGGAAGAAAGTGTAGATGACACTGCAACTGGAAGAAAGTGTAGATGACTCTGCAGCTGAAAGAAAGTGTATATGACACTGCTGTTGGAAGAAAATATAGTTGACACTGCAGCTGGAAGAAAGTGTAGATGACTATGCTGCTGGGAGAAAGTGCAGATGACACTGCAGCTGGGAGAAAGTGCAGATGACACTGCAGCTGTGAGAAAGTGCAGATGACACTGCAGCTGGAAGAAAGTGTAGATGACTCTGCAGATGAAAGAAAGTGTAGATGACTGCAGATCAATGAAGTTGTTGAAGACTCGGAAACTGAAAGTAGAATTCTACCTATTTCTGAATTTCCTGCAAGCTGGGTCTGAAAAAATACTATTTGAATTGCAGTCAGGAATCGAACCATACTGCTTCAACTACCCCACTAGCTGTGATAGCTTGAAGAACTATTTGCATATTACCCAATAAATCTAGATTACTTTCAATGAAAAAAGCCCTATTCACTATAAAAAAAAGTGTTCAAAATACTTGCACCTCTTTTTTTGGTGTTATCGATTGAAAAACTAGTAGCTGGGGAAGTGTTATTATTTTAAATAATACATTAGATGATACAAATCGCTCCCGATGTTCCCATTGGGCAATCCGAGTATCATAAAACCAATTGAATTGAATCTGTAAATTTATCCCACCTCGTAACATGAGAAAGCCTAAAGAGGGTTTGGGTGCCGTCTTCTTTTCTTCTTTCTTCTTCGATCAGTTATCTGACCACTATTTCCGGATCTAAGAAATATCCTGATGGGATATTCTCAATAAGGTAAACCATCTTCAAATCAGTTGGTTAGACCTCAAGATTCCCGCAGCTTGTGGGATACAGGGAACATGTACATGTGGGATAAAACCTATAGTGGAGCTGAAAGATGGAGATGGAAATTAATCAAAGCTGCGGGAATATCTAGTTTTGTGCCTTGTTTTCATAGTAACATCGAGTCAATCATTCTTTCTTCCTATCAACAGTCTGGCGGGTTGGGATGGACTGAGGGTCCAGGTGCCAGACGTGTTGAACATTTACTCCGTTGCCCGGGCAACCCTACGACATTCAATCCCGACTCGATGCAAACAAAGCACAAATACATGTAGTTGAGTGTAACACATCACCATACGGCAACACTGCAAACACCATGTGAGGTACAGCGACTCGGAATTGCCAACACCATGTGTGGAACAGCGACTTGGAACTGCCAACACCATTTGAGGTACAGCGACTCGGAACTGCCAACATGGATTGGACGGCAATCAGCAACATTCAGCAACGTGAACCGCAGTGGTTACTGCTCACAGGTTGGTACCAATCACCTCCGTTGTTACATCACAAAAAGCACTGTCAAGAAAAAGCGAATATTTGTTTTATTCAATTTGTTTCATTCACCAGGCTCATCTCAAATGGACATCAATAATTCAATTCTTTAGGATTGATGATGATTATTGTTTGCTTAACGACCCCACCAACAGCTAGGTCATACGGGGGTACGAATGAGCAGGTGATTATGAAACTATGAAGTGATGATTAGTGATAGGACATTTACAAAAGCCCATGCCTTATGCGGGATTCGAACCCACGCCCAGCGGTGACTTCAGTTTCTGAAGCGGTGCCTCAGCTGACCGAGCTACCGAGGAAATGGACAATATTTTCAAATCAGTATTATATTTTATATAATGTTGATTATATTTTCTCACCCAAATAATTCTTCAGGCGAATATCACGTCCTGCTGAACTGCCAACACCACGTGGTACAGCGGCTCGGAACTGCCAACATGATTCCAATTACATGAGCGAATACAGCATCGTGGCGTATCAAATGTATCATCTCGAGTGTTGGTATCTCGTAATCACCGGCATGACAGACACTGTCAAAGAAGAAATAAATCAACCTTATAGAATCACTTTTCTTGGGTTATTTTCTCCACATTCCTATAATAACTTGGATCTATTGGTGTTGGTGAATGATCAATGAGATGGAAATATGGAATTCTTTTTTTCTTTAGGTGATTTGGACAGTGTGGGAAGGAATCGGTCTTGGCTGCTCATAAAGGAACCATTCCACCATGCACTTTTACGATGAAACCACTGTCAGGATGGTCGACCAAGGCGGGAATCGAAGCCCGGTCTCCTAAATCTAAATGACAGTTCACTCCTTCCCGAAAGTGACCAAGTTTTGACACAAGCTCTGAATTCATTTCAGCGGGCGGAAACTAATGGAACTGAATCAAATATACAATTTCCGATCGTCAGTTCAACTTTTCACTTTTCACTTTTCACTTTTAGCTGTAGGCCTACGTTAAACTTCAATGTAACTTTCCTATATATTTGCCTTCAAATCATCTTACTATCAACTATTCCAAGGGGTCTACCTATGATTATAGTATCCTATCATTACCATACCGGTACATTGAGCTCAGATGCTAACGTGCTCCGAGAGGTGAGGGGCAAATGGAGTCACCGTCTTTCTTCACCGGGTTCTCCCGGAGTTTTCCTTGGTATTCTAGGAAAATGCCGGGACGGTTCCTGCTCGTCGCAGTGTTGATAGTGTAGATCCTCTGCATAAGTGTGGAAGAAACTGCTGGAAGAAAGTGTGAAAGAGAGTGTAGATGACACTGAGGCTGGAAGAGAGAGGGGATGCATCTTTCCACCGTAAGGGTGACAAGTTGGGCTGTCGCGATCAAGACAGGACCCGTGATCGCGAAGTAAAAAAATTATAACTTACAATAAACCAACTTACTGCTAATATATATTTATGTTCTAATATAACCATTGATGCTATTTTAAGACGACAAGAGCAGCAAAGTTTCACAGAGATTTCTACTCCATGTTGGTGTTAAAAATTACGTTCGAAATATTTGTTATGAATATTTCAAAAAACGGATACAAGTTATTTCCAGAAGGTCAAAATGCACAAAATACTCAATTGTTAGCAAACATAAAAGTAGCCTACAAGAAAAAATATCTGCTTTCAACTCAACCAATCTCCCTATCCACCCAAAATGTACCCAACCTCAACTAGCACATACCCTATAACGTCCACCCTCACCCAAACCTTATACCCAAAGCCAACCCAACACAACGAGCCCAGCCCTGACTTGACTGGAAGAGTTGAACACATGATTTAGACTTGAAGATTACGCAGCAAATCTAGCCATTCAGAACCTGGTACTTTGTCATAACTATACGCGAGACAAGATATTGAATCATCACTTTTACTAATAATGCGAAACAAGAATTTGAATAATACATTCTTCTTCAAAAAACGTATGTTGAAAAATAATATCTAGCCCGTATTTGATTGAACTGTTTAATTTTACTTTAATGTTAGTGTTACCGCGAAGTGATATATTTTTAGCAAGTTTTCTTAAAATAACATTCTGTTTATATTTCAAAATACTTGTAAAGCGAAATGTATCGATATAATGTAGATCTCGAACGAGTCCTTAAGGATCGAGAAGTGACCTGCGAGTTACAGTGGCTGCAGCCAGGAGCGCTGACTCTCAGCTGTTTCCATGGTGATGAGGACTGATCAATGTCGACAACTATTCCAGTAGTTGTGCTGTCATCTACCTGTAACAACAAAACAATTGCAAATCAAATTTTATTTATTTAAATGATGTTTCACGATGCACTGTAATGATAACTAAGATCTATTGGCGTCGGATGAATGATTATTAAAATGAGAGGATGTTGAGATGGATCTTTCTTAGATAGTGGGATGGGCAGTGGGAAGGAAGTGTCGTGGCCTGTATTGTATAGGAGCCATCCCAGCATTAGTCTTGACTACAGAGAAAAACAACGAAAAACTTATGTAAAGATAGACGGTGGCGGGAATCGAAGCAGGTCCGATATGCCCCTCACCTTTACGATCACATAAAGAGATGTGTGCCGGTTAAATGAATTAGAAATTTATGAAATTAATTATTAATTATTAATAATAAAATTACAAGATTCAGTGTATTTTGTTAACAAAATCGATAAATCGAGTGGAACACTGTAGGTTAGTCGATCGGAGATAGAGGTGGAACATTTGTGGTATTCACTGGATCCTTCTCAATATACAGAGGACAAATTGAAATGACCGCTTATACCGAATTTGTATCGTCTTATTGATTATTCACCGACGCCAATAGATCTAAGATATCACTAAGCTACGTCGTTAAACCCGATATAAAAAAGTAATGGGACTTGCACTTGCGAACTCAATGATAATAATGAATAATAATAATTATTACTATTATAATTGTTTGTTCCTGAATTTTTTTTTCATATTACTCAATATCGTAAACGTTATAGACCCCCTACATATAAATATATGAATATAAATATACATATAATTATGATACGGCAAAATATCATCATTGCTATTATTATTATCACTTAATTATTTTTTGTATCGACGTCAAAAATTGAGACAGAATCATCGTTCCCCAATTAGGGCTATGTATGAAACGTAGGATGTTTGGAAGGCCTCAAGGGCGATTTTACCACCTCATTTTAATTATTCAAAGCCAATGAACTTTAATACCAGGACTGCGCTGTCTGTGATCACACTCAACCCCCGCAAATAGAAGTATTTCGTTTTCAAAAAGTCCGGAACGAATTATGGATATAGACCGTTTCTGTGATAATGAATATCCGGACATTTTACCGGCATTGGACGAATGTTGATATAAATGTTGAACAAAGTATCTTGGGCAATGTTCACTTCAATTCATTAACAGCAGAATATGTAAAGTTAATTATTAACAGTTAAAAAAAAGAAGAAGAATGAGTGGTGACCCTAAATTGGTACCAGGCCTTTTAATTGAAGATTGTTGCCAATTAGTAGTGATAGTACTGAAGAAGTTGGAATTCCTTTTATTTTGCAGTATAAGTAAACATCAGGTGTGTTCACAAAATACCCACGAAGCCTGATTCAGGCTTATATGTGGAATAAATACGAAAAAATACAATGTACATGAAGTATGAATCATGGTGAAAGGGAAAAAAAACAATTAAGTTATAAGTAATGAACAAATTGATTCATATTTGGATATATGAAATGGATAGTGATATCCATATAATAATAACATCTATTCTAATGATTGAAAAATGAAAACCAAGTTCCACACAATATTTGAGTGTCACAATAATAAAACATGTTACTTATGATTATGAAAGAGTAATTACAACGAGAATAAAAGTTTCATAGTTTCTAATCTTGGAAAAGAACAAAACAATTCATAACATTCAATTAATTGAATATAGTTTAATTTTCCAAATAATAAATACTTCTGATATTTGTATTTCTGAAAGACCAAAGCATAAAAAAGACCATATAATAATGATAATATATATATACCAGGCCATATATACC
The DNA here is from genome assembly GCA_964007535.1 of Brachyptera risi. NCBI lineage: Eukaryota > Metazoa > Arthropoda > Insecta > Plecoptera > Taeniopterygidae > Brachyptera > Brachyptera risi. Next base: position 19,469,679 of record OZ023327.1, on the reverse strand, counting down.
ATATATATCTATATCTATATATATATATATATATATATATATATATATATATATATATATATATATATATATATTTATATATATATATATATATATATATATATATATATATATGTGTATATATATATATATATATATATATATATATATATATATATATATATATATATATATATATATATATATATATATATATATATATATATATATATATATATATATATATATATATGGGTCATTTAAAAAAACAGTGCTTATATGCTGTCCCTGTCTTTCATCATTTTTTTAAAGATAGAATATTACTAGTATCTATCCAAAATCAACACATAGCCTATATGGCTGAGGTATATGTGATTCTTTCCTCTGCTTAGATATAGTTAGTTGTATAAATATTGCGCTATAATCACACTTTTGTGTCGAGAATCTTGTGAAATCATGTGTCCCCTTCCACATAATGGCTAATGTTTGTATGAAATTAACTAATTCATCACTTAGAAATCGTTTGTGTTTTAGTTTATCCAAATACCCTGAGCAGAGATCTTCTTATTCGTATATTGGTGGAAAATCCACTTCATGTTTTTATACAAGTTTTCGTAGTTTGAATTGTGTCCCTCTGAGTTGTCATGACTGTTACATCATGACTGATACCAAGTTAAAATTCGTTAAATCTAAGAGCAAGGAGGCAGTGTATATGTTCAGGAGTTTCACTTTGCCTGCAAGAATCACTTGTATTTGAGTCAAATATCTGGTATCGAAATTTTCAACAAGAAATCCACAAAGAAGTTTTAAAAAGACGCGTTTTTTTAAGCAATGTCATGAATGTTACCTGGTAAATTATTGAAAATATTATTCTAATCTAGATTTAGTCTGCAGTTTTATCTTGAACTATAAAGTAGCTTTCATCTCACATAACATCAAAAAAATCCCTGGCCTCATGGCTTGCCTGGAATTTGGCAAAGTTATACCGGTGTGAGTGTTACTTGTCATGACTGTTGCTTTATAATGTAGCAATCATCCCTTAGAAGTAACATTCACAAACCAATGTGATACGTGGTATCTATTGATGTGATATTTTTATATTCAGAATTGTTTGTACTATTCATTAAGCACTACAACAATGGAAATATTCTTCTACTCTTTCAAATTCCTTACTTTATATTCTCTCCAGTTCCATCCTTATCATGTCCATGCCACCTTAATCCATCACTTTTTCATCTCATTAGATAAGCGTAGCGAAGATTCCATTTCACATACCAAAAAAAATGGGCTTCGTTTTTATGTTTTTTTTTTTGTAATTTTGTGCGTAGCATACAGGTCAGGAAAAAATGCCCATTGACTTGAAACTTTTTCTACATATTTCTGTCATACCAGAATGGATTGAGATTGTTTTTCAGACAAATCGTTCGGGAGTTTTTACCTGGAAAAATTCGGAAAGTTTGAGAAATCCTCATAAGAATAACACGGATGGGAAATACTTGAAATGTGGACAATTTTCAAAAACTTCAAAATTTTCACTGAATATGTAAAACATAATTGCGAATATTTTCAGTGACTTTCACAACATTCGGATGACAAATAACAAAGAAAACGCAATAAAAGTATCCATTTTATTGAAGGTTGGGATCAATTGGTTTTGCACTGTGAGCTGTAGGCCTGTAGGGGGCCTATTTGCGACAGGTTGCAGCACTGTGAATATCAACAAATTGCAGCTATGACTATCAATTACGCAATTGATAGTCATAGGTTGCGGGTATGGTTTTTGAACTTTTGAAGTAATCCAAGGTCCGTAGATGTGGATTGAACTTGGGAAATATTTTTTATTCCAGATTCCCATACTTCTAAGCTCATCTCACAACGCAAATCCCGCGTTTTCCTAGTTAGATGATCGTAGCGAAGATTTACATTTCACATACCGAAAAAAATGAGCTTCTTTTTTTTGTAATCTTGTGCGCGGCATACAGGTCAGGAAAAAATGCCTATCGACTTGAAACTTTTTCTACATATTTCTGTCATACCAGAATAAGTTGGAATTGTTTTTTAGAGAAATCGGTTGGAAAGTTTTTCCGGAAAAAATTCTAAAAGTTTGAGAAATCCTCATAAGAATAACACAGATGGAAAATACTTGAAATGTAGAAAATTTTCAAAAACTTCAAAATTTCCACTGAATATGTAAAATATAATTATGGATATTCTCAGTGACTTTCACAACATTCAAATGAGAAATAACAAAGAAAACGCAATAAAAGTATCCATTTTATTGAAGGTTGGGATTAATTGGTTTTGCAAAGTGATATGCGACAGATTGTAGCACTATGAATATCAACAAGTTGCAGCTAAGGTTTTTGAACGTTCAGGGGAATCCAAGGTTCGTAGATGTGGCTTGATCTCACGAAATATAAATAATTCTAGATTTCCATTCTTCTAAGCCCATCTCACAACGCAAATACCGCGTTTTCCTAGTTAGATGAGCGTAGCGAAGATTCCATTTAACATACCGAAAAAATGGGCTTCGTTTTCATGTTTTGATGTCGTTTTTTTTTTTCGTTTTTTTTTTGTAATTTTGTGCGCGGCATACAGGTCAGGAAAAAATACCCATCGACTTGAAACCTTTTCTAGATACATTTTTCATACCAGAATAGGTTGGGATTGTTTCTTAGAAAAATCGGTCTAAAGGTTTTTCCGGAAAAAAATCGGAAAGTTTGAGAAATCCTCTTGAATAACACGGATGGAAAATACTTGAAATGTGGAAAATTTTCAAAAACTTCGAAATTTCCACTGAATATGGAAAACATAATTATGGATATTTTCAGTGACTTTCACAACATTCGGATGGGAAATGACGAAGAAAACGCAATAAAAGTATCCATTTTATTGAAGGTTTGGGATCAATTGGTTTTTCAAAGTGTATATTCGACAGGTTGCAGCACTATAAATATCAACAAATTGCAGGTGAGGTTTTTGAACGTTTAAAGTAATCCAAGGTCGGTAGGTGTGGATTGATCTGACGAAATATTTTTCATTCTAGATTTCCATACTTTTAAGCTCATCTCACAACGCAAATCCCGCGTTTTTCCAGTATAATATATACATACATATACATACACACACACATATATATGTATATATGTGTATATGCATATATATATATATATATATATATATATATATATATATATATATATATATATATATATATATACATATATATATATATATATATATATATATATATATATATATATATATATATATATATATATATATATATATATATATATATATATATAGGCCTATATACTAAACTCACAACAGCTTGCTATGCACTCAGAAATATGGCAAAGCTGACCGATTTGAAAACTCTAGTAATCATATACCATGCTTATTCTCATTCAATTATGAGTTACGGTATTGAATTCTGGGGAAACACCTCTGGAAGTGAAAGAATATTTCCGATACAAAAAACTGCAGTACGGATAATTACCAAAAACAATTGGAGGACATGTATTCTACCTGATAAAAATAGAACCAAACAAATCACATCGATTACCACTAATAATGACATGCCTAAAACTGATAATACAGCATCAGGTAAAGTCAGTGATGAAATGTTGATCATGCCCAATTCTAAGAGAAAATTTCAAGAACTCAAAATTATGACTGTGGCGTCCATATATATATATATATATATATATATATATATATATATATATATATATATATATATATATATATATATATATATATTTATATATATATATATATATATATATATATATATATATTTATATATATATATATAAATATAAATATATATATATATATATATATATATATATATATATATATATATATATATATATATATATATATATATATATATATATATATATATATATATCGATACAAAGTGCTCATGATCTTCATACAAACCAATGAAACAGATTTCCCTTCCATTGATCATGAACATAATTCTAGTAATAAGAATCTCAACAAATATAACCGTTCAGTGTTCACTATACGGCAAAGGTCTTCAAATTTCAGGAAGTAAACTTTATAATATTCTTCCAACAAGTATTAAAATTCTACCTTCAAATCAATTTGAATCACTCCTCAGAGAGCACCTCACAATTAATAGTTTCTGTTCTGTGCAAGAGTTTGGTGATGCTAAATTTCAGTTAATTCATATTACTTATTAATTTTAATTGTTTGTGTATGGACATATTCGGTCATTCGTTTTTTTTTGTTATTATCTACATTTATCTAGCTATCTATATCTATGTATCAAAGTGTCTATATTGTAGTAAAAGTAATCAGAATAATGTAAATTCTATTGATTTATTTCAATTCCATCTAAAAAGAAGAGAAAAAAAATCAAACATTACAAGAAAAGAAGACAAGAAGAGAAGAAGTTGAGAGAAAAAGCAACAAACACCTTTTTTATCCATCCTTACTTGGTTTTTCATGGTTTCCCACAGTTCTCGAAGCAAATGCTTGGATGAAGTACTAATTGGCCACGACCTTTAATAAGTAGAGTAATGGGCCTAATTATAACATTATAGGCCTATCACTCATTTTTTTGTTTGTCTTTTTTGTATAGTGATAAACTTTACATCTGCTGTTAATGGAAAGAAGTGATCATTGCCCAAGAGACTGAGTTCAAAGTGGAAGACATCAGTATTCGTGTGTTCTGTTTACTTTAAATTCCAATGCTGTGAATTTCCGGATATATATCACATAAACGGTCATAATGTGTTCCGGACTTTCGGAAATTGATAGACTTTTATCTACTCAAAATGGGGTGGTAAGATCGCTATCTTGTGGTGCCCCGTCCAAACGATCCCATCTTTCATCCATAGCCTTGATTGGGGAACAAAGATTTTGTATCAAGTTTCGATGCTATTTAAAAATAAAAAAATTAAAAATTAAATCCTTATCAATCGATCTGAAATCTCTTAATGTATCATTATTTGTTGTATTATTTGTTTGATATGCTATAATTACTAATTCAGTGATGAATCATAAATCATGGCTTACTACCATACACAATTGTAATGCTATTTATAAGTTATATTGTATAATATGTAAATTGTGTACCGATTTTCTCGAAAGAGGGTTAAAGGAATAAATACTACTACTACTATATATATATGTATATAAATATATATATGTATATATATATATATATATATATATATATATATATATATATATATATATATATATATATATATATATATATATATATATATATATATATGAGAATGAATTATTCCTGGGTGTTCAAATATCGAGCATTTAGATATATTTTTTGGAGAAACGACTGAAAACACCCAGAAATAATTTATTTTCTCCTAATATGAGTTGTTTAAGCATACGTGAAATCATATATATATATATATATATATATATATATATATATATATATATATATATATATATATATATATATATATATATATATATATATATATATATATATATATATATATATATATATATATATATAAATATATATATATATATATATATATATATATATATATATATATATATATATATATATTTATAAACATATATATATATATATATATATATATATATATATATATATATATATATATATATATATATATATATAAATATATATATATATATATATATAAAAATATATATATATATATATATATATATATATTATATATATATACAAAAATATATTTTTTTTCAATAACATCGAAACTTGATACAAAATCATAGTTCCCCAATTAAGGCTGTGGATGAAAGATAGGATCGTTTGATATATATATATATATATATATATATATATATATATATATATATATATATATATATATATATATATATATATATATATATATATATATATATATATATCGAATCGTATCTCTTAATTTTTTGTAAGCTTCAAGAATGTATGAAAAATGAGTGAAAATATAAGATATGATTTAAATTGTACTGAACACTTTGATGACTAGTCAAGCATAGTCTTAGGCGGATAGGCCTATATAATTACTATTCAGATTTTTAAAAAAATTATTTCAATGGGGTGTATGATAAATAGAAATATTCGATTGCATTTTTTTTAAAATCCAATTGCTCATGGTTTATATACACTTCATTTCATTTACATATCCAAACGGGTACAGCTCTAGAAAATTTTTCTTCCATTAACCCTTTATAGGGCATAAGTCTGGGGGGTTTTGAAAAATTATGAAATTGGATATGGTAACTGGGTATAGGTAAAGGAAAATAGGAAAAATACAAAAAAGTCAAATTTTTGTTTTTTAATTGGAAAAAAATGGTGGTAAATATATTAACCACTGTCTTGTATTGACATCAAACAAAGTGTTCATAAGGAATAAGATTTACATGGTAATAAGTGACCTCAATGTGCTCTTCAGTCTCATAGTTAACATATGTCATTTGTACTTCCTCACATTCAAGAAAATATATATATTTAGGTATCATTATACAACAGAATATTTAGAAAATTATACTTTTTAGTAGTTAGCGAGTGTGTTTCCAGACTAGTAACGTTTGCTTGACGAGTTTTTGTATGGTATTCTCGCTCATATCTATAGGCCTATGCCGTATACTACTATTTGACACATTCATTGATCACAACCTGATATACTATGAGTCGTCAATTCACTATCACTTCTATCACTGGCCGACAGCTCGTGGAAATTGACTATTCGTTTAGCAGACAACGATTGAGGCCTAGCTCGCCCTGATGAAGAGGAGGCAGAAGTCAAATTATTGTTTCCAGGTGTAGAATGATTCATTGGTAGAAAAGTTTGACTCAGAATAGAGGATTCTTCAGAGATATCAGATGTTCGGGTTGTCAGTCGCTCGTTGTGAGAGCGTGATGTTACGAGGGCATCTTCAGCATCAGAATCACCTCCGAAGTACGAATCAAAGGCCTGTTCGTCATAGTCATCATTCAAAAGTATATGGAGTATTGATTTGTTGGCCAGGGATGTCATCATCAACGATTCTATGACAGAAAAACAAATCTTTTGTTTATCATGAAGTGAGGTTATGTTCAGCCATGTAAAAAATTCAACATTTTGATACCACTTATTTGTAAAAGAGTGAAAACAAGTTTTGCATCTATGTAAGAGCAACAAACTCATCTCTAGACTCAAGCTGATGAACCAATGAACAAATATATATGTATATTATATACATATAACCAAGAAAAACGTATTATTTACATTATTGAAACTTGGCAAGTTTGAGTAATGCTACATGAAAATGTGAATATCAAGTCTATGAATAATATTTTTCACCATTTCAACTTGTATTTCTAGCTTTATATTGTATTAAATAAGAAGATGAATCTACTTACTTCTCAATCAACAGCTATGTCAGCATTGCACGAAGTCATTTCAATACTCTGACATTTCTTCTAAATTGGTGGGAAAAAAAGCATGGGACATCTAACACAGCTGGGCATTGGTAGAATATATTACCACTAGGCCGCTTTTCTTTAGTTCAGGAATAAACTCGGAGCTCGCGCATGCTCAGACACGAATTAATCAACGCGGGAATACTCGAACGTTCATCTTACATGGTGGTAAGATAGAAAACCACTGTCATTTGGCTGCATTATTTTAAAAAGAAAAGTGGTAAACTATTATACCAGAAACCTATAAAGGGTTAAGAACTCCGGAAAACATTTGCAACCTATAAAGAAAGCAGTGATGTATTGAAAAGCACCTCAGAAGCAGGGGTTCAAAGATTTCAACTCAGGTAGTGCGCATGCGCTAACTAAAACGAAAGAAAAACAAGTATCACTATATTTAGGGACAGTATATCAAGTATCACAAAGTCGGTACACAAAATCACTTCTGAAGTACAGTATATGTATATTGAAGTACAATTCTGAATGTCACAAAAACAAAGTACAGAAAAACATGGGATATTCTCAAAGTACAGTTTCTCAACTTGGAAGAAAATCCATTCAAGGCACACTATATCGAAGTACAGTTTCCATATTTTCAAGGGGCAGAAAAGCAAAGTACGTTTATCGAAGGACACATCAATAGTACCCTTGACTGACCTGAGTTTCTGGAATAATAATCAAGAGCTACCAAGCTGTAATATTTGAAAGTGTGATATTATTAAGTTATGGAGAAGCCACGCCGCACATTTGGAACACCAGTGTACAAAATACGGAATCAATTTGCTTTTGGAGTAATAGCTGTTGGTGTGGCACTTGGTATTGCTTTTAAGTAAGTTTTTGAGGTTATGTTACTGTTGTGGAACTAAGCGTATTGAGTTAGAACTCAATGACCTGGGCTAGATCATCATTTGTCTTTGAAGATTAATTGATCTAGCCTAGGCCTATGTAACTATGTAACTTGTGCCTATCACCTCCTGCAATCCTGGGCACTTACTGCGACTGCCACTCAAGCCTCCGCCTAAGAGGCCCGCCGAGCATTTTAGCTGGGCGGGCCCATAGGCGGAGGCTCAAGTGGCAGTCGCGGAAAGCGTCCTGGGCCTTTGACTGAGGATCTGTTGGCCTTGGCCTACCAAGATTTTAGCTTGAGGGACGGTCTGAAATAGAGGGGTCTTGTATCGAAGCTATTTCGGCTGATACCAACAGTGTTGCTAGTTCCATCAAAATCCGTGTATGACGCTAGATGACAAGAGACCAGTGGGTCACACTCTATGCACGCGCACCAAATGTACGTTATTGTTGGCGGCAAGACGTCAGCTGTCGAACGTCAACTGGACCACGTGACTGGCCTCTTTTCATCTAGCATTCTGCACGGATTTTGGTGGAACAAGGCATAGCAGCACTGTTGGTATCAGCCTTCCAACGTACCGAGATAACCCGATTACAATCTTGACCTCTCCATTCTAGACCTGTTCTAAATACTGTCTGTAAGGTCTATGCCTACAAGCTATGCCGGCTTCACGCAGCCAGTGTTAGGTTATGAAGCTAGCTTGGTCTGTATATTAACATGTCTATGGAACAAAGGCACAAAGGTATTTTTGGTAGAAGTGCATCTAAACACTTTCAATGGGTTGCTAAAAATGAAATAAACATCATCCATAACCTTTGGACAAAAGCCTTCATGTATAATTTTCAAAACGAATGAAGTAGGTCGCGATGTGTTATATGACAATATTACCCACGTTCGTAGGAAAAAAGTACGTGTGTCCATTTAAGAGTTTGTTTTCACCATCATTGTATCATCAGCTTGACAGCTAGAATGTAAGGTTATGTTTTTATTGTTTTTGCATTAGCATAGTATACAATTGGTACACAGCCCGTCGTGCCGCGCCGGCAAACTGGCGGTTCTTGTAAGAGTTGGATTACAAAGGCCTCATATTGGCCAGGAATATACATCATATATAACATACGTAGTGACGTATTTGTATTTGCCGATTTGAAACTTATCGACATACGCTAACGATCGAGGTTGACCTTGAGTGGGTTGCTGATCGTTCATAGTCTCGATCAGTATTGCTATCAACCCAATTTCAATGAAGATAGAGAATCGCAGTGTATGTAAACTAGCGTACAAGTTTATCATCAAAGATTACATCAAAGTTTTGTATCCAAAGAAGGGTTTAATCAAAGAAATTGGATGAACATTTGACCTTGTAACTCTACCTTAATAATTATTTAACTAATTACTAATATTCTATTTGCAGTATCTCAGGTCTGTCTGCCAAATTGAAGAAGTCAATAGCTGCTGGAGAGTTCAAGCAAACCCCAGAAGAAATTGATAGAAAAAATCTTATGTCAGTTATAAGTATGAACCGAGGAGCTACGATTAAAGAAAATATTGAATTTGAAAGGGAAGAGGCGAGGCGCTAAGTTTTCCAGAAAACATTTTTAATTTAGAGTTTGTCCAAGCAGATTGGGCATAGATTTTGTTTCATATTTTAATAAACATTAGAAGAGTACCTATCCTAATCAATTTATAATGCCAAGGCGTCAAACAACTCTGGCAAAGAATCAGATGCAACTTGCTATTGCATTGTCATCGTCACTGGAAGAATCTAAGACTCGTGAACTATCAAAACAGGCTGAAGAGTTATCTGCATCTGCAATTGAAGATGGTACAGTTCCAGAAAATATTAAGGAAATGCAAAAATGCTTTCTCGAACGTTTACAACCACCATCACGACCAGGTATTATCACTTGATGAAATATAATTTTAAATATGTGTGAAAGAGAAGCAGAGCAACACCCAGTTTGCTACCATAGCCCTGTAGGCAAAGTTTTGGAATTTTTTACTTTGGAAAGTAAATTTTTGAATTTTCTCAGATTTTCAAGATCTCTTTTTGAAATAAGCCGAGTTAATAAGAGTAATATATATATATATATATATATATTTTGGAAGTAAATTTTCAACTCGTGTGTTCATTTGAATATAAAAAGTACGAGAATTAAAATACGTCAAATTATAAAAATAAATCGTCAATAATGTTGAAGTAAATCAATTATTATCGTGTCATAGTCATAGCTTTTTGTATATTTGTCACCAGTAGGTACCTGATTATTTTTGTTTCCTTTGATTTTGATAGAAGGCTTAATCAGTAGAGATTGTGATGGATTGTGAATGAATTCAAGGTAGATTGCTAGACTGGAACAATACCTGTTATATTTAAAAAAAAAACAGCACAGAATCCAGATCTTATTCTAAATATCATCATACCGGTACTCTCCAAATGTTGGTTAATTATTGTTGTATCATTCATGATTTGTACCCTGTAAGAACCACAGAACAATAATGTGTCCCAGCTGACACTCTTCACAACCCCAGGCTTTTTTTATATATTTCATTACTGTTGGTGTTATTCAATTAATCAGTTGATTTTAGTAGCTGAGAAGTGTCACCAACATACATGACTAATTCCTCTTTATTAACAGTACAAAGCATACCATTTGTGAATAGGATAATCAATATGGGAACAATCATTGTAGCAAATGTATCTAGTTTGGTAATCTTTTCTTGATGACATTACTAAGTAATCATTGATCAATTATAAGATGCATTCAAACCTAAATTCAATCAAAATGCATCTGGTTTCAACTATCGGTAGTGAAATGGCGTTCCTTAACATAATGTAGTATACTCAACTTATTTGCATTGTGATTTTGATGTGTTTTTCGTTGTAAGTTCCGAAAAAACGGTCTAATAAGAGGAGAGCAAGTCCGCACGTTGTACCAGCATTACTCAGTCGCAGCTCGGAAGAGCGATTACGTATATTAACAGAGAAGGTAGCACTTGTTCTCATACAGGAAGACAGACTAGATTGGGCTCCGACAACGATACCGTCAGAAGATAATAGGGTAAGACCGCAACACGTTGAAAGCTTTAATGACAATATGAGAAACTACGGTACATGGCAAACATTTGCGCTTGATTGTTTCCCTGTTTTTGCTCTGCTTAGTATATTCTAATCAAGAAATGCATATCCAATCTTAACCAAAATACAACCCCATTCTAAATGATGCTTGACAAGTTGAAGATAAAAATAATACGAACTTTTGTTCTTTTAGAAGTGTATTACCGGTACGTACTACCACAGTGAAACCTCTATCTAGTATCTATCATAATCAAAGGATCTGGAAAAATAATCCGTGCAGGAAAATGATCCAAAAAATCCAGTAAAAACACCACTCATATGGGAGCAAGATGTGACAAAATCAATTATGGATTTGGGAATGATGCATGCATGGAGGTTTCACTGTATACATTCAATACTGGTACTTAAAAGTGATTGTAGAAAACTGTTGGGTCTACATTCCAAGAAAATTATGTTAAAACATGTTATTTTTTCCTGGCCTATAGCGAAACAAATCGGGTACCGATAGGAGATCTGTTCATGTAGGCCTAGTACTTTTATTTTAAATAAGCAAATATGTTTGAAAGATTTGTATTTCAACAAAATACCATGGTTGCCGTTCGATAGTTGAATGGCAAAAGCTACCAAAATTTTACTATCGAATAACAATAGAAATAACCTATAGTGAAATTTTCAATCGATACCAAAAATATTGTATTGAATGGAAAAAAACACAATTTTGCGTGAAAAACAGAATGGTGCATAGAAAATGACCACGGCTAGTTCACTGCTCCTTGTCTTCATTGGAGTGAGTGACTACGATTTAAGTTTCTGACACGCAATACGAAATTCTCAGCAGCAGCGTATAATTTCAGTTATTTACAATTTTTCCATCGATACTGATCATTTTTCCAATATTGAATTTTTCGTAAAGTGAATATTATAATTTGAAATCGAATTGTAGATATGAAATATAAAATTGATGACAAATATTGAGATCGAATGGCTACCCTATAAAATACATGTATAACCACCGTGGTAAGAGTGATTTTCCAATAGACCATTTCAAGAATTCAATGCGCAGGCGCGTCACGCCTCCTAGCAGCCGAGATCGCTGGTATTGCATTCTGGGAGTTTTAGTATTGTTAAAAAACATAAGCCCGCTTATCCTCAGGGTTAAAGGCAAAACACCAGGATATAAAACTTGCACTATCTCTCATCTTACTCACTCTGACAGTGTGTAAATCTCTCAGTATATAGTAAACATATAAATCTTGAAACTACTATCATATTATAACTTGATACGTTCACTGTAACGCACAATAATATAAATCAAACGTGCTAAATAGCATTGGCAGCATAGGACTTTCGAACTCGGACAATATTATCCCGTTCTAGTTCAAACGTTTGCCGCTAGATTGCTCATTCTTTTTGAAAATGGTATTTTTGTATTGATACTCCTATCAAATTGTTTGGATTGTTCTAAGCTACAATTTCCATTTTATTTTGCTTCAGATAAATGTGTTGTGGGAAAAGTCATCTTCAGAGCCATTTGAAGAAGACAGAAGCTCATATTATATTGCTTCCATTGCTTTGTTTGTGCCTCCTTCAAATTTAATTGCTGGTACAAAGTTAGGCAATCTTGCAGAATTACCTGGACAATTAAGAACACCGGTAAGCTCGCATTTATATCTGACTTTTATTCACAATTATTACAATGTGTCAACCTCAAAATACACGTGCATTTCAACAAGATTGATTGCCCTCTGTAGAGAGGGTACTTATTAACTTAAGCTGGCCTCACATGAACATTTTCGATGCGATATTGCAACCGCATGCTGGAGTGATATCGGCCATTTTTAATTATTGACCAATCGGCGAAGACTGCGTGAATCGTGATGGTGCGTGATTTTGTCGCACAAATTCGGCTCTACTCAACTTTTGGCTTGTACAGCAGCGAATCGTATGCGGAACCGCCGGATGTAGCTTGGGTTCAGGTAAAATCCGTCGCCGTCGTACTGCTTTCCCCCAGAACAGCTGTGTCGATTTGAGCATGAATTGTTTTAAAATAATTCTATAATTGTTCAATGTGCCCACGTGCATACGACTTCTTTTATGAGATTTTGTTTTTATATAGTTATTATTATTGAAAAGACACCAGCAATGTCAACAAAATTACAACAAACAATTAACAAACTTGAGTCATGCCACGAAAATCACTGGACACTATAGACACGCCCATCTCTGTGACAAACTTGCTTGAATTGCTTCTAAGCAGCGCACTTTTGTTTAATTGCGATGCACCGTCCCGCTCTCGCATGCGGGAGCGATATCGCATCAAAAATGTTCGTGTAAGGCCAGCTTTACTGACAATTTTGCTTGTAGTCAACCAGCCTCCTTTGTGCTCCATGAAAGTAGACGGTTGCTCACACTCTGGTTTGGCAACATTGTTTTTGCTACCACCAAATAATGACCTTTCAAATCTTCTGATTCCTATCAACAAATATGCCTATCATGTAAATGCTGTTTTGGAATTGATGGGTATTAAATTTAGAGTCATTATGTCATTTACTTTGGAAACTGAAATTGAATTGGGCAAGGGTTTGATCACCACCACGTCACGTTGTTTAATGTTTGGTTTAAGTAACCATTATCGCTTATTCATACCTCTATAAACAAGTAATATCTTATCTGTTGGTTCGTCATTGTAGGCCTACAATTGATGGTCAATTTATTTTATTTTTGTGTACTATTACTGACTTTCATCCTTCAGGTGTTAGTGCTGCTTTACACCATGTGTTTGTAGTACCAATTCAGTAGATAGGCCAGATACTTGAGACCAGTGTTTCTTACCTTTTTGTCTGAAATTCTTGACACTTAGAAAAAAGTGACGACCCTCTAACTCATATTTTAGCCATTACTATACACATACACTTCGAAATTTATAGCTAACACAAACTTTGTTATATTGAAATAGATTTTAATATAGAAAAATACACTTCCGAGAAGTCACTGCCATAGGTACCGGTGCGCAATATTACTCGGAGGGACCATCGCTAGCAAACGTTTTTCACTTATGAATTCTTAATCATGAATACTCATTAAGAAATGTCCATGTTTCTTCATAACAATGAAGACTATAACATAATAGATGCAGTTGCCAAGGACACATAATAATCAAACAATTGTTATATTATAAATTGATATGTGAGATGAAAACAATAATTCTGAGTAGACCTAATTCTAAACATTGTTCATTCAAGCTGAAATTAGAAAAAAATTGCTTACATGTTCTGTGAATATGGTTTCAAGTACCGGTACATTACATATTGAAGTACAGTGAAACCTCTATCCATCGTTTCTCAAGAGACCAGGAAAATAAAACCATCCATGCAGGAAAACCATCCATCTGGGAAAATTTAACATTGGTTACTTATATGGGAGTGGGGTGAGAAAAAATAAATGATACAAGCAGGAAAACAATGGTTCCAGGAACGATGCATAGTTCACTGTACTATCATTTTAAATTCATGTCATTGCTGAAATTGTGTGTACAATAAATAGTGAAACATAAATGAAATTCATAGTAGGGTAGTCATATAGATAAAGAAATACATGAAAATGTAAAATTGAGTAAAAAATAAACTGTGCACTCTTTTACATTTGAATAACTATTATATTTTCAGGTGTATAATATATTTGTGATCATATTATGTTATATCAGGTCATGCACATAACAGCAGTTGAAAAACACTGGTAGGGGCCACATTGTTCTATATAGAATATCGAAGTGTCTGGTTACACTTAAGTGTCATCAGCCTTCAGGGCTCGAGGAGGCTGCTGACACTTAGTTTAATTTCCGGATTCGTTCGGGAGAGTTCGGCTCCTTTGTACGAGTCCGAGTGGCCAACATGAAGTAAATGGCCAAAATAACACTTCCATGTCATCGATCATTGCAGCTCAATGGTTAGCACACCCGACTCCCACTCCAGGGATCTCTGATCTCATCCTGCCTGAGGCTTTTTTTTGTTGTTTAAATTGGTTCCTCCAGAGTTTATATGTGAAGGAACATGGTCAATTATGTGGACAAAGCCAGGTTGCAGACAGTAGGTTAGGTTATTGGGTTAGGTTAGTGTATAAACCTTGCGTTATACCGCCGGCAGGCGGAACGGAGCCTATATATCAAGAACTGGTGTCAGGTGCACTCTAGCAGTGAAAATTACAACTAAACTATCCTCCCGAATGAAGGCGAACCCTCCCGAACGAATCCGGAGCGTGGCCTGCGAACCTAAGACGCGACCCTGAGTGTCACCAGAATGGGAGGCTGGGAACACTCGAGGTCGACAAACATGAAAACCTGATGACACTTGAGTGTCACCAGACTCAGCCATAGAATATAGATACATGTAGTTGTACCTTCTAGAAGCCATTTTTTTTTTCAAGGGTCATTTATTATATAACAAAATAAAATTTACACTGAACATGAATCTACAAAATCCCAGAAGGGTTTAATTGTGGGAAAAGTACAGATACAAATAAATTGAATGATGAACAGACATGTTTTTTCCACAGTTTTCCACAGTTCACAGTGCTATCCTTGAATACCAGAAATGCTCATGGAATTATAACTGTCTGATAAACATGGACCGTATACCAATATGTTCACTCTTCATTTCCATCAACGACATTTAAATATTTCAGGTTACAAAACAGCCTGCGCAGAATGCTTCTAGTTTCTCTCAACCTGAAACGGAGACGAAGCTAGGTTCTCGTGAGTGGTCACATTTCCACCAATTTTCACCCAAGCATATTGATCAAGATCGTGATGCTCAAACTGAGATGGTCAACGATTGGGAAAGAATGCTGAATAATAACACCATGAGTGATATAACTATTAGACTCAAGGGAGGACGGAAACTACCGGCCCATAAGCTGGTACTCTATGTTCGCTGCCCAGCACTTTTGAATGATCTCGATGATCACAACTTATTGTTGTGGGATACTATAACATACTCGGAGGCTCTTGCTTTCTTGGAGTTTATTTACTGTGGGAAACTGACCGGTACTCGAAATCTCCGACCGAATGCCAACGGTGTAGCGTCGCTTGCTAGAAAATATAATGTCACTGATCTCCTCAAGTTGATTCTGACTTTCAATTCAAGTGAAGGACACAGTTCAAAAGGGTGTGCGTTTATCAACGATCTTGAATGGAATCCACCAAATGAACATGTGGTTAATAGAAACTTATCGCAAGATGAAGGTGAGTCGTATGTTGACAATAACCCGCCGAGTTCTGATTTGCACATAGAAGATGATGAAATGTTGAAAGACTTTTTCGGTACATATAATCCAACTCTTTCCTCTACCTGCTTGGCTCCCACCTCACCGTTACAGACGCCTTACTTGACTGGCGATCACCATACTACTGGTTCGCCTCAAGAAATCGTAGATTGCGATCAATTTTCTAGTACCTCATCACCCGAGGATGAGACGACAACACCCTCATTTGAGAATAAATCTGGTCTTGAGGTGACGTCAAAATCAATTGGGACCACTTCTCTGCAATGCCCATCAGCGGCACAAAATTTGCGTGACAATATGAGCCAAAATGTGCTCATTGATGAGACGCTGTCGAAGAGTTTGGAAGCCTCTCAACGAAAATCATTGACCGAGAATGTTGGTGAAATAACTTCACATAGTTCAAATGATGTTCTAGTGCCAGATCACATTGAGATCAGTTCCGATGACGAAATAGTTCCAAATGTGATAACTAGCATTTCGCCGTATAAATATGTTGCGGAACAGAGGGAAGTGTCGGA
Source organism: Brachyptera risi (assembly GCA_964007535.1). Taxonomy (NCBI): domain Eukaryota; kingdom Metazoa; phylum Arthropoda; class Insecta; order Plecoptera; family Taeniopterygidae; genus Brachyptera; species Brachyptera risi. Next base: position 19,452,526 of record OZ023327.1, on the reverse strand, counting down.
TTTGTCAAAATTATCATTTGAAACAATAAAACTGAAAGACGGTACTAGCAACAAGACGCGTGGTTTCCCTGAGCCCTATTGTGGGCTCTCTTCCATGATTTCAAAACGAAAACTAACAGATTGCGACGATCCAGATGAACAAAATTGGACATCGAAGAAAGTGTGCATTAATGAACCGATCAACATCTGTTCTAGTGATGATTCTTTTGGCTCTTGTCATGTAGTATCTCCTCCAAGATGTACTGCAACACCTACCACTTCTGAGCACAGATTGGATTGTACATTTATCTTGAACAATTCATTTGAAAATGAAAATAACGTAGATTCAAATGAACGAATAACATCAAACAAATCATTGGATTCGACCCTAAAAGCCAATTCATCAGTGCTGGACATTTCGATATATAAACCCAATAAATCCTTGGAAGATGTGTACAATGCAGACAGTTCAATAGAACATTTTAATGAAATAGAACCACATGAAGAAGCACACGACCAAATACGTAATTTTACCATAAGAGATCGTTTTTCAACGCCGGTTCTACCTGAGAATAAATCTAGCCAAGTCTTGAACGATTCTATGGATTGTGTAAATGAAATGCAATCCGACGAACCAATGTCTTGTTTCAACCAATCTTCTGATTCTCCAATTAAAGATAACGAATCAACACCCACCGTACATGCTGATGAATCTAGGAAACTATCAATTGATCAAATTACAATGACCAAGTCATTAAAAAATGTAGAGGAAGTGGAAAACTGCGAGTCAATGAGTACTAGTAATTACTCTGCTGATGCCACCATAATAGATCATTGTTTCTCAACGCCTAAGATCCCTAAGGATAAAACTTTAATGGGAGGAAACGTGACCATTGCAAGAAAAATGCTCGAGGATTCTTTCACATTTGATGTGAATGATAGTTATCTGTTACGTGAAGCAGAAACTGAACGACCAGCTTCTACGAAACATTTAGCTGAAGCAGAGACAAGTTTTGTTCCCTTACGTACACCATTGGAAGATGTGAAAACCTCTAGTCCTGTAACTCCGCTACCAGATTTTAATGCAATGTCCAACCAGCAATTTCAAGTAGGTATTTAATCAGAATGCAAATGGTAGAGTGCAATTACTTGTGCTAATTCTTAATTCTCCTCTTGCTTGGTTCTAATCAGGCTTTTCGAGTCAATTGTCTCAACACATTTATTGAGCAATATATATATATATATATATATATATATATATATATATATATATATATATATATATATATATATATATATGTATATCTATATCTATATCTATATCTGTATCCATATCCATATCCATATCCATATCCATATCTATATCTATATCTATATATATATATCTTCAGCCTAAAGATTCAGCCTAATCTTCAGACTTAATCGTCAGCCTAATGGCAAAAAATGTTCATTTAATTACTTCTCATGTGATGAAGTCAATTTTTCCTCTGAAGAAGTTGTCAGTAGGCTCGTAGCAATCTTTCTTCTACCTGCCGACTTTTCTCGAGCTGCAGACATGATTTCTCATGTCAGACTGGGATTGAAGATCCATGCTTTTCTCGCATTCCAAATTTTCATCCGCTTTCTGTCCAATTCTTTCTGTTCTTCCCTTTAGTTTTTATATTCAAAATTATTCAAATATCATTTTTATTATTATTATTATAATAATAATATAATTATATAATAATATAATAATATAATTATTATAATAACAATAATAATAATAATAATAATAATAATATATTCATTTATTTAGTATTTCACTATTACATTTTCACAGATATATTACACTATAGTGAAACCTCTATCCATCGTTTTTTAAGGGACCAGGAAAATAAAACCATCCATCCAGGAAAATTTAGCATTGATTATATGGGAGTGGGGTTAGAAAAAATGAATGCTACAAGCAGGAAAACGATGGATCCGGGAACGATGCATAGAGGTTTCACTGTATTACATTTTCACATTTAGATAAGGTCTGACAGTAATAATTACGGTAACAAATATCATCTTTAATATTTTAGGAAATAATATAATTTATAGTAAGTGATCAAATTCTAGATAGGAAACTCGCATTTCACAAATTTCAAAACTTCTCTTCTGAAAGCATTTGTAGACGTCAGATTTGTTACTTTATCTTCAAGTTTATTGAATAATCTTATTCCACTAAAGAAGAGTGTCTTGTGTGTACCGCTTTTATTTTTACCTTGCAAATACAATTTATTTGCATTTCTGGTATTGTAATTATAGACCTCACTTGCATAACAAATATTTTCACATAGATAATTTGGTATTCAAATGTTTCAATAATCTGATGATCTCCAATAATAATCGTATTCATTAAATTATTTAAATAATCAATAATAATCAATAAGTCATACAGTAGTTTGTTTTCGTTTACGTATTGACTCTTGAAATAATATCTTCACAAATGGTGTTTTGTGCACAATTTGACATTGTATTTTTGTTTCAGACTGAGTTGCTCAAATACGGCCTCAAACGTAATATGACAAAAAACAGGGGAATTAAGATGTTGAAGTATATTTATGGGCAAATGCATCCATTAGTAGAAGTAGTTACCATTAAAGGCAAAGAACTGTTCATTCCAATCGGTGATAAAACACCTGCAAGTGCCAGCTCTATGGCTCCATGCAGTTCAGTTCAAAGTCCAGAATCGGGCAATGACGAGAGGTAATCATTTACACTTGACCAAAGTTATGATATTTTATTTACGTTACCAATTCATGTACCAATTGTGTTTACGTAGTGTTGAAATCTTCAGTATTATGCACTTGAATGTTGATGTTCTGGAGCAAAACGATGGGATACATCACATAATACAATTACAGTAAACCCTCGTTGATCCAAAATGGAAGGTACTAAAAAAAAATTTAATGGATTCATAAAAATTTGGATTAATCAAAAAAGTCTTGTTCCGCGAGAATCTTCACTCTTCCCGCTTTGAATTTAGTCAATTTCGTATTGCGCTCGAGAGAAAGCAATGCGACCGGCCGATACATATAAACCATTGCTAGGGCCTCGATGACCGTGTTTACTCAGCTAGCTGCGCTGCTCGCTAGACCTGCTTCTATTGGCGCTTGGCCGTCTTGAGTCGATGGTGTGACGAACGAACATAGTGCTGTGGTCGTCAAGGTCAAACCATTTAGTTGGATGACCCACACAAAGCTCAACCGTCGGCCTATTCTTACGCGTCGAATATAAAGGATGGAAATTGGGAAAATAATTATTAATTCAAGGAATCCACTTGGAACTATTTCGAATTATCCAATCTGAAAATAGTGTTGAAGCAATTAATTAAAGAATTAAAATATTATTTCGAGTTACGGTTTGGCTGGAAGCCTGGAATTCAGATTAACCGAATCCCACTATATTTGTATCAAATGTACGAATCAAAAGATCAATGAAACTAAAAACTGTATTAATTAATCAACATTGAAATGCCTATACGTTCAGTTGGGGACCGACTTCAAGTTCAAAATGTCAAATTCCGGATGAACCGAGTTTGGATTAACGAGCGTTTACTGTATGTGTGCTTTAGATGTATATCCTGGGCTTTAGTATGACTACGGGGTGAAAGGGAGAGAATTCCCTTGCCGAACAGCATTCAGTGGTAGACCCTGGTGAAATGTATGCATAATAATAAATTGAAAATACAAGATTACGTGATGATCATCGTCTCGATGAAAGAGATGATTGAAATTGTACCAGTGGAATCGCCACGGAGTGCTGTCATCGTTGATAGGTTCTCTCTGTTTTCTCTCCATTACTTCAATGCTGTAATGTAATGCTGTGATAAATGAATGTAATTTACTGTGTAGTCTGCATCGTTGATGTTTAATGATCTGGCCGATTTTTTGTTTCAAAAGTCTTGTAGATTATAAACCATGTCGTACTAGATGGTTTTGCAAAGCATGCAAAATGCTGATTATGTGGAATTTAATAAATCAACTTTCCCATTGAGCTGCTTACAGTCGGAATATAGTCCGTATTGGACGAGGCAAAATTTAAATGTCAATTAGAACGTGATTCTAATCTCATTTCTCTACTTTCAAATAAAATTAATATTCAACATTTTGGCCTCATTGAGGCCTTATTAAAATATTCAGACTGTGTACCATTTTTCAAGTATTTCAACCTTGTTCAATATTTAGTCGTCACATTAAATCAACGCATATTTTTCATTATGGGACTTGATGTTACGAAACACGTAACAAAAATATACAAATAAATGGAAATTTGGAACCTTTTCACAAAGCAGTTATATTATTATTCACTTGGTGATTTTTATCTCATCTTCCTATTATAGCTCGAATTCCTATACTAATTTGAGGGCAATACATATGCTTTATATTATGTATAATCTGAATAATCATGTTATCCTTGTTGATTTAAGGGGACAAGCCACTGAAATTGCCATCTTCCTAGATAAGGGTTCAAAGGTGATGGAATTTTTGCACAGGATGTCTTTTTTCTCAAAACGAAATATATATTGAAAAAAAATGTTAGCAGTATTTTTGTTTATAATTTTTCCAATGAAAAAGTTGACTTTTTTTTAAATACTACTCCACACTTTTACACACTTTTCATATTTTTGAAGTTATTATTTTTTATATTATTCTGCACAAATGTATGAAAAATAAATGGGGAGCACATTTTGGAATTTATTCCGATTTTTTTTTTCAATTACTGGAACTTTGCAAATATTTTTCTTCTCAGTTTTAGACAAAATAATTCAATTTGAAAATTTGTTTGAAGGAAACTATGGCCTAAATTGAAAATGTGCTCCCCATTTATCATCAAGAATATCACATTGGATTCACATTGAAAAAATCACTTCTTCAAGTATCACCACTTAAAAGGAGTAGCAATTTTCAGTATCGCATGCGTATGAAAATACTGAAAGGAGTTGAAAATACAAGGCAATACAAATTTGTGATCTTTATTCACTACAATGGCTTGAAATATGTCATCTTCGCGTTTGATAGTGTGACAGAAGTCTCCGAATGGGACAAAACTTTTTGAGGTTCAATAGAGTGTGAATGAAAATGATACGGAAAAAAAATCATGATTTTCAGTGGCTTGTCTCCTTAAGAAAACACACTATTTCGTTACAAGAATCACGCTAATAAATCCAAGTAATTCTACCACTTGATGATGAAGTAGAATATCACCAAGTTCTCAGTCTTCTCACAATTTTGAATTAATTTCAAACCATGTTTGTTCAAGTTTAAATTTAATGTTATTCAATTTGTTTTGTATCTAGTAGTTCAAGTGATGAGGATGTTGCACCTGTACTGGAAGAAACAATTTTTGATAGAGAAGAACATTTCAGTCAAGAAGGTAAATTTAATGATCAGTGTATTGATAATTTGAATTTAAAAATATTAATATGTAATCACTGCTCATTTTCAAGTCAATATGCATTCATAATTTCAGTAAGTAGGCCTAATTGAATAGGCCTCCTAGAAACTCCAACTCCAATAAACTCTAATGAATAATAATTTGTATTAAATTTGTTTTTATACCAATGTTTGACCTGTAGTTAGATTGGGTTGTTTTTTAAACAAAAATGTATTGGTATACATCTTTTATATTGTAACAGTTTAGTACACATCATAGGTAGGTTATGCGATTCTAATTACATAATATTCAGTTTTAGGTGTATCTGATTTAAAGACTGCTGTAAAAACGTGGATATTCAACCACCCAGAACTATACGAAAGCATTTTACGATATGAACCTGTTTGGTTAGAAAGTATTCATCTGGAATTGAAAGACTATTTAAACAAGAATATCAAACTCAATCAGCTGATGGATGTACTGGATGAAGAAGGTATAACATTTCGTATCATGCAAGGTGCAAGAAATGCGGGAAGAAGACGAGCTAGCCCGAAAAAGAAAGTCAGTCCTACAAAAAAGAAAGCAAGTCCAAAGAAGCAGGCTAAAGTAAAGAAGAAGAGTGCATAATAACCCATCTAGGTAATATTTCTAATAACTTTACCTTGTTATCTGGTCACTAGGCTATTGTATGATGCAAATGGAATTAAAATTTACTCATTTTGGATTTGTACGTCTATTTTATGAGAAATATTGCTCTATTACAGTATTATGGGATTATTATTCTGAAATTGTGCTAAGTAGAAATTGAAATCAAAAGCGATATTATGTCATTAATTGAACAGAAAATTTTATCGTAATAGACTATTCAATTAGTTTTTTGATTTTCTGTTCTCATTTGTCAGTAAAGCATATAATAAAACTTGACATATTATAATGATCATTAGGAAAGCTTGAAACTGCCGAGGGTTACGGCTTATGAAATTGAATAGCGGTGGTTTTCAAGAAACTGCATTTCAAACAAGTGTCTGAATATCTTCTGTCGGCTTATTGAACGTTGTGAATTTACAAGTTCCGTAATGGAGAGATTATCTTTTTTTCCAAAAATTTTGTTTCAATTAACGTCTTTTATAACTTGTAGGTCAGGTAGGCCCTACTGTAAAATACAATTTCAATCCATTATACCTTTTTTTTTCATGATGTTTGAAGTATTTCGTAGAACACAGATATTGTCATAACTCGCAGAAGAAAGGAAGAATTGCTACTTGATTGCAGCCACAGATTGAATCTAGGTGCGTAGGACTGAATGTTTCTATCACTCCTAAACGAACATCGGTGTGATTCATTTTTCAAGATGTGAACATGGTGATACCGAGACGCGTGGCCAAGTGGTAACACACTGAACTGTCATTCGGGAGACCGGGGTTTGATTCCCGCCATGGTCGACCATCCTGACAGGGGTTTTTCGTGGTTTCCCTAGCTGTTGTTCAGGTTGATACTGGGATGGTTCCTTAACAGGCCACGACTGACTCCTTCCCGCCATCCAAAACACCTAACAAAGTAACCTTTCATCTCATCATCCCGTCATCTCATTCATCATTCACCGACGCCAATAGATCGTAGCCATCAGTATAGTGCGTAGTTAAAACCCAATATTTATGGGAAAAAAAAACATTGTGATTTTGTGTTTCAAGGGAAAACACAGAACATCAGAACATCATTCAAATTTTAAGAGTAAATGAACAAAAAATCAAAATTATTACGATAATTGTTATTGCAAGAGAACAGAGGAGTGGCTGAGTGGCTAGCACACTGAACTGTCATTCAGGAGACCGGCCTTCAATTCCTTCCATGTTCGACCATCCTGACAGGGGTTTTTCATGGTTTTCCTGACTCTTTCTCTCTATCCATAAGACCTAATAAAATAACCTTTCATCTCATCATCCCATCATCTCATTCATCATCCACCGACACCACTAGATCATAGTCATCAGTATAGTGCGTCGTTAAAACCGAATATGAATAAATAAATCAGAATCAAAATCAAATTGAGTCATTTTTTCTTCAAGTAGAATCAAAATTGAAATTATTGATTCTAGAAATTGGAATCAAAATCAATATTTAGATTTGCTAGAGAATCGAAATCGGAACCGGAATTTTCATAAATGTAAGTTGAAAGTGAAATCCTAATCAAAAAACGTTTCACTTCGAGTTCCTGGTTATGTTGGAAAATTTGTTTTCTCTCGAGTACCGGTATATTAGTATAAAGAAAAGTATATCTCTAGTATAGAAGTGTTACGTATCTTCAGTACTTGATAGTGATTTTAAATGATATTTTGAGAGATGTGATGTCAAGTTTGATTATAACTTGTAGAAAAATGTGGCATTTACATTTTGTTCAACTTAAGTATCATACATCATAATATGTTATTTAATATGCCAGTAAATTTATTTCGATAAATTGTTGGTGAAATTCTGAGATACTTTTCAAACTTGTGTTACCCAAATTTCTAGTTGCATTTCATTTTTCAATAATATATTCAGATGTGGAATGACCAGGTCTCCCAGCTGCACAATCATCATGTCCTTTTCTCCATCAACCAATCATAAGTAAATCCAGTAGGCCTTTACTAGTGTCAGTACTCAGTAATACAGTAAATTCATTCAGTTGAAAAATTGAAGTGGTTTTTCTTGATTCAACAAATTAAGAGGCCGCAGGCGCTCGAATTTCACGCCGCAAACTCTCACGGCCGTAATTTTTGAGATATCAATGATTGTTTTTGCATTCTGTTGGTAATTGAGAAACGAAGCTTACCGCAAATACAGAATTTTGAATAAAAAATTTTGTGATTTTTCAAATTCTTCAAATGGAAAATGAAAAAATGTCTAATTTGCGAAAACCTAGATACATATTTTTTAATACCGAAAAAAAAATAGAATGTGAAATATATCAAAAGTGTGAGCTAGGGAATTAACGGCGTTTATGTGAATCTGAGTTCGGCGGGCTAATCTACGGGTGGCGCCTAGCACACGATGCATGTGGAACTCGAGTCTGAAGCGAGCAAACAACGAGCCCGTGTAGAGCGCCTGCGGCCTCTTAACTGTTACTCTGAACCATACTGTGAATCATAACACCATTTTGGACACCCGAAGCTGTCTGTTGTTTTAAACACCTCACTAATATCATTTCTCATCCCCATCTTGGGTGGTGATTTTTTGTTTTTATCTTTTAAAATTTTCATGTGATGATCTTTTAGGATTGTAGGTCCTCGATACCTCAACCCTGACATTACTTGTCCACGGTCTTGACCACTGAGTCACTCTGCCAATATACTTTCATGAGATTTAAAGGGAAAGTTAACTTGTTATTCATAGATTGCAGATTTGCATTCTATTCATAATTTCAAGATATACAGTATTTTTTATTTTATCTATAAGTTGACGCGTCCGGGAGAAAAATGCAATGGTAGTATTTGCTAATTCCTGGAAATGGGGACTGTGACGTACGGTGGTCGAGTCGCTCTCCCCACACAATGATCCATTCATTCAGTTTCCCGTTAGTTACGGTATACGTGAGACGTATTGTAGTAGTTCTATGCTAAGTGCAATGCCTAGTTGTTGTGTATTCGGGTGCAATAACTATACAGAAAAAACAATAAACCAGTGCGTTATCACTCATTCCCTTATCATGATAGATTACCAAAACAATTCGCTATTTGGAAACAAAATACATATATGAAAAATTTTAAACCGTCGACATTTTCTTGAAAGCGATTACCTACGTGGGGATATTTTACGATGCCGAATGCATTTAGATTTGGTCCACATTTGAAACCGAGTGCAGTATCATTTCAGAATTTGAAAGGCCAACAAACGGGAGCATTATATGAGATAATGACAAAAATCTCAGACTTGCTCGAAAATGAAGACTGACACAATTTCAGAAGAAGATGAACCACATTAAAATTCCTAAAAACATTGCACCTATTCCACATCCAACGATGCAAGAATTAAAACATTACTTGCGATGCGCACCTCAGAATACATTATAATGAGAAGCATAATATATGAGAGTTCGGATGATTTTATAACATATCTAACTATTATCAGGAAAATATTTCAACTTGAATTATGATATTTTGTATTATAATTTGATTAATCATATCACTTAAATTGTAAGATCTATGACGGCCACTCTAATTATTGCCTTGTTGTGACGCAATAAACCCTGTGTAATTTGACTCGTTCTTCTGGATATTGTTCTCTTATTGCCGACACGATACAAGACGGAATAATTACTATTCTGTTGCCTTTCCCAAATGACGTATTTGAATTGATCCAAATTACGAATTGTTTGTAACATAATCGCCACACTTTGTTTGGGGGTTTATCGTCGATAAGAGCTATATTCTCTTTCTCCTACTTGTGTTTTGTTTTTAATTATTTGGTGGCATAACGTATTGAGTACCGTACATATTTAGATAAAATTATCGAATACAAATCTGGATTTTGTGTTACGCAAATAAAATTCCCTCTAACCTTTGAAATAGTATACGTTCACATTCTCTACAACACAAGCTTTCGTGGACGGTTGGCATATCCTTACACTTATCACACATACAACATAAATGATGCTCACGTCTTCCTAGACATCTTGCCGTCAACCTGTGCTCTTCTATAGCTTGCACTTCCGGTACTTCGATTTCACTATCTGAATACTCGGGTTCAAATCGATACGGTTGGATTGCCCGATCAGTCATATCCAATATAAATTTAAATTCAATAAGTATTAACGTTAGCCCAAGTTTGATTGAAAAACTTACGGTGAATTAAAATCAATATAGCTCTAAACATAATCTATATGAGCACATATGATACACACATATTAAGATTGAGAGTGATTAAATAATATAACACTGCTTTACGAATGATTGTATTCATGCAATTGCAAATACGCAATTCAAAAACCATAACCCAAGGTCGACAATACGTCTCTTTGATTGTGAGGTTTGAAACAAACTAAAAGTGCATGTATTGTTCAGGAATTTAAAGTTCTAAGAACCACGTGAATGACAGAATTGTACCTACTAAGATGGGAGTGGAATTAATGACTGACCATGGCTAGTCAACAATTCTTGGAATCCACTATAACTGACATGCAAGAATATTCATATCTCTTGAAGGAGAAGAGATAAAATTAGGAAACTTTTACCAAAATTCATAACAAAACATGACTGTTCATAATGGAGAATATAAAACAAGTTGACTTTCCCTTTTAACTTCCCTATAAGACACACGAACTCATACGCCAATCTCGAATTTCTTACATTAGAAGTGTACTGCTTCATATGATATATTTCAGTTAACTTTTTTTAAAAGAATAAGTCTTATAGCGCCACCCTTGTTAGCTCAGTCAGCTGAGGCACCACTACAGAAACTGACGTCACCTTTGGCCGTGGGTTTGAGCCCCGTATAAGGGATGGGTTTTTGGAAACGTCTTTTTACTTATCATCACACCGTAGTTTCATAATCACCTGCTCTTTCGTACCCCATATAACCTGGCTGTTGGTGGGGTTGTTGAACAAACAATAATCATCAATAAGTCTTATGAACTAAATGTCAAAGTAGCTAGCGCTGTCTACTTCCAAATTTTGTAATTTTTAGTCAGTAATACAGTTCTAACTTGTCATCAACACTGCTTTTGAAACTTTTTTCAAAAATATAATTCAAAATTATGAATTGCACGATACATTTTCTAACTGGGCAGTTTCTACAATTGTTAATACTTGGACTCGATAATGTTGTTCTGACTTTTTATCATCCCTACTTTTAGATTTTTTGTTTTTTAATGGAAAAATAGTAGAGCGATCTACCCTTCCAATATTGCAGTTTCTAAATGTCAACTGAATTGAAATCTATGTAGACCAATAATAATCATCTACTCCATGTCATTGTACATAACAACACATTAAAAGCACAGATGAAGGAAGGTTGTACAGATGCCCAACTTGATGCTTCAGCAGTCTGCACGTTGAGCTACAGACCGACTGAGGCGCCGTGACTGAACTAACTTTTTTTTTTTATTGCACAAAAGAACAAAGAACATACATATAAGAATAAAATTAAACTCTTTTCCACAAAGCCTAGGAAGGCTCATCTGTGGGTTAAAAATAACAAAAAATATATAATATATGTAAAGTTCAGACTAAGATGTAAGAAAGGAATACGTTAAGTGCCAAAAAGTAGGGTGTTTAGATATGAAGTGATACTAAGAGAATAATTCAGAATATAGAAAAGCATATTCAAGGTCAGAACAAAACTTAACGATAATAATAATAATAATAATAATAATAATAATAATGAATGAATGAATGAATTTTTTTCTCAAACAAATATCAGGATACATACATACAAGTACAGTAGATTGGGAGATAAAATAATAAGTATAAATGAAAATTGAAATTAAATTAAACTGTTTGCATGAAAAAGAAAGAGAAAAGAAAACTGAAGAAGTACTGTCATCAAAAGCACAGAGCACTGCTTCTCATTATGATGGAAACAACCCCAGAAGAGGTAGAAAATTACCTGCAGCGAGGCTAGCCAAGCTTGCTTGTCCAAGACAAATGTGTGTACCCTGTTAGAAGCTAGGATTCAATATACTCTAAATAGTTGGACTGTCTGTCTCATCATCTCGTCTACCTACTGCGTTCCGTAATTGTTATTGTATAGAAATATTCTCAGCCTGTAGGTCTACCACAGTTGTTGTTGAATGAACATCATGCTACAAATATAATTATCAGTACAGAAATTAAATAAAACGAAATCATATATAAAAAATTATAACTATGCAATGAAGTGAAGTATGTTTCAAGTAGACCTATATTATTATTATTATAGTACTTTATGTGTTGATTACATGCCATCATATAATTGTAATATACTAAACAACACAACAATCAAATTCCATATCTTTCAAGACAAGTCCTCCCTCAAAACCATAGATGTGTACAGATATCTTTTGAAGACTTCACAAAGGATATTCATGGTTGTGTATTACTTGATATTGAACAATTAACACCTGATATCTTTAGATTGCATATTAAAACATTGATGAAGAATTATTTACCCAAGAAAACATCTACGTTACGTATAAAGCAAGAGTACAGTAGGCCATAGTACCGGTAATCATTTGTTCGTATTTTATAACCATATTTTTAAACAGCTACTCAAAGAGGTTCTTACTGAACACTCATTTTACTCTATTGATGATTTTTTATTTTAAAGCATAAATTTAGTATGCTCCTAGTAGTTCTTTTTTTATTCGATATTTTTATATCATTTGATTATTCTTGACAACATTTACATATTGTATGTTTGAAATGTATCAACCGTTAACAAATGGCTGAAAAATAAATAAATAAAATAAATGTCTGAAACAGCATTGAGATGAACATACCAATCATCGTCTCTAAATGAAGCTACTCATAAATGTTGGACAAGCTATTTTGAAAGCAGCTGATAGTGGTTATGAAATAAATTTGTGAATGTACTCAGAGTACTTGAAAAAAAACATGTATCTCTTGATTCTACTCAAGAGATACTCTGGTTACATACAAAGTTGTTGCGTAAGATTGTACGTAAGGGAGAGAATTGTAGGAAGAAATAAAAACATACATCATGTGCCTTCCTTCCGTTATTATTAGCAATTCACCCAGAGCCTTTGTGATTAGTATTTTTAATTGAGTCATGAAATGGAGGACACAAAGACAATTACATGAGTTGATCCTGAAACTATTCAGCGATTACAACAGTCGCCCACGTAACATACGATAATAATCACGTGGCTACACTTGATAGTGAAATGGATCGTATTCTAAACATGAAAAATACATCAGAAAGTGATTAATGGAAACAATACAGTCAGGTTCTACAGAGATTTCTACATTTTTACGATGAAAATCGTAAACCTATTTCTAAATCTATACAAAGTCAGCCGGAAGAAGATATACTGTAAAGCAAAACAACAGAAACGCATCCTCTGATGCTTTGAGACGTATGACACTTTAGAAGCTATACCTAGAACATTCTGAAACAAAGCTGGTATCATGTACGATAAGCTTTTATACAGTGATGCTATATCATGGGATAGGCAAGCTGGGACTGAGACGAGTGGTCGAGTGGCTAGCACACTTAACCGTCATGAACTGTCACACTGAGACTGGGATTCGATTCCCACAACGGTTGAACCTCCTGGACCCTTATTCTCGAGATTATGAGATGAGATTATTTAGGTGGAATTCTGGTAATCTCACTGAAAATGCTATGAAAATACCATAGCATAATAATCTCATCTCATAATCTCGAGAATAATTGGGTCCCCTAATAACATGGGCAGTACCGAGGCGCTCTTCAGGCGCGCAGAATGCCCAATGTAAGTGACTCAGTACCTCCTCAGGAATTCTAGTGTTATTAGGGTCTAGACAGGGATTTTTCATTTTCTCTCTGCTGTTCAGGTCAATACTGGGATGGTTCCTTAACAACAGGCCATGACCAACTCCTTTCCACTATCCATAAACACATCATAAAATAACCTTACATCATTCCATCATCTTATATATCAATCAGTGATGCCAATTGATCTTAGTCATCAGTACAGTGGATTGTTAAAACCCAATATAAATTGAAAAAAATATATGATTAAGGTTCAGTGGTAATGAATAATAAAAAATTACTTGTTCTTCTATAACTGATGTTTTACATGATTGTAGTACTACCAACCTCACATAATGGGCTCAATTTGCTAATGTACTATATTTAATAGGTATACCTCGAAAATGTATAAGGCAATACGCTTAGGATTTACTTCATTCTCTAGAAATATTGCTGCAAACACCATCACTCAAGAATACAAGTGCATCTAAACGCAGAAAGTAACAACCTTCACCTATAACCAAACGCTGTGAAGTTTTTTTTAAACATGAACGTTGATTGCATATTATTGAAAATGTATAATGATCAAACTCGGCAAGTTTTCCAACAGTTGATAGATTATGGAAAGCTACTAACAAAACAAGTTCTAAATGAGCGGTTATACAATGGTTGCATTCGCAGCATGCTTACACTAGGGTTGCCATTATTATAATATATTCACATTTCCAATGTTCAGTGCCTATAAAGGGAATGATATAATGGTACTAAATTATGCAAGAAGAAACGCATTATCAATAGAAAATTATCGATATTTGATTATGATTAAACAAACGAAAGACAATTCACAACCATCCATTTTGATGTGATTCAAGAAAGGTCCTATGAACTGGTTATACAATATAATTGTATTTGATGAGACACAAAAGTTGTTGATCTCAAACCATTTATAAATTATTCGAAATGTAATGATACTTCCAAGACCGTAGCCTGTTCGAATTTTTCAATAGCGCAAAATATTTGACAAGTACAAGGCCCAAAAATGTGAATACTTCATATATTACGCGATCAAGTGGGACAAAAATATCCCGCTTGATGTCTCAGCTACATTGATGGCAACCTTAGCTCACACTCATACACCTGGCTGGGGCGGGCAATTTGGCCAGGGTGCCTTATACACTCTGTGTATGCATATTACAAGAAAAATCAGTGAACTATGAGAGAAATTATCCAAAAAAAGAATTCTATAAAAACCAAGTATGAGAGTCGAAGAAAAGTGTAGGCTTACTGCTTTGTGCAGGTCCTATGTAGACATTCGGTTCAGTTAGAGATAAAGGAAGGAGACGGAAAATATCACAAATCCCGGCATCATGTGCAGTACAGTCTAGAAACAAGGTATTGGAATTGAATCATTTTTATTTGAACGTTTGTTTTTTAGAGTGATTTTCGAACAGTATATACCTTCCATTCATCTGCATCTAAAAGTAGTCATACTTGTCGATAAATGAATCTTGTGAAGTGCTAGCAGCTAGTATCTGAAGTCATAAAATCTACAAAACAGTTTGCAATATTATATTTAGATGACATTCAATTGTTAACAATTTATGGGTAATTGATCACAACATGAAAACAACATGCTAACGTATAATAATGCGATCCATTCACGCGTCGTTGACGTCAATAGTCGTATGCCGCTGCGTCGGCGTCCATTGTGGCCCTTTTTGCATTGCTCAGATACCAGTCGTAGAGTGTGTCACCTTTTAAACCTTGACTCTGTGAATTAAAACAAAATATTCATTAAACGTTTGATTGTTTACGAGCAGTGACTATGGAAAGTACCACGCTTTTTATTGGCTAACTTTGTTGAAATGAAAAATCTTTCATACCCCATAATGACGCTTATTTTAAAACTCTAACCATATAAAATATGGATTTTTAAAAATAAGTATGTATGAAAAAATTTGATTTTCAGTCTAATTATATTTTTGAAAGTAAAATGAATCTTCTTTACCTCTCAGAAATTATTTTCAGGTATTTGATACATTTGAAAAAATCAAAGTTAAACTTGTATTTACGAGATATGGAGGCCAAAACCACCCGTGCGCTATAGTAACGTGGAATAGAAAGGATACGGGTGAATGGGAACCTTCTTTCGTAGATTAATGTACATCACAATAAAATTAAACACACAAAAGTATTATTTTTTGGATAAATGTAGCAAAGATTTAATTTTACATATCGGATATATGTACATTCTTTGTGTTTGCGGCATACAGGCCATAGAAAGTACAACCAATTGACTTGAAACTTTTTCTGGGCATTGAAGTCATTCGAGAATAGATTGGTGTGGTCTTCGAGCTAAATCGATTCCGCACTTTTTCTGGAAAATGGCACTTGAATTTTGAAAATCCACATGAGAAAAGCATTGGGTGATGAATTTGTATTATCAATTTTATCTGATTGAAATGAAAATTTTAATTCTCAAAGAACGTTGTTATTGTTCTAATCGAGGGGTTAACAACTTGGTATTCTGATGTTCACCTGATTTTTTCATTTCGAAATCACAGATGACTTTTTTTACTTCGTGTTTTTTTTCTTTCATCTTTCGATTTTGCTTGATTTTATTTCATCTCGAGTGATCTCTTGATTTCCCGTAATTTTTTTTTATTTCTCTTGATTTTTCAGATCTCGAGTGATTTTTTGGATCTCGAGTGATTTTTTTTACTATCTCAAGTGATTTTTTTTGATCTCCAGTAATTTTTCTGATCTCCAGTGATTTTTTTCATCTCTCGTGATTTTTTTCATCTGTAGTGATTTTTTTCATCTCTAGTGATTTTTTTCATCTCAAGTGATTTTTTTCATCTCAAGTTATGTTTTTGATCCTGGGTGAATTTTTGGATCTCAAGTGATTTGTTTCGATTTCTTGTGATTTTCAAATTTTTCTTGATTTTTTCTTGATTTCAATATGGATTGTGTAAAATTTATTGTGTACAAAAGTCAATATGTTGTCTGCAGTTACTAACAAATGAACTGACACAAACTAGTTACTAACACAAAACTTGACCAACACAGCCCGGCCATATGAATTGTTTCTCAAAACTTGTCTTGGCAGACTTGAATCTGGGTGCCATCTTAGCTCAGACAGAGAGGTCCTGGGATTAGATCCCAGAATTGACACATTTTTATGATTTGACAATTTCTTTTATACGTAATATGTATATCATGCACATACAAATTAAAATGTTCAAATTCCAAAACTTTGGTTTTAAAAATTCTGATCCACAGCAGTCCCGTATATTGATCAAAGTCCCACAGTGAGCTCAAAATGGCTGCTTATTATTTTCAATCACCTGTTCTTCAGTGTTCTTGCGTGGTTGCGCGGGAATCGAAGCAGGGGGAGCGTGTAACTGAACACGACTAGCCCGCTCCTTGTGTGCTCGACTCATCAGAGGTGGGACTGTAGGGTACGACCCAACGCTGTTGAACTTGCTGTCAATTAGAAGAGAATTGTGTGAATACCAAGCTCGCACCAACTATACATATACGTTTACCATGACCAGGAGACAGTAATCAAAACTGCGAATGCTCTAACTGAACATTGATAACTCCATACCGACAATGTTGGATGAACACTTTTTTGGTGCCTGTTTCTCACAAACTATGAAAGTTACACGCACAACGTTCTCACAGTGGTTGAATAATACCTTTCTTCACATGCATTGAAAAATTAAAAGAAAAAAATCAACATTTTTATTAAAAAAAAATATATATACCCAAATAACTACATTTTCGGGTAGGCAAAGTTGAATGTGCACTTTTTGGTGCCTGTTTCTCAAAAACTATGAAAGTTACATGCAAAACCTTTTCACAGTAGTTAAATAAGACCTTTCTTCACATGCGTTGGAAAATAAAAAGAAAAAAATGAACATTTTTACTAAAAAAAAATATATCCCCAAATAATACATTTTCAGGTATACAACAATTTGTATTCTTAAGAGTCTGCAGGCGTTCTACACGGGCTCGTTGTTCGCTCGCTTCAGACTCGAGTTAAACATGCAACGTGTGCCAGGCGCAACCCGTAGACTAGCCCGTCGAACTCAAATTCACGTAAACGCCGTTAATTCCCTAGCTCACACTTTTGATATATTTCACATTTTTTTTTTCGGTTTTCAGAAATATGTAGCTAGGTTTTCGCATTCACGAAATTTGTTTATTTTCCATTTGAAGAATTTGAAAAATTAGAAATTTTTTACTCAAAATTCTGTGAATGCAGTAACCTCCGTTTTTCAATTATCAACAGAATGGAGAAACAATCATATTGATGTCTAAAAAATTACGGCTGTGAGAGTTTGCGGAGTGAAATACGAGCGCCTGCGGTTTCTTAATGCCTCTTAATGGCCTCTTAATTTCACGTAGACAACAAAAAATCTTTCCACAAGTATGGAATACTTATATGTAGGCCCACATATGTGGTGAAAATTTGGAGTGATTATCTTCAATAGTTTCAGAGATTAAGATATTGAAAATCAAAAAAATATTATTTTGAAATAATTAGACAAGCTTCAGCGAGGATTCAATTTGACATACTGAAAATAATTGGTGATCGTTTTTATGTTGTTTTTTTAAATGTTTTTTTGTCGGTTCTCCACAGAAACGGCTACAGCTATCAACTTGAAACTTTTTTCAGTATGGTTTCTCATCTAACTTAGATCTGTACAGTTTTGTGGCATTATCGGGTGGTAACTTTTATTTTTATGAATTTTAGAAATTTCAAAAATACCCATTAGAATAACACAGCGGATAAAAGAGGAAATATTTTTATTTTCCCCAAAGAATGAAATTTTGTGTGGAGTTGAATTACATTCTGATACACATTTCTGGAAATTCTCAGCTTGATCAGGTCAGCCATTTTGAAAAAAAAATATAAAATGTGCTAAATTGGTACCACTCGAAGCAGTTTTTACCCATTTATAATTTAAATGTCACCCAATTGGCGAATGTAGGCAAAAGTTTGGCAATCAACATATCTGCTCGTCTAACAACGAATATATGGCGCTTTCCTAGTTTAATTAATTGTTGATATGATATTTCTTCTCATTACATGTGTCTACTGGCTCTCCTGGAATTTATTAGCGTTCCATCAACCCGGCACCTCCACCTTATTCCATATTTTTTATCGCTATATAAACTATTTAAATTACGCACTTTGATGATTAAGAGTCCACGGGAGTCGATTTATCGGAATATCAGTTTCTTGCTGATAACTTTCGAACGGTATGAGATATCAAAATTCTAATACGCGAGAAACACAGATAATTATAATAGCTTCAAGATGATATAAGTTATGAGTTATGACTATTTAAGTCACGTTGGATAACTTTGAAGCGTCGACAGCTAGAAAAAATTTGTTTAGCTGCCGACGCTTGGCAGTTATGCGACATGACTTTAATAGTTATAACTTATATTATCTTGAAGCTATTTTAATTATATCTGTGTTTCTCGCGTATTAGAATTTTGATATCTCATACCGTTCGAAAGTTATCACCAATAAACTGATATTTCGCTAAATCGACTCCAATGGACTCTTAAGATCTATCGGCTCTGAGTGAGAGATGAGTGAGTTGATTGGAAAGACGAGATGAAAAGTTATTTCAGTATGTGTTCTGGATAGTGAGAAATAATATGTTGTTGCTTGCTCTAATAAGGAACAATTCCAGTATGCACTTTAACAATATCGAATAATTTCTGTCAGGTAGGTCGACCATGACAGGAGTCGAACCCCGGAGTCCTGGATGACGATTAAACGATTCACAATACCAGGATATAACAAACTGAAACGGGTAGCCGTTTCAGTTTACTACATTCTGATATTGCGAACCGTTCTGTAGATGAGAAACATATCTTATATCTCACGAGCACAAGTGATGACCTAAATCTAATACCTACATACCTAGTCCTAGACCTATATAAGTGGATTCACTTCTTTGGTGTTCACGCTACAAGTAACATCTCACAACTGTATAGACGATGATATACTCAACAGCCATAAGTAGGCCACCACCCCTATTGACAGAAATATTTCTGTCTGTGATAATGTGAAATACTATTGGCACATATATTTCTATCCTCAATCGCCTGAATAGCTGTCGTCACGAATAATTTCTGTCACCGTAACCAACGTGCATAAGTTAGCTGCATATTCCATATTCAAATACGCATTCCTCATGCACCAGTACCAATTCCGCAAAAAAATATATCACCAGCATTTTGAAGACATGCTCAAGCTATGCATCTTACACCCTAGTTATTACAGTTACCGTGTTGAACGATTCATGGAAAAAGTATGATGTGGAGGGTGAGAATTTATTGGATCAGCAATCAACGAATCAATTAAATGTTAATTATGAGTTGAATATTAAATTAAATATATATATATATATATATATATATATATATATATATATATATATATATATATATATATATAACCAAGTAGATATTGCAGCCATGCTTCTTGGAATGAATAACTTGATTGATTGGAAGAATAAAGCATCTTAATAATGTAATAATAATAATAAAATAGAAAAGGTTAAAAAGTTGAAAAATGGTTGATCATTATGAGTAGGTTGAATGTTTGAAGTGAAAATTAATACAAGTCATTTAAAAAAACTGAGTTGATGGTGAGACAATGCAGCACTGCATTTGAAATCTAAATTAGGTTCATAGAAACACGATTAAAAAAAAAACGAAGATACAACTGACTACCAGAAAGATATGTTTTTAATTAATAATCAATCGACATCTCAATTAAAGTCATTTTACGATACTGAATTGATATTGAAATGATATTCATCTCAACTATCTCTTTTGCCATTTATACTTTCAATTGCAATTTGATTGATTGATATAATTGATTTTAATTATTCCTAAAGTAACATAAACTCGGCTTCTCTTATGAATTTTTCAATATCTCTCGGTCATATCAGTAAAGTAAGCAAATTTCGTGAGTTAGTCACGATTCGCACGATTGCTATGCTAATTGACTTCACTAATACACTTACTCTTCGCTATCCAAATAAATGTCCTCTTCTCCGCCACTGTATGCTCTCTTTGCAGCCACTCCACGGCATAACGGGGCAAATACGAACTTTCTGAAGAAAAAAAAACTTTGTTCAATTGTTAATTTTTATTGACGACATATAATATCCTAAATGAAAAATTAATTATTTCCCAAACATATTGAAATTGCATGTAAACATACTTGATAAGTGCATTATGTACACAACGTGTTGCAAGAATAATGCACTCGTTTCTGACATATTACATTCAAACTGGATCTAAATAAGAAACATAATAGATAATAATATGGAGAAAAATAATTTTAAAAAAGTTCCAAGATAAATGAATGAATTTGAATCCTTAATTTTTTTCTATTGCTTTCCCTTGCTGTATATGTTGGCCATAATGCACTAAATGGCACACACTTGTCCCCAATGACTAATTCAGCTAAGGCACTGGTTTAGAAACTTGAACCAAGTCAGGCGTGGGTTCGAGTCCTGCACAAGACACGACCTCTTGAACGTCCTTTCACTTTTCATCCCTTCATTATCTTGCACTCAATCGTACCCCCATATAACCTTGCTGTTGGGGGGGGGAGGATATAAGCGGGGGGGGGGGGGGGATAAGCGGGGGGGGGGGGGGGGGTTAGCAGCATTAATAAAAAATGAAAACACTTTCAACTTCAAAGGTCGAATGTTAACGAAACTATTAGTAGAGTCGGTAAGATGGTCTAAGAAAAAAGCAAATACTTTTGAGGTTGAATTTTAAATTATATCCAACAATCATCTTCTTTCACCATTTTTTTCTGATACAAATTCATTTTCAGGTATTTAATTGTACTGTTCACAAAGTGCCTACAAACATTTTACTCGCCTGCAATCTACTCTCTGTGCCTCCGAAGCGGTGACCATGTACAGAAGACATACAGATGACACAAATAGTAGACATAATTTGGGGGCCAACCGAATGCTGCTGCAAGTAGAGCGAACCATGATTCTGTAACACATACACACATTAAGGTCTATAACCTCCATTACCTCATGGTCATGAAAATATCATGAGTTTTTGTCAGTCGATTCGTTTTGATGTGTTCGATAATGATATATCAAAACAGATGATAGGCTAACCAGGATACATTTTGAGATATATCAATTCAAATACTGGATGTTTTCCTATCATTCAACACGCAACCTTCAAATTTTATGCGTTTTTATTATTCAACAGATCATTAAAATACACCAAAAGTAATGACATTCAATAAAAAAACTCGTTTTATTGTAGATGAAGATATAATGAATGGAATTATGCGAAAATGAATATAGGTACCCGTTCTCATTTATGAATCAGACTTAATTTAAGAGGAAAAATAGTCGATTCTTCACCAAAATGAGGTCAAAATAGCAACTTAATATTTCATTCAAGCGCTGTAACTTGAGCCAAAAAAAATATGATAGTGTTTCTGATGCGATTTCAATTCAAGAATATACATGTCCAATAAAACTTGACTCAAATTTCCCCAATGTAGAATTTATTTCAAAATTACTTTTTGACTCTGCTGACCAAACGGCTGTTAGACTTCAACTATCATTGGTTTATACCAAGATGTATTGAGGGTTGCGTTGGTTTGCCGGTTGGAGATGGTGTCCACACTCCATCCCTCCCATGTTAAAAATGGTCCACGTTTGAAGAACTATTGACCGTGCGTAGATAAGTGGTGATAAAAGAAACTAACTTTACTCAATGACCTCGGCTCAGCTAACAACAGCCGTCATCAAGTTTGTCAGCTCATCAGCCGTTTCTTTTTTTTATATTGGGTTTTAACAACGCACTATACTGATGACTACGATCTATTGGCGTCGGTGGATGATGAATTAGATGGTGGGATGATGAGATTAAAGGTTATTTTAATAGATGTTTTGGATGGTGGGAAGGAGTCGGTCGTGGCCTGTTGTTAAAGAATCATCCTAGTATTGACCTGAACGACAGAGGGAAACCACGAAAAACCCCTGTCAGGATGGTCAACCATGGCGGGAATCGAACCCCGGTCTCCCGAATGACGATTCAGTGTGGTACCACTCGGCTACGCGTCTCGGTCCTCAGCTGTTTCTACAAAACAACATCAGATAGAGCAGTGATCAATATTTATCAGGAAAGTAGTCAGAAAATGGAACGTGTTTTCGAATCAGTGAAGTCACCATCTCCACCGGCAATCCAACGCAACCCTCAATGCCTTTCGGTGTATACGATTAAACGTGTAAGCCGTATATAAGACATATATACATGCATGATGTGTAAAATATATATTCATTATTATTTTTACTACAATGAAAATTAAAACATTTCAGTTATTTCACTCTAATCGTATGCCTTGATTTACTTTGGATTTATAACCATTTAATTGATTCACCATCACAGATCAGTAATGGTTTCGAGTTCCTTATAAGTCTTCGATTGGGCATTTTATTGCTCTTCTCAAAAGCCCATCGTTTCGATATCATCCACCTTTGCCAATTTGATAGAACTTGTGAACCTACAATGAAGTTGCTGGTATAATTCACTCAAATAAAAATGATAATACGAAATTATTATATATAATCATCTGATTACTATATATGTTGTTTATTCAGAATATTCGATTCACAATGTTTTTCTATTCCATTATTTATTTACTTAAAATTTACTCAATATCACTTCCTCAAGTGGCAACTGTCAAAATATATTAAAACAACAGTTTTTCTTATACATGTTTCAGTTTTTCTACCTGAGGCATGAAATTGTCCGAGTTGAAGCTTATGCGCTGAGCTCAGACTTCCAGTGACCGTCTCTCACTACAATGTCACGGCTCAGTGCCGGATCAAAGAAAATACATAAAACAAACAAAAGAGATAAGAATATTCAGAAAAAAAATTGCTTCAACTTATGCTCTTATACCATATATCGTATATAGAGCCCAGTGACAGTATAGTACCGTGCAAGTTCAATGGTGTGAGCGTCGAAAAAAAAAAAATGAAATCATCCCTCTTTTCAATCAATTCACTGAGTTTCTATTTTATAAAGATTGTTCAGATGACTGACCTAATTTGGGAGCGCTTCAATTTGAGTTATTGGAAAAATTTTATCGTACGTAAAGGATTTTTTTTGTATTATATATAAAGCGTCAAAGTATCTCCCCTCCGATTTATTCACCGTCATTTTCAATCTTAGGTGGTAAACTGCGTTTCGATCTAACCATATTTTCTAACAACTAGGAAAACGCTATATACGCGTTGTTGGACGAGCGGAAAGTAATAGTATGTCGACTTCTTTGCCAAACTTTTGCCTGAATTCGCCAATTGGGTGACATTTAAGTTATAAATGAGTAAAAAATGCTTCGAGTGGTACCAATTTAGCACATTTCATGTTTTTTCTTCAAAATGGCTGACCCGATCAAGCTGAGAATTTCCAGAAATGTGTATCAAGATGTAATTCAACTTCACACAAAATTTCATTTTTTTCGAAAATACAAATATTTTCATTTTTTTCCCGCCGTGCTATTCTAATGGGTATTTTTGAAATTTCTAAAATTCATAAAAATAAAATTTACCACCCGATAATGCCACAAAACTATACAGATCTAAGTTAGATGAGGAACCATAGCGAAAAAAAAAGTTTGAAGTTGATATCTGTAGCAGTTTGACCTGTGGAGAACCGACAAAAAACATAAATTAAAAAAAAAAACATAAAAACGAACACCAATTTTTTCAGTATGCCAAATTGAATCCTCGCTAAAGCTCGTCTAATAAGTATTCTTATTTGCTTATGTATTTATCAACTTGGGAGCTACATAAAACTAAAAGTAACTAACTCATGAATTCGGATGGGTGAGTGTTCGTAAACGTCTTCATCGTTTATGACATCTGATCGTGGATTCTACAGCAAAATACCTGACACGATAAAGTCAAACAAAAAAAAAACGAAGAGAACGCAAATGAAATCAGCTCTTGAAGCCCGTGACTTTGTATCAAGTTCCCATCATATTAATAAAACAAATGGGAGGCGATTTGCGAAATATCAGGTTTTTATTGTTGACTTTTGATCGTAATGAGATGTCGAATTTATAACGTAGATATTTAAAATACCTTCGAGATGGCATAAGTTAAAACTATTTACTATATCGTATAATTGTCAATTGCGTAGGCGGAGGCCTACATACAGATAAAAAAAACATTTTTCAGATGTTTACGCTTGACAATCATGCTAGGAATTCAAATAGTTCCTATTCTTATTACTAGGAATACGCTATATATGCGTTTTTAGACGAGCGGGAAGTAATAGTATGTCGACTTCTTTGCCAAACTTTTGCCTAAATTCGCCAATTGGGTGACATTTAAGTTATAAATGGGTAAAAACTGCTTCGTGTGGTGCCAATTCAGCACATTTTATGTTTTTTTTTCAAAATGGCTCACCCGATCGGGCTGAGAATTTCCAGAAATGTGTATCAGAATGTAATTCAACTTCACACAAAATTTCATTTTTTTTGAAAATGAAAATATTTTCATTTTGTTCCCGCCGTGTTATTCTAATGAGTATTTTTGAGATTTCTAAAATTCATAAAAATAAAAGTTATCACCCGATGATGCCACAAAACTATACAGATCTGAGTTAGATAAGGAACCATAACGAAAAAAAGTTTGAAGTTGATAGCTGTAGCCGTTTGACCTGTGGAGAACCGACAAAAAAAAGAAAAGAAAGAAAAAAAAGAAAAAAAAACATAAAAACGAACACCAATTTTTTCAGTATGTCAAATTGAATCCTCGCTAAAGCTCGTCCAATAATGTATTCGGTTCGGGCCATACAACTGATGGGTTGGTTGAAACTGAGAGTCTGCATTGACTGTGACCAAATATCAATTATTTTGTGTTTTGTAATTTTTTGCTCCTATTATATTTATATATATATATATATATATATATATATATATATATATATATATATATATATATATATAAAAAAAAAAATATATATATATATATATATATATATATATATATATATATATATATATATATATATATATGTATATGTATTATATAATATATGTATTAAATAATATATGTATATATGATATATAATGAGTTGTCAAACATTTTACACTGTAAAACCAAATAATGACCAACAAATACGTATTATTAATTACTAGGAAAACGCTATATACGCGTTGTTAGACGAGTGGAAAGTATTAGTATGTTGACTTCATTGCCAAACTTCTGCCTAAATTCGCCAATTGGGTAACATTTTAGTTATAAATGGGTAAAAACGGCTTCGAGTGGTACCGATTTAGCACATTTCATGTTTTTTCTTCAAAATGGCTGACCCGATCAAGCTGAGAATTTCCAGAAAAGTGTATCAAGATGTTATTCAACTTCACACAAAATTTCAATTATTTTGAAAATAAAATTTTTTATTTTTTTTCCGCCGTGTTATTCTAATGGGTATTTTTGAAATTTCTAAAATTCATAAAAATAAAAGTTACCACCCGATAATGCCACAAAATTTACAGATATAAGCTAGATGAGGAACCATATGAAAAAAAGTTCGAAAATTATAGCTGTAGCCGTTTGACCTGTCAAAAAACCGAAAAAAAAACATAAAAAAAATAAAAAAAAAAAAAAAAACATAACAACGAACACCAATTTTTTCCAGGATGTCAAATTGAACCCTCGCTTAAGCTCGTCTTGAAGTTACCGGTATTAAAAAATCTGTGTTTTTCCTTATTACAATTTTGATATGGGCCTTATCAAAACGGTATTAAAAAATCTGTGTTTCTCCTTATTACAATTTTGATATGGGCCTTATCAAACCGTTCATAAGTTATCAACAAAACACTGATGTTCTTTAAATCGACTTCCATACACTAGAAACTGAAGTCACCGTTGGGCATGGGTTCGAATCCCGCATAAGGCATGTTTTTTTGTAAATGTCCTCTCACTGATCATCACTTCATAGCTTCATAATCACCAGCTCATTCGTACCCCCGTATAACCTAGCTGTTGGTGGGGTCGTTAAGCAAACATTAATCATCATCCATACACTATTGAAAACAAAAATAGCCCACTTATTTCGAACTGTTGAAATTATTTTATGCGATCTATTCTCAATGCTTTATAGGCGATACTATCTCGTGTGATAGGCCCCCATCTGCAATACGCGCACTCTCTGTTTCAAATATTCGAAATAATTTTGAATTTTTAGAGAAATGTAACAGTAGGGCCCACCTTATCTTATAAGCCCACACGAAGGGTGAACAACTAATACTTTTTTGTACACTTGATTATTTCTTTTTTCATTATTCTCACGATTTTTATTTTTATTCGCATGATTTTTTTTTATTTGCGTGATTCTTGCTTGATTTGAGTGATTTTCTTTTATTCTCTTGATTTCTTTTTATTCATTTTTTTTAAATTTACAACTAAGTTTTTCAGTTGTTCACCCCTCGGGTCTACATTACAGTCTCTGGCAAGAAGAATGCAATTTTGTGCCATGTTATATTGTACGTAGAACGTATATACAGAGTTGTTTGTTAAAGCCACTTGGGTTTGATCGGTGTTGGGTCTGCATATAAACTAGGATACCAAAATAGATACAAACGTCAGTCTGATTCGAGTCGATTAAGTGAATAGTACATGCATGTTTTACAACGCGGAATTATATATGTGAGCCCAACTAATTTGTAATTAGGGCGGCTAATGTTGAGTTATACGTGTGTTGAATGCTAGGTCACATATTGTGGTTATGTTTTCTCTGAAGTTCAATTCACGTCATCATATTATATCAAATAACATGGACTTGTACTATATTTTAAAATCTTGTTCACTTATAAATTCATCTCCTCAAAACAATACTCGTATATATAGTACTCAAACCGAGGGGTAAACAACTAGTGAATTTGGTGTAGGCCTACACCTGATTTCAGATTTCTAATGAATTTCAGAGAGATTTCAGGGGATTTCAAGAGATTTCAAGAAGATTTCAATGTATTTCAGGAAGATTTCATGACAAGTGTACACCAGATTTCAGGAGTTGTTAACCCCTCTACTTGAACCCACGTCTCTCTTCACCTTAAACTCACTGACCTCTCCTTATACAATAAACCAACATTTATAAAATCCAAAGTTTTTCAAAGTATTATTTTCAATATAGTCCATCTAGCCTTGAAAGGTTCAATTTCAATTTTTAGAAACCATTTATATTGTTTGAATGAATCATGTGTGTATAGGTATGAATTTATCGCTTTTATGTCATGCATTTTTCTTTCTCTTTTTTAAATAACTGTTTCAGAATTTTTCTCCTCATTTTTAATTTCTCATTTTTTTCTCTCCTTTTCCTAAATAATTAATCAATTCAAATATTTAATTTTCTAGACCATGGCCCAATATCATTATTATTTTTTCGATCAAACACTGTTGTATTGTCATTTTGCTCTATTTATTAATCTGTTATTTTCATTTGTATATTATTCTGTGTCTAGTGGGCAACCTTTTGTAAGGCAGAGACTTTATTTCACTAGTAATAAAGTATTTACATATATATAAATATATAATTTCACAATGAAAATTCAAACTAATGAACAAGCGATAACAAAAATACTGATTTAGTCACGATAACGAATCAATTGGTCATGTCAAATCGATTATCTCCGGCCTACATATGTGTAAGACTGTGTGTTTGACAGCAGGGTGTGTAATGTATTGGTGTCTAGCTAGCTGTTAGGAGTTGATTATCAAGAGTGCTGTTTGCTGTCCAACAGATGGTTTGGCGACGGATGGTTAGGTGAGTATGTAACTGAGATCTATGGGGGCTGCGACTGGCAAGGCCGGACGTACCAACTAATACAATAAATAGGATAGATCGTCAATTCTCAATTTGTTGTTATTAACAAACACGGTTCTTGCCGCATGGATTGGATTCAACGTGACATTGACTTCACAGGTTTCGGTTTCCTTTTCGATGTTCTTCAATTATGAGTCCACAGGAGTCGATTTAGCGAAATATCAGTTTCTTGGTGATAACTTTTTTTTGTTTATATATATATATATATATATATATATATATATATATATATATATATATATATATATATATATATATATATATATATATATTGGCCTATATATATATATATTGGGTTTAACGACGCACTGTTTTGATGACCAAGATCTATTGGCGTCGGATGGATGATTAATGAGATGATGGGATGATGAGATGAAGGTTTTTATGGGTAATGGGAAGGATAGTGGGAAGGAAGCGGTCGTGACCTATATTGTGGGAACCATCCCGGCATTAGCTTAGACTACAGAGGGAAACCATGAAAAAAACCTGTAAAGATGGACGGTAGCGGGGATCGAACCGGGTCCGATATGCCCACTACCTCCCGGGTCACATGGAGCAAGTGCGTTAACCACTCAGCTACCTGTGCCGGTTTGGTGATAACTTTTGAACGGTATGAGATATCAAAATTCTAATACGCGAGAAACACAGATAATTATAATAGCTTCAAGATCATACAAATTATAACAATTCAAGTCATGTCGCATAACTGTCAAGCGTCGACAGCTAAAAAATGTGTTTTTTTAGCTGTCGACGCTTCAAAGTTATCTAACGTGACTTAAATAGTTATAACTTATATCTTCTTGAAGCTATTATAACTACCTGTGTTTCTCGCGTATTAGAATTTTGATATCACATCCCGTTCAAAAGTTATCACCAAGAAACTGATATTTCGATAAATCGACTCCCGTGGACTAGAGTAACCTCTAGGTTCATTCATCAAATTAGATAATGTTATATAAATTAGGGAGTTTGATTTGTCATTGTTACATACAGTGATGGGTTCTATGTCTGATATGTTCCTTCATATTCATTCTCAAGAATATATAACCATCATAACAAAGTGGGATTACTCAGGGTTATTGTATAGCCTGAGTATGGTTTAGAAGTGGATTTCGAAATGTTGTGCACAATAATACGATTAATGGAATACAGTTCCAAAGATCTAATAAAATCAGTGCAAGTCGTTGAAACTAGATAAATATACTATTTTTCATATTCAAGAGATATTGACATTTTATATTGTCTTTGTCAGCTCAATGTATATATACATATATTTATATATATATATATATATATATATATATATATATATATATATATATATATATATATATATATATATATATATATATATATATATATATACTTGCCATTAGCATTTAAAACTTTTAATTGAATCACGGAATCAATATTTAGTAAGCGTGCACGCATTTTGATGTACAATTGAAATATAGTTTATTCAATTTGTATTCATTGTCAGGACTCAGGACTAATCTACCCATCTCAGTCTCCTACTCCAGCCAATTCGCTCTCCTTCCAAAACTAGAGTCAAAGCGGGCGATTCGAGTCCCGCATAGAGCAGTGGTTCTTGTAAGCATCATTCGACTCTAGCCCGCTCATCCGTACCCCCAAATGACCTAGCTGTTGATACGGTCGCTTAGAAATCTTTTGCTCAAACAATTATCATCATTACAGAGTCATCTCATTTTTGTCCGAGTTATTGTTAGACGAGCTTTAGCGAGGATTCAATTTGATATACTGAAATAAATTGGTGTTCGTTTTTATATATTTTTTTTAATTTATGTTTTTTTGTCGGTTCTCCACAGGTCAAACTGCTACAGCTATCAACTTCAAACTTTTTTTTTCGTTATGGTTCCTCATGTAACTTAGATCTGTATAGTTTTGAGGCATTATCGGGTTGTAAATTTTATTTTTATGAATTTTAGAAATTTCAAAAATACCCATCAGGGTAAACACGGCGGGAAAAAATGAAAATATTTTTATTTTTGAAAAACATGAAATTTTATGTGAAGTTGAATTACATCTTGATACACATTTCTGGAAATTCTCAGCTCGATCGGGTCAGCCATTTTGAAGAAAAAACATGGAATGTGCTAAATTGGTAGCACTCGAAGCAGTTTTTACCCATTTATAACTAAAATGTCACCCAATTGGCGAGTTTAGGCAAAAGTTTGGCAAAAAAAGTCGACATACTATTACTTTCCGCTCGTCTAACAACGCATATATGGCGTTTTCCTAGTTTAGTAAAATGATGAGAATGCAGTTTTAGCACGAAACAAATGAAGCTGAAGACGCATGATTTCATTCATGAATAGAGCATTTAATCGTTCACTACGGGAATTCGTCCCTATTTTGATATTTTAATTCATGCAATTTCAGTAGTAATTGGATAGATAGTGTTCATTAAATTGAGCTTCTGATAAACTTGAATTTTTTTCGTCAGTCATGATTGTTCACTCAATTAACGCTGCAAGTTGATATTTTTATTTCACCGTCAGAATGATAATCTTCTATGTTTTTGCATTTTATTTGAAATGTGCAATTTTTTTTTCAAACTGCAAGTTACGACTTGCCGATTGCAATTTGACGATTTTGTTCGACAATTAATAATT
Source organism: Brachyptera risi (assembly GCA_964007535.1). Taxonomy (NCBI): domain Eukaryota; kingdom Metazoa; phylum Arthropoda; class Insecta; order Plecoptera; family Taeniopterygidae; genus Brachyptera; species Brachyptera risi. Next base: position 19,421,162 of record OZ023327.1, on the reverse strand, counting down.
ACAGAAAACTTCAAGCTATGCTGCCCGCACACAAAAGAATTCGTTCTCATTGTGATTGTTATTTTATTTATGGCATGTGAGCCTACTTTTGTTTATTTATTTATACACGGTTTTCATGGGAAACATGATCAACATGTATAAACCGATTCGAATTTGAAATATGGAACAATAGTAAAATTAATCGTACCAGTTTAAATAATCTATTATACAAAAATGAGCTTTGTCCAGCAAAATTAATGAAGCTTGATAGCAATTTTGAATTGTGATGCATCGAGGGTTTTTATCCCTTTGATGTCAGCTTCCCCCCCCCCCCCCTAGGGGCGCATTCCCGTATGATTTAATCCGGTTTCAGTGGGTTACTTCCAGTTTTTCAATACCCATTCAGCTATAGGGTTTGACTTAAGACTGGGTTCATCTTGTAAAGGAATTTGCACCCTTTGGTATTGTAGGAGTGGTGAAAGTTGTCATTAAAGAGCTTCATTATTCTTGGTCAAGTGACATATATTGCTTGTATATATGCAGACACGGCAGTGCAAAAATATTTCTGAAATGCTGAATCTTCTGAGGTCATTTCTGACTTCGGATGCATCAATCGTTTCTGCGCCCGGAACACCTTTGACCCCTGGTCGAGACCCAGAAAATAATTCCATATTTAAAAATAGGCTGCAAAGTATAGCAAAATAATAGAGTCTGACCGTCGGCCGAGGGGTAAACAACTAGTACATTTGGTGTACACCTGATTTCAGATTTCAAGGGATTTCACGGAGATTTATGAGGATTTCAAGGGGTTTCAGGTAGATTTCGTGATAAGTGTACACCAGATTTCAGGAGTTAACCCGTCACCGTCGGCATGTTGATTTGGCGTGCCAGAATTCTGATGACGAAGTTGGCTTTAACTGTTAAAAACTTAGCTGTTAAAGCTGCTTTCTAGCTGTTGTGTGTGTTGTCAGCTAATAAGATGGTCAATGTGGGGTATCCAAGAAATGATGTTTCAGTTCTAGTCCAAAGAACTTGAAACATAGAAGTTTCGTTGGTGGACGGAAATTCCACTTTGTTGCAATGTGGAGTGAACATATCTCTGTTTGTCTAGTCCTAGTGAAGCGACTGATCAGACGTGAACCATTTGTAGAAATCTGTTGGGGTCAAGGAAATGTCATTGTCTAGATCGTTTACCTGTAACGATGACACTGGAATGATCTGCATAATGTTGCAGCTAGATTTAACCAGACATATTTGGAGCCAAGTCGTTGACATAAATTGAGAAGAGTATAGTGACCCAAGAATTGTACATTTGTGGAACGTCACCATTATTTGTAGTCATCTTCAGGTCTAACGTCCTACGTACGGTACGATCGTAAACGCATCATCAATACCTTTATCCCAAGAAATCGTGAAGTTTAAAGCTTCAAGCAGGTATGAAGAAAACCAAGTTTGCATAGTGCTGCGTACACCGTACTATTCTAGTTTCCCTAAAAGGGCTCCACGATTCATCAAATCATGGAGCCTTAGAAATGTCGCACAAGATAATTTCTACCTTTTTGTCATCATTTTCGAGTACTTCAATGACCTTGATAAGCATCTGAAACGTTGCAGACGAATGCAGAAGTCCTTTTCATGACCCGTGCTGGCTAACAGAAAGTATGGTGTGATCTGAAACGTTGCAGACGAATGCAGAAGTCCTTTTCATGACCAGTGCTGGCTAACAGAAAGTATGGTGTTTTTTGTTGAATAATGAGTATGCTATACTTCCTTCTTTCTTAGTCTATATTATTTACATGTAATCTGTCTTGATTATTTTGTATATACCGAGACGCGTGGCCGAGTGGTAACACACTGAACCGTCATTCGGGAGACCGGGAGTCGATTCCCGCCGTGGTCGACCAACCTGACAGGGGTTTTTCGTGGTTTCTCTCTGTCGTTCAGGTTGATACTGGGATGGTTCCTTAACAACAGGTCACGACCGACTCCTCCCCACCATCCGAAACACCTAATAAAATAACCTTTCATCTCATCATCCCATCATCTCATTCATCATCCTTCCGACGCCAATAGATCGTAGCCATCAGTATAGTGCGTCGTTAAAACCGAATATATATATATATATATATATATGTATATATATATATATATATATATATATATATATATATATATATATATATATATAAATATATAAAATATTATATTATATTGAAAATTGAAAAACAAAAATCAATTTGAATTTGAATTATATTCACTCTGAAGGGACCATGCATGACGTGTAGGATTACGCCGTATACCTATATATATATATGACATAAAGCATTGCTAATCAATTTGCAGCGTGGACTACGCACGAATAAATATAGGATTGATCCGATGTTTAAGCAGACGAAATGGTGTTTTTCTGATATCCAATTCATGTTCAGAGAGCAAGTAATTAAGGGATGCTTACCGTGAGGACGTGACGAGATTATGGGTGTACAATTTCCCCGTCGATATTTCGATTATAAGTTATATTTTCATTGAAAAAAGTATTAGAGATTCCACATTCGTAATCGTAAGCCTTTTCACGGAACCATTTTGAGTATATGCTGCTTTCAAATAACTAATCTTCGATTTCAGCTAAACTTCTGAAGAAGCAATAATCAATTTATCTTGAACACTTTTGAAATAATCAATGTGGATTAATGAAATTAACTTTTCTATCCAATCCACACACTTTTTATAATCTTCATTTTATTTTATTTTATGTATACATATAGGCTAGATATGCTCTATACTGAACACTGTCAACTTCAATCAATTATTGTTACTAGTCAAACGCGAAATATGCGTTGTAAGATGAGCGAGATATCTGAATAAGATATAAAAGTCCTTGAAGTAGTTCTACCCTTGCTACTTTATCGACTCTGATATTCTACACACCATGATATCTGAATAAGCTATAAAAGTCGTTAAAGTAGTTCTACTCTTGCCACTCCATTGACTCTGGTATTCTACACACCTTGACACATATAAAAAATACTTCATTGTTGGGCAACTCTTGAATCTAGAAAGCAGTGAATCTCGACAATTTAATTCTGTCACAGTTTTTATGATATATTTTATGAATATTATCAGTTATTTTATTTTTTTTCTTCGAAACGGCTGATCAGAATTGCTCACAAAATCGTGAAAACGTGTAAAATCTATGTATACACATTTAAAAGAAAATTCATCCCATTCGGAGAGATTTTATTTCTCAACATTTTCCGCCCAGCCAAATCTTATGGGGTTTTTAGAAACTCTGAGATGATTTTTCTCAAAATCGGTCCGACCGATTCTTTCCAAAAACTATACAGTTCTAAGTTGGATAAGTTTGCGTGTACAAAAAAGTTTCATGGTCATCAGTCAACCCTTGCGACCTGTGGAGTGCTTACAAAAAAAAAAAAAAATCACACAGACAAAGCCCTATAAGAGTGGGATGGAGACTTCGCTACGCTCATCAATAACTAGGAAAACGCGGGATTTGCGTTGTGAGATGAGCTTAGAAGTATGGAAATCTAGAATAAAAAATATTTCGTCCGATCAATCCACGTCTACAGACCTTGGATTGCTTCAAACGTTCAAAAACCTTCCCTGCAACTTGTTGATAATCGAAGTGCTGCAACCTGTCGCATATCACTTTTCAAAACAAATTAATCCCAACCTTCAATAAAATGTACACTTTTATTGCGTTTTCTTTGATATTTCTCATCTGATTGTTGTGAAAGTCACTGAAAATGCCAAAGATGGTGTTTTCCAAATTCAGTGAGATTTTAAAGCTTTTGAAAATTTTCCACATTCCAAGTATTTTCCATTCGGGTTATTCTTATAGGGATTTTCCAAACTTCCCGATTTTTTCCGGAAAAACCTTGGGAATTATTATTATGAAAAACAATCCCAACCTATTCTGGTATGACAGAAATATGTAGAAAAAGTTTCAAGTCGATAGGTATTTTTCCCTGACCTGTATGCCGCGTACAAAATTACAAAAAAAAAAAAAACATAAAAACAAAGCCCATTTTTTTCCGGTATGTCAAATGGAATCTTCGGTACGCTCATCTAAAAATGTTAAAAGTTGATTTTGAAGATAATCAAAAATTTCTATTTTTCAGAATTTCTAGAATTCAAGAGTTCAAGAATTTCTAGTCATTCCAACTATTTATTTTCTTATTATATTCCATCTCTTAGTTACACTATACTGTTGATTGGCTCGATGTATTAGTGTAGACTGTAGTACCTATATTCAGTAGGTGTAGGTCCTACGCATACTTTAGCACGGGCTTAATTGTGAATTGTGAAAAGCGTTTCATTTGTGTAGTACAAACTACAAAGTTTTATATAGAATATAGAATATAGAGGGATGATTAAAAAGTAAAACTAAATTACCCTCTGAGTAAGAGGGCAGGTATTCTATTCATTATATGGAAAGAAAAAACGCACAATCGCTAATTGCTGAGAATAAATCATGTAATGTCGTACATGAAGCAACCTATACCTGGACATTTTAATAAATCTCTCTCCTCTCTCTCTCTCTCTCTCTCTCTCTCTCTACCAATATATATATATATATATATATATATATATATATATATATATATATATATATATATATATATATATATATATAATATTAATATTAAATATATATATATATATATATATATATATATATATATATATATATATATATATATATATATATGTATATATATATATATATATATATATATATATATATATATATATATATATATATATATATGTATATATATATATATATATATATATATATATATATATATATATATATATATATATATATATATATATATATATATATATATATGTATATTTAGGCCCATATAATGTATAGTGTGAAAGAAGTGATCACACTGGAGGTTTCGCTTGGAAATTGTGAACATAGAAGAATGTTATCATACTTTTGATGTATGAATAAAGTTCTAGACTCTAGAGTATAGACAATGCTAGTATTATTCTTTTCAGTTACCGTCTAATTTATACTATGTAACAATCATGGGTTCTCTCGGTCTTCTCTAATTATTCCTAAATTAATTTTTGGATCAACGCAGTAAAATATGTAACCACTGAAACGAAATGGAAACGTTACGTTTTTTCCGATTCTGTGTGCGTTCCTCAGGTCAAACCGGGTCAAAGGGATGAACTGATCTGTCAGGCTTGACGCTTTTATATAGCATAATGCAAATCATCCAACTTATCTGTATACCTTTGAACGTTTTTTCAGTGTTTTCAAACATTTTGAGAAAACAAAATGTGTTGCATTTTCCCAGGAGTGAAGTTGATTCTCTCAGAAAAACTTGGTAGTTAGATTTGAATCAAATCCAATTATGATACGAAAAGTGTCTGAATGAAAAAAATCTACAGTAACGGAGAACAATCGTTGTTGGGAAAATATGTATGAGAACCGGTATTGTGAAGTCGAACTAAAATGCGAAAACTTATTCATCGAATAACGTTTCAACAAGATTCATAGTGGCAGTGGTCATGGCGATTTTTGATATTCATCCATAACTGAACGCATAACTCTCTCATCTATGAGACTCCATAATACTGACTGCATCATATATTATATATATATATATATATATATATATATATATATATATATATATATATATATATATGAGTACATGACTTTCTGTTGAAACGTACAGCACAAGATGTTGATATGATGGATATTATTATCACTGAAAAATACCACCTCGTCGGGGAAACGACTCCCCGACGAGGATTTCAGTGATAATAAAATCCATCGTATATATATATATATATATATATATATATATATATATATATATATATATATATATATATATATATTCATATGTGTATATATATATATATATATATATATATATATATATATATATATATATATATATATATATATATATATATATATATATATATATATATATATGTGTGTGTGTGTGTATATTCACATTCACACACAATTCCCCTAATTATCGTTAAAATTAATACCTTGCTTTTTCAACATGCTAACCTACATGCAAGACCAAAGAACACTTGGTTTAAACCTACATCATCTTTTTCTCTTGTTATCCCTATTGCAATATCAATACTCCCAACACACGATGGACCCGACTGTAATAAGAAGAAAGGAACGAACAACTACAATAAAACGCTCCGTTAAGCGAACCGAGCTGTGAGCTCGTTTAATACTTCTCAAAATTGTATTTTTTAGCCACAAAAGTCAGGGGATCAAAAGCTCTCACTATTCTTCTCATCGATATGTGGAATCGAATATGTGAGGTCGTGTCTAGTAAAAATGTATTATGTTTTATTGATGATTATCTTCATTATATTTTGACCATGAATATTATCTTTACTGAGGCGTGTGGCCGAGTGTCGAGCCTAAAAAATGTCGGGTCTAAGGGCGCAAAACATCGTGATACGGCCCTAAGCATGCTCACATTAAGACCCAATCTCGTCAGTCCGAATCTCGCTGGAGTCAAACTTGACTGTTTCACCAAATCATGGTTTTGATAATGCTTTTGTTGTAATAATGTTGATAAGTTGTATCATTCTTTGTTTTCTGAGAAACAAAATCAATATATGAAGTTATATTGCCTCAAGAATTTCTATTACGGGGAATTAGTTAGAGCGGCACAGAGAAGCTACACGGTTAGGGTTGTTTAGGTTGGGTTCGTGTATTTTTTAATGTTTTCTTCGTGTATTTTGCTCAGGTTTAGTTGATGAAGGTTCACATACTGCATTTTCTTCAAAGAAGAAGTCATTCTACGGTTTATTTGGCAATAATTGAAGTGAACGTAGCTCTTGTGTTGAGCCTACACGGGACTATTGTCACGCGACCCGAGTGCCCAGACCAAGAGAATCGTTCTTCTTATATACTGGGTTTAACGACGCACTATAATGATAACTAACATCCATTGGCGTCGGATGAATTATTAATGATATGATGGGATGATGAGATGAAGGTTTCTTATCTATTGGAAAGGATAGTGGGAAGGAGACGGTCGTATTGTTATATTGTAGAAACCATCCCAGCATTATCCTAGGCTACGGAGAGAAGCCTCGAGAAACCTCTGTGAAGATGGACGGTGGTGGGGATAGAACCAGGTCCGATATGCCCCTTTACCTCCCGTATCACACGAAGCGAGCGCGTTAACCACTACGCTGCAGTCGTTCCTGCAGATACTAAAAGCACTCTAACTCCTGTTTCGCAGAGATGGTCAGTTTTATGGTTTTTAAATATACAGTTCGTGTTGTCGCAGATAAGTTCGGTTTTATATAGGTTACAAAAAAATACATACTCCAATTACCTTACTGACCAAACAAACACAACCGTTATACGCACAATTTCGATTGTAAAAATTGTAGCCTGTAAGTTGATTTGATTCGCAAACATTACGAGGCTTTTATTTGTATATACACAATTAAAAGGTTCGAGCTTCATTCCCGTACGTTCGTTGCGACGATTAAGTGGTATTTCACCCAACTGTCTTATATTTAATCTCCCATTTATGTATATACAGGAGAGAAAAATTCACGCTATCAAATTTCAAATTAAATAAATGTAATTGACTAAATATAATCACATACACTCCCTTATATTCATAAATGAGATACAAGTGGTCGAATGGTTATCACACTGAACTGTCATTCAGTAAACCGGGGTTCGATTCCCTCCACGGTCGTCCATCCTGACAGGGGTTTTTCGTGGTTTCCCTCTGTCGATCAGGTCAATACTGGGATGGTTCTTCAACATCAGGCAACGACCGACTCCTTCCCACTACCCGAAAAAAATCTAATAAAATAACCTTTCATCTCATCATCTCATATGACATTCACTGACGTAATAGATCTCAGTAATCAGTACAGTGAGTCGTTAAACCCAATTATTATAAATGCATAAATAAATAGGATATACGAGTTGGGTTAAATGAGTCACAAAGTACAGGAATTGGGCTCCATATCACATTCTAACCACTCAACTATTCAGCCTATGGTATGATATCGTGAAGCTTACAATAAAGTCGGTCTTACGCTTGTCATTTCGAACTATCTCAAGTATCTGCAGATACGATTCTCAAACCCTGGCCCCATCATATTTGGCTTGATTTGGGGCCCCTAAAGTCCCAAACCCTATCTATTGGATGATGAGAGTCAACAGATTGAATACTAAATTAGACTTTCAAATTATTTAGTAAATTGAATACACTGTTAACGATTACAAAATTACGTATACATGAAATTATACCTTCACAGATCACTTCTTATGGATTTAATTTTGAAATATTATTATGTTTCTATTGCTCACAGCCGTTCAATTCTTTTAGATCTCATTGTTGTTTCACTTTCAAACCCCTATTTTTAATTACTGTTCGGGCCCTTTTTCACCCAGTCCACCCCTGCATGTACAGACCCAGATCTCTAACATTCGTTGTGACGTTACTGTAACATTGTAACTATAACGTAACGTAAAGCATTGATTAATTAACTTCATGATGAAATTATAGTTTCTGTTTAATTTCCTTAAAAAAGTGCCCCTAAGTTGCAAACAAATTTGTGAGTACAAAATGAAATATTTCATATACAAATATTGTCTTGAAATTTATTTCCTGGCAATTGAGAATCTCAAGATAGACATATTTAATAAATTGGGAATTATGGACCTGAGTGCTTTCAAAACCTGCTTCTATACGTATACATGTACATTTCAAATAAAATATTTAATATTTTAAATATTGTAAAATGAATATAATACTGTTAACAGTCATTCATATATCTATGACATAATTAAAATTTTTAATGTGTTATTTCTTGAAATAGTTTGCCTTATAATAAATATAAATAATAATATATATATAATAACAATTATATAAATAGAATTCAACCAACTTGAATATTTAACACGCTTGAACTTTCCAAAATAATGAGCGAAAATCATAATGACAATTCTAGATGCGTGAAATATTTTACATTTTATTTAGTAAAAAAAAACGATCAATCATCAGTTTTTGTTTTGTGTTCATTACTCTAGTGTTTAATATTGTTCTTGGACGTAGAAAGACAAAATTATGTGATAATATTTTCAAAAAAAAAATATATTGGTCAAAATCTCAATAAAAATTGATTCATTCTAATTGTATTATCTGTTGAATGTATTATTGGTGAGTCTAACCGAACCCAAAATCTGATCAATAAAATTTCAAATGAATTATTATCACCTCAAACCGCTGAACTCGAACAAAATCCATTTAATTTCGGTTCGGCATAAAAATTATTAAAAGTTGTTCTTTTAATTATTACTTTCCGTTTTGGATAAATCGATTGTTTTTATTTTAATTTTCTCTATACATGCTGATGTGTAATTAATAATAATGAAATTACAATTACTAAATGGTAAAAATATTTTATCGGATAAAATCGATCAGGTTCTCAAATTCTAGAGAGATTTTATCATTGAGAGGTGTTGTTTCTTAATCATCACTTGAAAAATAATTCCAACAGACTTACTTAAATTATTGTACACACCATCAACTTATAATCTATCTGAAAAAAATGTCATCAAATCATAATAACCTCTGAAGTAATGGGATCCTTGAAAATGATCATCAAATAATCTCGATGGACATAATAATAAAACATTTGAAAAAATAACGGAAATTCGGTATTATCAATGCCGGCAATTGATACAAGGAATATTATACAAAAATACCAGAACGTAGATAAATATTACTTGTCAGTTATAATCATGATGTAGTATTTAATTTCTCACGCTATACAGAAAATGTATTATCAACTTTATTCCTATACTAATCAGTTCCTAATATTAATTATTTAAAAATCGTTTAATTCAATTTCAATGTATAAATCTTTTTATTCCTCATCTTATTCAAAACAGGATAACAGGAAAACAATTCAAACAGTAATAAGTGAACCAAACATATACATGTGGGTTAACATTGCAAAATCAAAAAAAAAGGAGAAAAGAAGAAGCCCGCGGAAGAATTAAATCTTGTGTGCGGGCATTACTAGCAAAAGTTAATATTCATGTTGGCGAAACTATAACAAATCATGATTCGAAATTAGTTCATTGTCCTTGATTTTCCAAGTGTGGATGATGAAAAAAATACAAACATACAATTATTATAAATACATAGAAATCAACTCGAGAAGAATATAACAAAACAAAAGTTCAACGTGAATTTATTCTATATAAATAATATTTGTACTTACATCTTGTCGGTGGTCGTGGGTGAAGACTGGCAGGGTCGCAGTTCGCAAACAGGTAGACTCCTCGAGACCCGTGTCTATCGTATTTAACCGCGCCGCGTTAACCGCCCCCCGAACATCGGTTTGCGCGCGACGACGCACACCCTCTCCCACGGTCCCACCCACGCGACATTTCCATTCGACTTTCAATTTTACCAGTTTTTATCAAGAGGAAGGCCTAATTAATATATTTGTATTATATTTTATATATATTTTTTTTTATATTGGGTTTTAACGACGGAGTATACTGATCGCTACGATCTATTGGCGTCGGTGGATGATGAATGAGATGATGGGATGGGATGATGAGATGAAAGATTATTTTATCAGGTGTTTTGGATGGTGGGAAGGAGTCAGTCGTGGCCTGTTGTTAAGGAACCATCCCAGTATCAACCTGAACGACAGAGGGAAACCACGAAAAATCCCTGTCAAGATGGTCGACCATGGCGGGAATCGAACCCCGGTCTTCCGAATGACGGTTCAGTGTGTTACCACTCAGCCACGCGCCTCGGTTATATTATATATTGGGTCTAACGAAAGCACTGTAATGAAAACCAATATCTATTGCCGTCGGATGAATGATTAGTGAGATGAAGAGATGAAGGTTTCTTAGGTAGTGGGAAGGATAGTGGGAAGGAAGTGGTCGTGGCCTATAACGTATGTTAAAAATCCCGGTATTAGCCTAGACTAGAGAGAGAGAAAATAAAAAAAAAACTATAAGGATGGACGGTGGCGGGGATTGAATCAGGTCCGATACGCCCCTCACCTTCATGAAGCGAGCGTGTTAGCAACTGAGCTGCATGTGCCGGTACTATTTTGATTTAATTGTGTTCACTCACCTCACCCAACAAAATAAAACAATTGTGATATAGTATGTCAAACTCGGGGGCTAAATATTTCGATCTTTTACATGTACTTAGAGTCATAATGCCCTGTTAGTATCTTGACCATTCGTATATAGTTTTGATATAAATACAATTATTCTTTTCGCATATAGAAATAACCTATTATCGTGTTCTCACTTTATAATCCTGCAAATTTATTTTCGGTAATTTTTGAGATCATTGAATTTGGTTTAATTGTTTCCACAATAAAAATGAATTGAATAATAAAAACCCATTCAATAATTATGGTCAGGCTCGTATGAAAATAAAAAAAGAGAAGTATAAAATACGGGATTTTATTATTTTTAAAATACACCCACTAAGCTCGGTGGAAAAAACAGCTGTCCACTAAGTCAATTGTTGAACCACAAATAATGTGGTTGAACGGATGAGGTTGTCTCAACCCCCGAACTTAAAACTATTCATCCATCTAAAAATGAGAATTTCTACTTCTGACAAATAACTAGATTTTGAGTTAACTAATGCATGACCATTGAAGGGAATTGATATTAAAATGATACAAAAAAAAAATCGAAATATTTTTTCCTGTTTTTTCCCGCGTGCCGGCAAAATAACGAAAAACGCTCGCTAAATACGTGAATGCCACAAAAATGATTGTGGAGTCTTGAAACTTGCCAAAGTTATTGTTCACATTATTGAGCATGTCATCAGATGATTAGATTTTTATGAGTCCTACCGTTTGATTATCATCAAAGATTTAGTTGCCTGAAAGTTTTTACTGAATTTTAAGCGATTCTGATTAAATCTGTATCGATAGAACGGCAAGACTTATGGAAATTCTGATCATCTGATGATGTGATGTTAGTGTGAACAATAACTTTGGCAAGTTTCAAAACTCTACAATAATTTTTGTGGCATTCACGTATTTAGCGAGCGTTTTTCGTTATTTTGCCGGCACGCGGGAAAAAAAACGGAAAAAATATTTCGATTTTTTTTTATTATTTTAATATCAATATCCTTCAATGGTCATGCATTAGTTGACTCAAAATCTAGTTATTTTTCAGAAGAAGAAATTCTCATTTTTAGATGGATGAATAGCTTTAACGAGCCCACAACGGATTTACTGATTAAATTTAGTATAATGTAGAGTTATACAATTTTTTCAAGTATTGACAAAGTAACTTATTGTACTCACAAACTATTGCTCCAGTTATTTATGAACAGGCATCTTTCGCTGTTTCGCATGGAAATGACTATAAAATAAATGCCCCAATGAGGTTTAAACTCACGACCCCTGGTTTACAAGACCAGCGACTGTCCACTGAACTAGAGGGGCTTTTTATAAGTTTTTTGGCCGTGAAGGTGAAAATCCTATCATTGCAAGTGTATAATTAACCACTTTCGATCAAAACGTGTTACTGCTAAAGATTTGTATCTAAGATGCTACATGGACGCGTCGTCGATTGAAGTCATACAAGTAATTGAACGATGTTGTCACATTATTATTACAAATGGAGGGCGCAATAGCAATGAGCAGTGGTACCAAAACCACAACCATAACAATAATGACACCAAGTGTGTACAAACGCGTAACCTTTAGCTGGCTTCCACCTCATTTCCTCCAAATAAACGGTATACATTATACTAGATGGCTAGACCGGTTGACGCACCCAAAAAGACTTCGGACTAAGAACTTCATTTTGTTAAGGGGGGGACTCAGGTGAAAATCCTATCTTTGTCAATATTGATCATATGCACTTCAAATTCTGCACATATAGATACCTTTCATGCTAAAACTGATAGAAAACAGCATTGGTCCTTATTATTCGGTTTTTACAAATTTTTCAGCAACAAAATGTTGTTTTTGTTTTTCTCATACAATTGTTCTTGTTCTCAATTTTTTTTTCACGAAAATGTTGCTAAAGCTTCTTTCAGGGTTGGACATATCGCTTTTTCGATATTCCTTCTATATTTCAAGATATGATTCCATAAACAATGTGTTTTTTTTTAACTGAATTTTATATAAAATGTATTCAGTATATATTTTTTATCTCGATTGTTGGATGAGATATCTAAAAAGCGATAAGTGCAACCCCGGAAAAACTAACAATTAACACTAAAAAAAAAAAATCAAGACAATATAGCAACTTTTTCAAGAAACAAATTCTTGTTTTGTGAAAAAAAGTGTATTTCAGTAAATGCCCTATCAACATTGACAATGTAAATTGCTATATTGAAAATAAGCAGACGGCTCGATGCAGTGACACTGAAAAATTTATTTCAGGTATGATTATTGATATTTTCCAATAGTTTGAAACATATGGCTCGAATAAACATCCAAACCAATAATAATGAAAAATAAAAAAAATAATGAAACGAAAAATTAAAAAAAAAAAATTTCACCCGAGTCCCTTCTTGAATAACGCTCGTTTTTTAACTAGTATTTACAATTATATCAGAACCCACAGTCAATTTAACAAATTCAATATTTCAAAATTTTACAGCTGCAAAATTAACTGATAATTCATTTTTCATATTTGTATTATTAAAATTCATGTTTTCAGTGAAATTTAAATTTTCAAGTTATATCTTCGGATTATGTATAGGCCTAAATCAAATGCATAGTACAAAGACAAAAATGCTCATTTTCAGAACAGTTTTTTTCTACCGATGTTCCCGTTCTGAGGCTACCCATAACTATATTTTCTGTTAGCTATTTTCTACACACATGTTTATATCTGAATTATCAACTTATACAAATGAGTTCTTCATAAATGTTCTAATTCAATGAGTTATATTTACTTATTCCCGGCTTCTTCGGACAAACATACTGAACATATCTGCCTATGTTATTCCTAATTGAAAAAGCGTGACAAACAAGTAATTATAATGAAATGATCCAAATCTCCTCCACTTGTGTAGCTCTAACCAAGATGCATTGAGGGTTGCGTTGGTTTGCCGGTAGGAGATCACTTCCTATCCCTACCATGTTCACAGGCCACATTCTTTAGAACTATCGATCGTGCGCAGGTAGTGGTGATAAAAGGAACTAACTTTACGTCCACGTCGTCCAAGCTAATAAGAGCTGTCATCAAGTTTGTCAGTCCATCAGTCGTTTCTAAAAACAACACTAGATAGAGCAGCAATCTTTAGTTCTTAGAAAAGGTACTCAGGAAATGGAACGTGTTTTAAAGTTGATTGAAGTCACCGTCTTCCGGCGGCAAACCAACGCAACCCTCAATGCATCTTGGCTCAAACACAAGAATAGTTTGCTAGATAGTCGAATTTAGATTTTCTGAACATATATTTTTCAATTGCTGCACAACGACCCTAGGTCATATGGGGTTACGAATGAGTGGGTTTTAACGAAACGATGGAGTGATAATAGGTGAAAGGACGATTACAAATTCCCATATACCTATGAGGGACTCGAACCCACGCCCTACTTGACCTCAGTTTCTACCGCAGTGCGATAGTTGACTGAGGCAGGGGGGAGCGGCTAAAACGTTTTCATGTCTGAGAATAACACAGATAAGTGATAAGGAGTGTATTGGTATACTCTTTACGGAGACGCGTGGCCGAGTGGTAACAAACACACTGAACCGTCATTCGGGAGACCGGGGTTCGATTCCCGCCATGGTCGACCATCCTGACAGGGGTTTTTCGTGGTATTCCCCCTGTCATTCAAGTTGATACTGGGATGGTTCCTTAACAACAGGCCACGACCGACTCCTTCCCACCATGCAAAACACATAATAAAATAGCCTTTCATCTCATCGTCCCATCATCTCATTCATTATCCACTGACGCCAATAGATCGTAGCCATCAGTATAGTGCGTCGTTGAAACCCACTATAAAAAAGGTATACTCTTTAAATGCCATGATAGCAAGAAAGTCGCTATTACCGGCTGTCCGCCAATCGAGATATCAAAATCACACAGCGTAAGAAAATCAATACATAAAAGTACCGAAATGTACTATAGTGAGCATCTTACAAAATGGTAGATATCATTTTATAACTACCATTACAAATAACTCTTATGCAAATTGTATACTGATCTAATTATGTTGTAACAAAACCAGTGAAATGAAAATAAAACAGTTGTACGAAAATGAGGCTGGATGGGCAGACATAAATGGTATAATATGTATATAATACATGGAATAAAGTATACTGGTATTGTTATGTTTAAGAAGTATCATTGACTGACTACAAATGATGCTGACACTTTAAAATTATGTTCGAAATTTTTGCGCAAATATTTGGTACTCAATATCGTGTATGTATAGCAAGGCGATAATTTTTTTTCAGCTCGGTTTTTAAATGGAACTAAAAACAATAGTTGATATACAATAGTTCTTCTTCTGTTTTCATATGTTCTAGGAAAACGCGGGATTTGCGTTGTGAGATTTTGTGAAGTTTTTGAAAATTTTCCACATTTCAAGTATTTTCTATCCGTGTTATTCTTATGAGGATTTCTCAAGCTTTCCGAATTTTTCTCGGAAACACTTTCCGACCGATTTTTCTGAAAAAGTACCCCAGTCTATTCTGGTATGACAGAAATATGTAGAAAAAGTTTCAAGTTGATAGGTATTTTTTCCTAATCTGTATGCCGCGCACAAAATTACAAAAAAAAAAAAAACATAAGAACGTAGCCCATTTTTTTCAGTATGTGAAATGGAATCTTCGCTACGCTCATCTTATATCTTTTGTGAAGGCAGATTCAAATGGTTTTTAGTAGCTCATGTATTTCATGTTAATTGAATTTTTTTTTTTTTCAATTTTCAAATTTCAGTTTATATTATGATGCTTTGAATCATATATGTAATTGACTTGGTAACTAATCTGTCTAATTTTAAATTATCCACAACTGACATATTTCAATACTCGCACAGATTTATGTTATAAAAATGTACATATGAGTGATTGCTAATTCACAATTATGAAATGAATATATTGAAATTGAATTTTTTTTTTTATTATTATTATTGGGAAAACAAAAGTCAGAAACATTACAATTAACAAAATTCACATCGCTTATCCACAAAGCCTTATGAGGGCTTGACTGTGGCGATAACATAGATAAAATAACTCTATAAAACACACAAAAAATAAGTTGAAAAGCAGGGGGGAAAAAAGTGCAACCTGAAATTACGAAAGAAAACGAGACATGTGCAAAGTTGATCAATTGGAGATAGAAGTAAGCATGCACACAATGAATTACTTTGAAAAATGCTCACGCAAAAAAAATCACTCTTGCGCATTTAAGATGCGATAACATAGAAAGAAAAAACAGTTACTAGAAAAAGCATACAACGAAAATATTCAACCTTGTTCTGAAATTACATTACTCAAAGAACACAATTCAAGTATATACATAATTAAGACTAAATAAAGCCAATACTCATGATTGGACAAACCTTCTTTCGAACAATAATACATATAGGGTGGAAGTTAACTGTAACTAAGAGTTGAAGAGTAACCATATTTTAATTTCGGTTTTGATATTTTTATACTTTGTTGAATGCCTTGAAATTGACAATGAAATAATCACAGCATTTGTGTAGATATTTCTGTTCCCGTGGAAAATATAAGAAAAAACTTCACCATAATCCTACATTCGAGATAACATTTCATATTCATTTTGTTTAGAACCAAAAGCGTCGGGGCACTAACCATGGACCCTAAGCATGTTGAGCAGCGATACTAACAATAGCGTCACAGTGATGTGCTCTGTATTATGCTTCTTTATTATATCGTAGCACGGATCGGTCACTGAGTCAGATGTCATAGATCTTGGCGTTCTCATTGCTCATTTTTATTTACTCCCATTTAAAAACTGCCTTGCAGACAAAATCTTGCGTGAGGGCGAGGGGTTTGGTGAGGGTTGTGGTGAGGGTGAGGGGTTTGGTGAGGGTGAGGGGTTTGGTGGGGGTGAGGGGTTTGGTGAGGGCGAGGGGTTTGGTGAGGGTGAGGGGTTTGGTGAGGGTGAGGGGTTCGGTGATGGCGAGGGGTTTGGTGAGGGTGAGGGGTTTGGTGAGGGTGAGGGGTTTGGTGAGGGTGCGGGGTGTGGTGAGGGAGAGGGGTTTGGTGAGGGTGAGGGGTTTGGTGAGAGTGAGGGGTTTGGTGAGGGTGAGGGGTGTGGTGAGGGTGAGGGGTTTGGCGAGGGTGAGGGGTTTGGTGAGGGTGAGGGGTTTGGTGAGGGTGAGGGGTTTGGTGAGGGTGAGGGGTTTGGTGAGGGTGAGGGGTTTGGTGAGGGTGAGGGGTGTGGTGAGGATGAGGGGTTTGGTGAGGGTGAGGGGTTTGGTGAGGGTGAGGGGTTTGGTGAGGGTGAGGGGTTTGGTGAGGGTGAGGGGTGTGGTGAGGGTGAGGGGTGTGGTGAGGGTGAGAGGTTTGGTGAGGGTGAGGGGTTTGGTGAGGGTTAGGGGTGTGGTGAGGGTGAGGGGTTTGGTGAGGGTGAGGGGTTTGGTGAGGGTGAGGGGTGTGGTGAGGGTGAGGGGTTTGGTGAGGGTGTGGGGTGTGGTGAGGGTGAGGGGTTTGGTGAGGGTGAGGGGTTTGGTGAGGGTGAGGGGTGTGGTGAGGGTGAGGGGTTTGGTGAGGGTGAGGGGTTTGGTGAGGGTGTGGGGTGTGGTGAGGGTGTGGGGTGTGGTGAGGGTGAGGGGTTTGGTGAGGGTGTGGGGTGTGGTGAGGGTGAGGGGTTTGGTGAGGGTGAGGGGTTTGGTGAGGGCGAGAGGTTTGTTGAGGGTGAGGGGTTTGGTGAGGGTGAGGGGTTTGGTGAGGGTGAGGGGTGTGGTGAGGGTGAGGGGTGTGGTGAGGGTGAGGGTGAGGGGTTTGGTGAGGGTGAGGGGTTTGGTGAGGGTGAGGGGTTTGGTGAGGGTGAGGGGTTTGGTGAGGGTGTGGGGTGTGGTGAGGGTGAGGGGTTTGGTGAGGGTGAGGGGTTTGGTGAGGGTGAGGGGTGTGGTGAGGGTGAGGGGTTTGGTGAGGGTGAGGGGTTTGGTGAGGGTGAGGGGTTTGGTGAGGGTGTGGGGTGTGGTGAGGGAGAGGGGTTTGGTGAGGGTGAGGGGTTTGGTGAGGGTGTGGGGTATGGTGAGGGTGAGGGGTTTGTTGAGGGTGAGGGGTTTGGTGAGGGCGAGAGGTTTGTTGAGGGTGAGGGGTTTGGTGAGGGTGAGGGGTTTGGTGAGGGTGAGGGGTGTGGTGAGGGTGAGGGGTTTGGTGAGGGTGAGGGGTGTGGTGAGGGTAAGGGGTTTGGTGAGGGTGAGGGGTTTGGTGAGGGTGAGGGGTTTGGTGAGGGTGAGGGGTTTGGTGAGGGTGAGGGGTTTGGTGAGGGTGAGGAAGGTGGGCAGTGCCTAATATGTGAATGAAAAGGAACCGGAACGCACCTCAAAGTGAACCATCCTTTCTGTCTTCCCCCCCCCCCACCCCCCACCCCCACAATCTCAAAAAAAAAAAAAAACTCATTGACAAAATACAAATAAATTGAAAAATATTTTCGCCCTCGAACTGTTTTCAAGAAAATATCTTCAAAACTCTTTTCATCTTCAATAGATTGCAATCTAGGTACTGTTCCATACTGTTGAATACAGTGAACTATTCCAGACTATTTTTCATACAAATGAGAAAAAAAACATTCTCAGAATGAGAAAATATTTATTTATTTGTAAAAATTAAATTGTAGGTCGAAAGTATTGATAAATGAATAGAAATCTGCTATATCATTAATTTTTTATAATTTTGAAAACCCGGTTTCAAAAAGGAACCGGAACGCTGTTCCGGTGCGTTCAGGTACAAATTAAGCACTGGAGGTAGGGTACCCCTTCTTGGGGGCGCCGAAGAGCGCATATCGGAATACAGATACTACCAAGTGTGAACATGGGCTTGGCGTGTAATAATGTCGTGAGAGCTACTATTTCGACGAATTTGTTAGGGTTATTTGGGTCAGGTTTTGATCGTTTCCTCGAATAGGTACAACCTCTCCATTCACTTCCACATCCTCTTTCTAAGTAAACACACCAAGCCCACGTTCACTCTTGGTAGTATCCGTATTCCAGTATGCGCTCTTCGGGCGCCCCAGCTTTTTCTATTTCACGGTCGTTAGATATTCTCCCATGGCTCGCATCCTTCAACGTTTCTTGATAGCTCGCATAAATTAGTGTGCATCTTTTAATTCTATGGTCAATTTTGGTCTTCGACAGCACACACTCTTGTATCCTCGAGAGCCCGCGAAATTTAATATAATTGGCCTGCGTATTATAGGGCCATGGGATAGAAAAATAGGGTATACTGGCCATTCAAGGCCATCGAAGAGAATACCAAAATTGGGGTGCCTGAAGAGCGTATACCGGAATTCAAGTCGACTCGGTTTTGTGACATGGGTTTGAGTATCCAACCTCACCTGAACCATAACCACATTCTATTGAAAAGTACCCGGAGCCCATGTCACACGACTGAGTCGATTTTATTCTGGTATACGCTCTTCAGTCCCCCTCCCCCCCACAGAAAAAAAATCAACTGAATCTTTTATCACCGAGTTGACTATCTCACAAGAGTACATTGGGAGTCGATTTGGCGAAACATAATTTTTGGATTGATAACTTTTGAATGGTCAGGCGCAAAATGACCTCGATGTCGACGCGCCTCTAAACCCAACATTCATTCATTCATTTTGAATGGTATGAGAAATACGCTTTTGGATTGTCCGTACCTTATTTTTTGCCCTACCACACGTACGAAAAAAAACAACTAAAATATCAATTGGCATCAATTTGACATTTGTCCGACAAGTTACTAGTCATTTCAGGGGGCGTTAACCCATAATATTGGGATACAACAATATTTTGTTTCATGGCTTGTAACTAATGGAATACATCTTTGATTTGATTGAAATTTGACATGCTTGTAGACTACTAATTGAAGAACTCCATTTGAAAAACAATGGGCTCAAAACAAATTGTATTACCAAACTGAACATGGTTGAATAACGATAAAATTTTAACACATTGTTGAATTGAAATGCCTATTCTGAGTATAGTTTCCAAGCAACCAAACTAATTTTTGTTATATGAATTGTATACACACACAAAAACAAAATAATGAAACATCTTTTCTATTTTTTGCTTGGATCTCAAACTATAATTAATTTCTCTAAATTATTGCAAGAGTGACTTTTAACTACACATAAACACTGATAGCTGAGAAGAAACATAACACATACAAACACTGTCTCACTGTTTTTTTACATGTGGGTATTTTAAAACTTTCCTGAAAATTTGAGTTCAATCCAAGCATTGGTTCTCAAAATATAGAAGTTTATAGTTTTAAAAATGTTATTAGTGGCAAAAAGACCATATGTAAATCAATGAGTAATCCTGGAAAACTTACATATTGCTGATTTTGACACAATATTCAGCAAGTGCATTTTTACACAAACTTTCAATGTCAAAAAAATAAGGAACCATGAGTGTTTACATACAAATTGTTCGTTTTTAAGTAAGACTACTAAATATATTGAATTATTATTATTTTTGTCTGTGAAAATCAAGTCAACACCTCCTTAAGGCATCACTTCAGGAACTGCAGTCACCGTTGGGCGTGGGTTCGAGTCCCGCATGAGGCATTGGTTTTTGTAAAAACGTCCTGTCATTTATCATCACTTCACAGTTTCATCATCACCTGCTCATTCGCACCCCTGTATAACCTAGCTGTTGGTGGGGTCTTGAAGAAAACAATAATAATAATTCATGAAATGTATTTTGCTGTCCTGTCACTTTTCAATATACTTCCATGAAATGGATGGTCATATTCAGTTTCATATACATGATACTGGAATCTGTGAGAATAACTCTCAGTATATCTCAACTATAAATCAAGTGTTAAAACAATTAAAATAGAATAATTCAAATGTATGTCCATTGATTTAATTAAGTGTGACTGTCTGTGTGAAGGTTCATAAACAGTAATTGAATAATCTTGGAAATAATCGCCTTCCAGCCATGGCGTATGTCGTTCAAATCTTATAGCGAAACCCGATTACAATAAGATGAATGTGTGGCTTGGGTGGTTATTGTGGAAATGGCCATTTTACTCCCTCAGGCTTCTCTTCCCGTGACGCTGAGGCTTACCATGTTTTCATATAAAAAATATCTGAGTAGTGTTTCGCAATTTGAAAAAAAGTGTTTGTAATTTATTCAATCATCAGCGGGAAATATATTTTCACTGCATGTTGCTCATAAACGTAATTACTATAAGTTACTAAAAGTTATAGCTATACTATTGGTTGTATTCTTAGGCTAACCAAGGTCACCAAGCTAACAATCACCCAAACTCATGACTTTGCGTTTCATTATACAATTCCATACATATAATAATTTTAAAAATATGTTATATTTTTAAATAGTAATATGAACCAAATGATTCACAATTAGCTAAAACATTTTTCATTCATTTTTAAATTGTTCAATATTATTCGAATTAATAAATTACAAATATTTTTTTCAAATGATAATATTCACATACGTACAGTGATATATACACAAATGTTCAATGGAAACAAAATTCCATGATTTTATTCATCTTATAAAATGAATTATTATCATGCACTTTCTATTAGGAATACTATGGACCTATGAATCAATAAATAACACTCTGAAATGCATCGTGCTGTACGTGTAAATCAATGTAGTACTAAATCAACTTGTGCGCTGTAGACTTGTCATATTATTATTATCATTATTATTATTATTATTATTATAAATGAATGATGATAATAATGAACAACTAAATTAATTGAAAATTATCATTAGTATTATATACTCAAACATATTGTCCCCATCTCCCTTCTTAGAACAGTATATTTTGCTTTGGCTGAATCAGTAGTTAATTATGGTATTCTGGCTTGGAGCAATGCATCCACCTCTCATCTTCAAAACTTGACATCTATTCAAAATGGGATTATTGCAAATATAATACCTCATCATTCAATAGCAATTCCTTATCCGGATAGCGAAAGTTTATATCAAATTTTGAATATTCTGCCAATTAAAAAATTATTTAATTACCGGTTCATACTCAAGTATTACTACAATAACTCATGTAAAATACCCAACGAATGTGATCGTAACACAAGACTCGGAACGTTAGAGTTATACAAAATTCCTGCCTATAATAACAAACATGGGAAACGGCGTTTAGAGTATGCGATACCTATATTATTCAACGAAATACCTCTCAGTCTGAGAAAGTTAGAAAAATATCAACATGTTGAAACAGAAATTAGGAAATAATGGTTAATTAATTATACTAATTCTGAAAATGATTGATCCAATTGTGCAGTGGGATACACTTATTAGATATTTATTGAATTATTCTTGTGCATCAACTTTTTATGTCTTTAGCTGTGTGGATATGATTTGTATTCTTGATGTATAATGATATAATAATTTTTCAATTTCACGTCCACATATATATAGGATATACATATATTCGATTTTGTATTCCTTAACTATTGAAAAGTTTTCATTTATTTTTTCCTTGTCCAAGCTATTAATTTCATTTCTCACCCCACAGATAAGCCTTTTTGGCTTTGTGGAAGAGCGTATTGATTAATCTTGTATGTATGTATTATTTGAATCTAATAAAAAAAAATTAAAAAAATTATTATCATTAGTGTATTCATTGTTATTACATTTACATTCATTTTTATTGCAGCGTGTTTACTTGTGTTGTATTTGTATTGTACTGTGTTTATATTTATTCATTTTTATTGTATCATATCCTAGAGAGTATTATTAGTTTATTCCACAGTTGAACCCTCAGTGAGTTTTGTGGACACTGAAGATTGAAAAATGTCTTGTAATGATGTAAATTTATTGGATGAAAATATATATAAAAAAAATAATCACAATCACATTATTATTATTAAAGGATCTTTATTGCTGGCGAAATCCGGCATAGCCGTTCCTACATTTAACCAGTTCAAAACATAATTCACATACATTTCAGAAATAAAATTGAACACACGGAAAATACAACAAATTGCAGGATACATAAATACATACAGTTGTCGTACACACAGAAATATATAAACATTATGTAAGTTTACAACAAAATCACTGTAACAATATAAGAAAATATTTTCAGTAAATTTACCACCATTTTTTTTGTACTCAACATTTATAGGATAAAGACAGAGAAGCAATAGTGAAAAAGAAGCATCAATTGGAACCGAACAATAAATTCAATGAAAAGTGAATGAATTGATGTTATAGGCCTGCTGAACCAGTGTCACAAAAAGTATTCATTATCGCTTTGAATTTGAAGAAGAAATTTTGTACATTTCGTTTCGAAATTATTTCCATTTTTAATTTTTATTTGATCAGGTAACATTCCACCTTCGAGGCGCCAGAATTGAAAAAGTCGATTCTGTAAGAGATTTTGCGTGAAGTGAATTTTGCGTGAAGGTCATATCGATGGATAAGGGAAGAATGAATGTAGATGTGGGGCTTGAAGCATACGTAAAAGTCTGTTTCTGTCGTTTTTTGATACCTGTTAAATCCTGTGCAGTATAACATGGTCAACTAGTTTGACCAGGTAGCAAAGAGACTTTTACTTAGGCTTCAAGCTGTGCACATAACTTATTTTGTATTATTGATTATTGTTTGCTTCAACGACCCCACCAGCAGATAGATATTTGGAGGTATAAATCAGCGGTATTAGATGAACAATGTTTATAAAAACCCATGCCTTATGTGGGAATCGAACTCATGCCCCAATTGTGCTGACTTCAATTTCGAAGGCAGAGACTTGACTGACTGAGCTATAGTGAAGTCGATTGGTCTACAAATCGTGTATATTTCAAGATTTAAGCATGTAGCTTGCTTAATTTACTAATAAGACCACAAAAAAATGAAAAAAAATTCTGGTCACAAGCTGGGTGACTGAACCTAAATGAGTAATTAAATCAATTGAATTTACCATTAAATTGTAATTACAAGTGTGAATAAAATACCATATGGAATAATTGAAATACTATACTCAAATTGAAGCTTGTCTCTTGGGAATTTCAAAACTTGGTTTTGCAATCCCACAAACTACATTTCTGTAACTTTCCGAGTAACTGAACGATTCAGATTATTCAATCAAATTGAAAGTGTGAATACCACAGAAAATAGAAAAAAAGAGTATCAAATGAAATTCGATGAATGCATAATCCGAAACTTCATGACCACAAATTAAATTTGTATATATTTCGGAGTGATTGAACTACTGAGGTTTTATTGAAACTTCAAACTTTCATTGAAACTGAAAAAAAAATATTCAGAAATGATGAATGGTGGGTATGAAAAAAAAAATACTAATAACGAAGTCTGTGTTCTTGGAAATTATGGTCCCAGAATTAGTTTTTGAAACTTTCAGAGTTATTGAATTAATTTGGTGAATTGTTGAAATTTTTATTGAAAATCGAAAAAGTAACAACTTGGAAATGATCAAGGTGGATATCAAATGAAAACTTGAAATGTGATAAATTCAAAACTCTATGGTCACAAATTAAATTTTTGTAACTTCTAGAGTGATAATTTAATTAAATATATCAATCCATTAGTAACTAGAAGTGTGAAATTGTAAATACCAGAGAAAATGGGCAATATGGATATCAGATAGATGCTAATATTTCGCAGAATCTAAATTTTCATGACCACACTGAGGTTTGGTGACTTTCGGGGTGTTTTAATTAATTATTAGACGAGCTTTAGCGAGGATTCAATTTGACATACTGACAAAAATTGGTGTTCGTTCTATGTTTTTTTTGTTTTTTTGTCGGTTCTCCACAGGTCAAACGGCTACAGCTATCAACTTCAAACTTTTTTCACCATGGTTCCTCATCTAACTTGGATCTGTAGTTTTGTGGCATTACCGGGTGGTAACTTTTATTTTTATGAATTTTATAAATTTCAAAAACACCCGTTAGAATAACACAGCGGAAAAAAGAGAATATTTTTATTTTCAAAAGAAATAAAATTCTGCGTGAAGTTGAATCACATTTTTGGATGAGCTTTAGCGAGGATTCAATTTGGCATACTGAAAAAAAATTTTTTTTTTTTTCATTTTTTTTTTTTTGGTTCTCCACATGTCAAACGGCTACAGCTATCAACTTCAAACTTTTTTCCGTTATGGTTCCTCATCTAACTTAGATCTGTATAGTTTTGTGACATTATCGGATGATAACTTTTTTTTATGAATTTTAGAAATTTCAAAAATACCCACTAGAACAAACAACACGGAGGAGAAAAAAGAAAATATTTTTATTTTCCAAAAAAATGAAATTTTGCGTGAAGTTGAGCTAGTTGAGCTGATACACATTTCTGAGAACTTTCAGCTTGATCGGGTGGGTTATTTCGAAGAAAAACCATAAAATGTGCTAAATTGGTACCACTCGAAGCAGTTTTTACCGATGTATAACTTAAATGTCACCCAATTGGCGAAAGCAGGCAAAAGTTTAGCAAAAAAGTCAACATACTATTACTATCCGCTCGTCCAACAACGCATATCGCGTTTTCCTAGTTACTCTTAAAACTAGGAAAACGCTATATACGCGTTGTTAGACGAGCGGAAAGTAATAGTATATGTCGACTTCTTTGCCAAACTTCTGCCTAAATTCGCCAATTGGGTGACATTTAAGTTATGAATGGGTAAAAACGGCTCCGAGTGGTACCAATTTAGCACATTTCATGTTTTTTCTTCGAAATGGCTGACCTAATCAAGCTGAGAATTTCCAGAAATGTGTTTCAAGATGTAATTCAACTTCACACAAAATTTCATTTTTTTTTAAATAAAAATATTTTTATTTCTTTCCACCGTGTTATTCTGATGGGTATTTTTGAAATTTCTTAAATTCATAAAAATAATAGTTATCATAAGTATAAGTTAGCATAAGTTCAATGCCACAAAACTATACAGATCTAAGTTGGATGAGGAACCATGATTAAAAAAAAATTGAAGTTGTAGAAACGTTGTTGAACGGCTGTAGCCGTTTGACCTGTGGAAAACCGAAAAAAAACATTAAAAAACAAACAAACAAACAAACAAAAAAACAAAAAAAACAAAAACAAAAAAACAAAAACGAACACCAGTTTGTTTCAGTATGTTAAATTGAATCCTCGCTAAAGCTCGTCTAATTACAAGAACTCAGCTTTTGGCCATAAATGTTTGGATTCCATATGGTCATCTCATATTAGTCAAGTGATCAAATTCAAATGTCATACTTTAGTCACGATTCGCACGATTGTCAGATGAAAGATAGTCGTCTAACTGTCCTTCCTAACTTCAACTTATTACACATATAATAACCCAGTTCATGGCCCCAGTTGATAATCCAGGAACGCCGGGCCGCGCAAAAACTGTCAGTGCTAAAACAAATGGACGGGTTCATCTAGTCAAAAGTGACTCATCGAAAGCGAAAGATGTAATTTCAGACATTATAATTACATCTCCTGATTTCGCTGAGTAGTTTATGAATCATTTGAAATCACACAGTGGCTATTTGTTATTCATAGTACGCAATGGTGTTCATTAACTCTTTACCGTCAAATACCGGTATTTACTTTTCTCAATTCAATGTAATGTTTTACATGATGTGTCCCGGCCTCTATAGTATTATAATGTGGATGCAAAAAATCAATCACATTAACCGGGCCTATATAGAAATATGTTCCAATCTTGATATTTTTATACTTTTCCCTGTAAGTAGCTTAAATATACCCATCTCAAACATACACACACACACACACACACACACACACACACATAGGCATGCCTAACGCGCAATGATAACGATGTAAGGTGCTTATAGTCAATTAATCCAGCAACTCAATTTGAAAATGTAACACGATCAAAATCTTTTCATGGCAATAGCACATTTGATTGAATTTTCTCACACGTAAGAAGTTGGAAATATACCGAGGAGCGAATACGTTTGACTTTTAATCTTTTTTTATTTAATTTTTATATTGGATTTTAACGACGCATTATACTGATGGCTACGATCTATTGGCGTCGGTGGATGATGAATGAGATGATGGGATGATGAGATGCAAAGTTATTTTATTAGGTGTTTTGGATGGTAGGAAGGAGTCGGTCGTGGCCTGTTGTTCAGGAACCATCTCAGTATCAACCTGAACGACAGAGGGAAACTACGAAAAACCCCTGTCAGGATGGTCGACCATGGCGGTAATCGAACCTTGGTCTCCCGAATGACGGATCAGTGTGTTACCACTCGGCCACGCGTCTCGGTGAAATCTTCATTTTTTAATTTTCTTATGGCAATCAATTAATTTTGCAAATATAACGAATCTAAATCTAACGTTTCGAGAGCCAAATTAATTCAAATGACACATTTATGAAAATACAAAGAGATCATATTTTATTATTTATTTTTCATTATTCTATTATCCATTATTTTGTTACCAAGTCGAATTTGAGTTGTATCTTATTACTTATAGGTCTACTTTCTGCTGGAAAATGTCACATTTTTTTGTCAACATCGAATTGATATACAATCGACCCAATTGTTACGTTCTAATTAAGGCTAAGGGATGAAATAATAAGACCGCTTAGAAGTGACACGTCTCATGTAGCTGTTGTTTGAAGTCTTCGAGGTGGTTTTTGTCATCAAATATAAATAAATTGACATAAAATGTTTCAAATCAAAACATTGAACTTTGTGTCCAGGACTGCTCTGTCTGTAAACATATTTAGTTAGTTAGTTGGTTAATTAGTTAGTTATTATTTATTGGTCCCAATTGCATTACAAGTAATATCGGATGGGTCAGCATAATTATAGAAAGGAGATAAAATACAATACAGTAAAGGAGCATATTGATAGATATATGCAGTAGAACATTCTGCATTTAGAAGAAATGCATTGAATAAAATAACAGGTGAATACATTTTAGAAACAATAGAAATAAGCAGTCTGCCTTACTGCCTTACTGAGAGTCTCAATTAGTCAGTATGATTAAAAAATTCTTCGAGACTATAAAAGCAGTTTATATTATAAACTGGATAATGATGGATTGATGAGCCAGGTTTTCAAAAACGATTTGAAGCTAGTTCCAGTCATTCTTTCTATTGTTATTGATAGTGCATTGTAAAATGTATTTCCGGCATATGAAGGGCCTTTCTTGTATTTCTTCGCTGCAGATAAAAATGTTCAGTTTCCAAATTTTCCGGAACTTATTTACAGGTATGAACCGTTTTCAGTGATATACTTGAACATTACCGAACACGAATATTAATAACTTCCACTTTTAAACTGAAAATCTTTGGCAATGTTCACTTCCGTCCCTTGATAGAAGATGGCAAGTTTATTATAAAGCACTAAATAAAATGGAATTATTGATATTGGTATAATTATCACTCTATACATCTATCTAATTAAAAAATCGTGGTTCATAAGATCTTCATTGAAGTATTTGCTTCGTAAACTGTGGGTAGCCACGAAAAATCACATCGGGATGGATAAAAAAAGTGTTTATTTGCCTTCAATAAGCTCTGGCTTGACACTTTCTCACGATTTGAATTTTCATCTCTTCTTTTCTTGAAAGTTGAAACCATTTAATGATAGATCACAAAGAATTAAGGCTATAATATTTTAGAGGCCTGCTAATCAAGTTTTATACCTGTCATTAGGAAAGTTACATTTGATAATTGATTATGTAAACCAATGACTTGAGACACGATCATAATACTAGAATTAAGAATGGTATTGGAAATATATAAAAATAAGAAATGTTCCAAAAACCCACTACACATGGGATCTAAACTATACAATGTTTTACCATCAAATATTAAAAATAAAAAGGGAAATGATTTTAAAAATACCCTCAAGACATTTGTATTAAATAATTATTATTATCCAATAGACAATTATTTAGTATCTTCACAAATGGAATAGACTTGAAAATGTGTGAAGTGTATTGAATCTTTTTTCTATTTTGTATCATAATTTTGTATATTGTGTATATACAACTTAATGTGTATGACCTATCCAATATCATGTATGTGATTACTTCATGGACGAAAACAAATATATATATTTTTTTTTCATTCTAATCAATTCCGTGAGTGATAGTAGGAAATCCCGAATCAAAAATGTCAGTCGTTAAGTTTCTGTGGTTCAGTTTCCGTTATATCTACTTCATATAGTCACACGTTTATTTTTATACTCATATTTGTTTTGCCATTTCCAGACTATCCTTCCCCCCCCCCCCCCCCCACCAACAAAACCCAATGGGTCTATTTTCACAATTAAAACACACATGAATTTTCATTCCCATATATTCCTCTAGCTTTTTATAGTTCGTAAATCGATTTCTAAAAAAATTTACTTGATGAATAGGCCTAATTATGTGAATAATATCATCTTATTTGATCTTGTAACAATTATCGTGTATAATATTACACATTATTTTGAAAAGGAACGGTTAGACCTACATTATAATTTAGCTCGACTCATGTATACTGCCGGAGGCTGGAGCTCAATCGAAAACGCAGCTTCTATAAACTCGTCTTAATTGTACTTATCAGACATTTGCATTGCATTGACAATTCGTATCTAAGTAACAATGAAGCTAAACCTTACTTTCATACAAAGATCCCTTTGTGATGACGATAACCTACGTGCTTAGTCTCAAATTCGTATCTAATAAATAAACCTTATTGTTATGAAAACAGAATTGAAACTAGGCCTTGATTGCAGAGGAGTTATTGAAAGTAGCTATTTGAAATTTGAATGATGTCTCGAGCATGGGATAGTGTGGAAGGTAGATTATATCTATATCTATATGATTATATATATATATATATATATATATATATATATATATATATATATATATATATATATATATATATATATATACATATATATATATATATATATA
The DNA here is from genome assembly GCA_964007535.1 of Brachyptera risi. NCBI lineage: Eukaryota > Metazoa > Arthropoda > Insecta > Plecoptera > Taeniopterygidae > Brachyptera > Brachyptera risi. The sequence continues at coordinate 19,391,075 of OZ023327.1, read as the reverse complement.
TATATATATATATATATATATATATATATATAAATATATATATATATATATATATATATATATATATATATATATATATATATATATATATACACTGGCGTCGGAACCGGGGGGAAGGGGGGTCATTGTCCCCTCCACCCCAACTTTCGGCCAAGGGGGGGCAAGAAAAAGGTCCTGCAAGACTCAATTGGTCTCGTTGTTTTTTGTTGAAACCCACTTTGTTAAAATTACCTGTCAATTTGTTTTCACTTATATTTGTTCATCAACTTATCATAAGTTCCCATGAATCTGTCACAACTTAATTCGAGAACTGCCGTGACACCGTGCCATGTCGCAGGCGAACAAACACACGGGGGCCCGCTTTGGCACTGAAACGAGAGATTAACTGATCAACATAAAACTTTTTTACGCATTTCACATAATTCAACACTCAACATATGGTTGTATAGTTTCGAGGCACAATAGATCGGAGATCGAACATTTTTATGTAGAAAACACAAGAGAAAGATCCAAATATCATGCTATAAAATGCTATAATTCGTCCTCCTTTATAAAAATATAATATTGACCTACGGATAAACATACAATAAAATATTATCACTAATTATTATGAATCAGTATACACTCTAATTCTTCACACTTTCTTTTTTTTTCGATGATGATTCAATTATCAGATTTAAAAACTGCTCTTGAATCGCAAACATTACTTGAAAAATGACCATATCCCAAAATAATCCCAGCTGGGAATTATGCCGGGAGAAATCGCAAAAATAACTTCGAAAATGTCCGTAATGATCATAGTATTAGAAATAACTCAGGTTATGTCCATAGTGATTCAACCATTGGACTCCAAAACTGCTTGTAAATATCAAAAATCACTTGAAAAAGGACATGGGCCTATTTCGAAAAATTCCCTGCGGAGCTTTACTGGCGGAAATCGCAGAAGTTCAACTTCGAAAATGTCCATGATGATTCAATTATAAGACTCCGAAACCATTTGTGAATCGCAAAAACCACTTGAGAAAATGTCCATATTTTCAAAAAATCCCTGCGGGGCTCCGCTGGGGGACTTCCACCCCCAGACCCCCTTTTCACGCGTGACAGGCGTCCAGCTGTGGGTGGTCATTTCATTTATGTGACCTGTGCGCTCCCCCAAAATGCAAAATCTATAGTGACGTTGACGTCCCTGAAAATAAAAATCACAGAAATTTCATTTTTTTTTCGTGAAATTATTTTTAACGAAAAACGAAATGATTCTGGAAAACCCCTCGAACAACT
>OZ023327.1:19378445-19388445 GCA_964007535.1 Brachyptera risi | reverse complement strand
GCCATAAGACGAAAACCAACTAGAGTAGTCATCGAGAAGAAAACAATTGGTACAGCTTTTCTTCCATTTGTGCAAGGTACAACCGAAAAGATCTGTTGAATAAGCATAACATCGGCACCGTTTATAGGACGGACAGAAAAATGTCCATGATGTTTAGATCAGTGAAAGATGTCAATAGTCTGGATCAAGCTGGGGTTCATCAAATTCCTTGTGACTGTGGCTTAGTTTACGTGGGTCAAACCCAGAAGCCTATAAGGGAACGTATAAAACAACATAAATATCACGAGCAATCCAATAAAATCGATCTATCTGGTGTGGCGGAACATGGGCCGATCGTATACAAATGGTGAACAACATACCATTCTATATGACGAGACAAAATTATTAGTTAGAGAGACTTTATGTTGGCCAAGAGTTATCGCAGAGTCAGTAGAAATATGGAAGCGGCCAGATAATCTAATAACGACGATGGGTTTAGATTATCCAATGGATGGATCACAGCATTAGAAACTCTGAATGAGATACAAAAACTTCCCCCCATAATAATAGAACTGACATCTGACAGCCTTTCAACAACAGCGACAACATTGAATTATAACCTACGTTCCAGGAAGCCTTCAGCACAGCCACCATGATGATAGAGCGATCCACTCAGCCTGTGAATAGATGATCTTCAGCGCCATGCATTTTATGAAATATGTATTGTTATCTTTTCTTTTTGTTCATATTTTCTATATTTTCTCGATTTCTTGTAGAAGAAACTATCATTTTTAATTCTCTTGATAAAGGGCCTAATATTGGCTTGAAACGTTGAGTTTAAACATTTAAATATTGAAATGTTTTTTTCTCTTTTATTACACGACGAAAATACCCGAAACAATAATATTCATCCGAATATACGTCGTGAAAGCTTCAAAACTATAATATATATATATATATATATATATATATATATATATATATATATATATATATATATATATATATATATATATATATATATATATATATATATATATATTATATATATATATATATATATATATATATATATATATATATATATATATATATATATATATATATATATTATATATATATATATATATATATATATATATATATATATATATATATATATATATATATATATATATATATATATATATATATATATATATATATATATATATATATATATATATATATATATATATATATATATATATATATATATATATATATATATATATATATATATATATATATATATATATATATATATATATATATATATATATATATATATATATATATATATATATATATAAATATATATATATATATTATATATATATATATATATATATATATATATATATATATATATATATATATATATATATATATATATATATATATATATATATATATATATATATATATATATATATATATATATATATATATATATATATATATATATATATATATATATATATATATATATATATGTATACAATATATATATATATATATATATATATTTCTTTCCCAGATAACCAATTAAATTGGGCCAGGGGGTGTTTCCACCATTTCATCTAGGGCAGGATTCATCTCTCCATCGGTTTCTGCCAGTTCCGACTTTTTCCTCTTCTTCTTCACCACTACTTTCCTCTGCTTCTTCTTCTCTTCCTACGAGTTCTTTCCACCGTTCCCTATCCTCCCACCATCTCTCATCTATCACTACCTCCCATTTTTCTCCTCGGTTGACTACACCGCATTTTACTCCCTCCTGCCACCTTTCTCTCGGCCTTCCAACTCTTCTCTTAGCTCCATCTTTTTCCGCTAACTCGAACATAACTCTCGGAATTCTTCCCTTATCCATTCGCCGCATATGTCCATACCACCTGAGTCTCTCTCTCTCCATTTTGAATGCTAACCTTTCCACTTCCACTTCTTTTCTTATCATTCTGCTTCTCTTCTTCTCCAACTTTGACACTCCTGCTATGCTCCTCACAAACTTCATTTCTGCTGCCTCCATTTTTTTCTCATCTCTCCAATTCAATGTCCATGTAACTGCTCCATTTGGTAAAATTGGCAAGTAGTATACATTATAAATAAGTGTTTTCCCACTCCTTGGAAAGTCTTGGTTCCAAATCAGCTTCCTTACTTTTTGGAATAGTCCGTCCGCCTTTGCTATTCTCTTATTCACCTCAAGCTCCACTTTTGCCGTATTATTTACTACACTTCCCAAGTATGCGAACTCTTCTACTTCCTCCAGTTCCTGACCTTGCAGTTTTATTTTCTCTTGACTTTTTCTCTTCTCTCTGCTCATCACCATAGCTTTGCTCTTTTCCGCACTAATCTTCATCCCAAACTCCTCGGTAATTTTTTCCCATCTCTCAACTTTGTCTTGCACCTCTTCCCTACTGTCTCCCCATACCAGGATATCATCAGCGTATATCATTGTCTTTGCATCTGCCCCTTCCTTCACTGGTTCCACTTTTCTCATCATCTCATCCATCACCAACACAAACAACACGAGTGATAGGACACTGCCCTGCCTAACTCCACTCTTGACATCGAACCACTCCGTCCTGCCTCCATTTGTTTGCACTGAAGCCTTGCATTCTCGATATAAACTTTTCACACGGTCTATCATCCCCACATGTATGCCCTTTGCCCTGAGACTCTCCCACACCCTTTCTCTGGGAAGATGGTCGTATGCTTTCTCCAAATCTAGAAAAGCCATGTACACTCTTCTTCCCTCCTCCCACCTTGTTTCTACCAGTTGCCTGACAGCAAATATCAAATCTACTGTTGATCGGCCTGTTCTGAACCCATAGTGCTCTTCCCTTAACATGGGTTCTACTAGCACTCGCATTCTTCTTTCGATGATTCGTTCATACAGCTTGGCTGCCTGGCTCATCAACGTTACTCCCCTATAATTTTTACTTTTTTTTCTGTCTCCTTTCTTGAATATCACTGTTATTACTCCTTTCACCCAATCTTCCGGCACTCTCTTCTGCTGCCATGCTGCCTCCATCACACGATACACCCAATCCACCCCCCACTGTCCTGCTGCCTTCATCATCTCTAACACTATCTCATCTGCTCCTGCTGATTTACCATTTTTCATCCTTTTTATTGCCTGTGCTACCTCCTCTCTTGACATCCTCTCCACACAGTCCTCTCCTCCCTTCGCCGCTTCCTCCACTTCTTCTGCCCGTGTATCTTTTGCATTCAATAGCTATTCAAAATGTTCTTTCCACATTCTCTTCAGTTCACTAGGTTCTCGAATCAGTTTATTATTCTTATCATACATGATCTTCTGCTCCTCCTTGTCTCTCCGCTTTTCTTTCATAATTCCATACAACATTTTCTTATTCCCCTGGCTATCTTTCTCCAACTTCTCGGCAAGCTCTACCATTGTCCTCTTCTTCTCCTTCTCAATTATGCTCTTAACCTCTCTCTTCCTCTCTAAGTAATCCAATATATTTCTCGACGATCTATCTTTCTCCTTACTGATCCAAGCTTCCTGTTCTGCTTAACTACCCTCCTCACCTACTCGCTCCACCATGCCGTCTCCTTTGCCTTCCTCATCCCACTTGACCTTCCACACACTTCGTTTGTTATCTGTATCATTACTTCTTTAAACTCTCTCCATTCTTCTTCTACGTCCCTTATTTCACCTCCTGGTACTCTCCCCTTGATCAACTTCTGAAATTCCCTTTTAACACCTGCTTCTTGCAGTCTCCATATCTTCAATTTTGCTTGTTTCTCCCTATTTTTCTTGTGGCGTGCTCTTTGTTCCACTCCTGTCCGCCCCTTATTGTGGCCACAATGAGTCTGTGATCTCCATCCAATGCCACTGTTGGATTCACAGCTGTATCACTAACCCATCTTCTTACCAACCTACTTGCTATAATGTAGTCGATCACCGTTTTCTTTTCTCCATCCCAGCTGATGCGTGTTACCTTTTTATCCGCTCCCTTTTCGAACAGTGTGTTACATATGATCAATTCTTTTCTTACACACATCTCTATCAAATTGATTCCATCTTGATCTCTACTCCCGTATCCAAATTTACCCAACACTCCTTCGTAGCCTTTCCACTCCTTTCCCACTTTTGCATTCAGGTCCCCTATGATTAGCACCCTTTCTGCCGTAATATATATATATATATATATATATATATATATATATATATATATATATATATATATATATATATATATATATATATATATGTATATATATATATATATATATACATATATATATATATATATATATATATATATATATATATATATATATATATATATAAATATATATATATATATATATATAATTAATGATTTTTTAAAACTGTTTAAAAATTGCGACCTCCCCCGGGACTTGAACCCGGATCTCCAGATTGCCGGTCTGACGCGCTACCCATTACGCCAGAGAGAAAGATCTTCTTGAACAGTTTTATTTGTTGATATCTTTCGTACAGTCACACATTTCAAGACTTGTGGATCGCACCCCAAATTGACAGGAAATTGTACTGCCTGATCGACATCTCCCAGCTATCCCAGCTGTTGGATATATATATATATATATATATATATATATATATATATATATATATATATATATATATATATATATATATATATATATATATATATATATATATATATATATATATATATATACATATATATATATATATATATATATATATATATATATATATATATATATATATATATATATATATATATATATATATATATATATATATATATATATATATATATATATATATATATATATATATATATATATATATATATATATATATATATATATGGGATATATTTGTAATTCTCTTTGATCAATTTGATTCCACGGGTTTTGGGGCTACACACAATTCCTGGAATACATGAATTCTTTAGTGAGGTATGAGGTATGGGACTAAGTTGGATAAATGAATGTTAGAAGCAAATAAAATATTTAATTCACCCATCATCAATAACAATGATGGTCCTATAGGACTATCATTGTTATCAAGGTAATTGGAGAATTTGAAAAACATCCATCTAGGATATTCTAAAAGATTGATGAGCTATGGAATTGTTTTCTGAGGAAGTGTCACATAGTGAATAAAAATTATGTACATATGTAAATAAGTTTTATTCACTATGTGACACTTCCTAAGAAAACAATTCCATAGCTCATCAATGTTTTAAAATATCCTAGATAGATATTTTTCAAATTCTCCAAGTTAACTTTGCCTTTACGTTGGTAAACCTTTGTCAGTTCAATATTCAAAGCATTCATTATTATAATAATTTCTCAATTTAAAACATCATCAATTTTTAAGTAAAAAGCTAGTATTTTGTACAGAAGAGATATTTTTGTTTACCATCCACAATGTCTTGCATATTTGTGTTATTAATTCTATGTATATTTTTACGAACTACAACCACAGTTTTTTCATTGTTTAAAACAAGATTATTGGCATCAAGCCCATTGTTTGCAATCAATAATGCTTTATTCAAGTTCAAATATGATTGTTATAGTACAGCCAGTTGCAATTATAGACGTATCGTCAGGAAATAACGTCACATGACTGTCATCAATGTTGTTTACTGAATCATTCATTTGAAGAATGGATAGAATCGACCCCATAACTGAACCCTGAAGTTCACCATGATACATATCTCATACTTTTCAGATCTAATTGAGCTATTATTACATTTTTCATCGATTTACATTATTTCAACCTGCTGTTGCCTATTGGTCAATTGAGATTCGATTAGTTTTCCATCTGTGTTCCCAATTTCCATTGTAATATTTTTTTATTGTAAAACTTTTTTGATAATATTTCATGATCAACACAGTCGAACGCCTATCGCAAGTCACAATAAAGTCCAGTAGAAGAACTCTTCTAGAATGTCACTTATCTCACTTATCTCACTCAATTGAAAATTCCCACAATGTTGACGTCACTCGGTCAAAGACAAAGCGCTTATCTAGGACCTAAAATATTCAATTTGTTGCCTAACACAATCTTGACAATATCTGATTTTGAATTATTCAAAAGGGAGCTTAACATCTGGCTTCATGAGATAGACATTACTGATTTGATCACTTTTTGAATTCCATTTAACAATCCTAAATTTCATCCTACTCCTACGTTCTTCAATTCAATTGAATTTGAAATTCAATTGAATTAAGAGTTGAATAAAATGTAGCTTTATAATTGCTATAATCTAAATTCATGTTATCATTATATGTTATTATCATCATTATCTTTCATTATCTTGTGTCATCTTGAATTAACTGTTTGGATAACTGCATCATATTTATATAGCATTGTTGTTGTTTACATATATTTTTGTCATTTCTATTATTTTGATTATTTTTTTTTTGTAGTTCTCCCCCTCTTGGATGTTTTCATTCTGGTCAATTCGTTTTCCTCCTTTCCCACGCACAGGCCTCGGCTTATGTGGGTCTTGCTTCAATTCATTATTAATATTAATTTTATTATATTATTATTATCATTATTATTTTTCATGTGATTGATTTAATTGTATGTCTGAACAAGTTGTTTTGAAAAAGCATTAATATTGAATAAATAAAATGAATAAATAAATGTCGGGACCTGGGTTCGAGACCAGACTTTCGTGAGAATCAAGAAAAAGAGTTGGGTGGTTTAGTTATCAAATGAATATACAACCACAGAACAGTCGACATAGAAAGTTATTGATGCTATCAGTCTACGTGGTGGAACCTTGGAGATGCAACACAACCCACCCCACCTCACCCCACGGTGATGTGATAGATATCTCCCACCTTGGATTTAAAAATCAAAAATTAAAACCCCTACCGTGAGAGTCGTGAACGTCGGTGTTGTAGAGCCAGAGAGGACGGATCGAGTCGGGATGTTTCCCCGTTCTTCTCGGCACCGCTTCACTTCTCTAGTCCTCTGTACTTCCTATATCTGATGTTCGTTTTCTCACCGTCCGGTCACTAGTCCCTCGAAGTCTGACGCATTGTTGCTGATAAGCTACCTGTACTTCATCACCTCACGCATGTGCGTACTGGGTTAGCTGACGTTGCCCTCTCATACTTCGGGATACTGCCTGCAGTGCATTGATGTAATTGTGCTTGCGGCAGTGCAGGTTTAGGGACCGAAGGGAAGCAGAATGTGATATTGTTTTGACGAACTGATTTAGGGAACACGGTTGATGGGTCACAGCGTCAGAAAGACTTTGGAAAACAAGCTGACTCCTCGTCATCGTGACAATATACAAGCAATCAAATGTCAACCGGAGGAAAGAATATTTATTAATGTATACACTTATCAAATAAAAACCACTGTAGGTGTGTAGGCTTAGTTGAAGTGGGGTTTTCAAGGAAGGAAATACATACTGGTACCCAATAAAGCACAGTGGGTTTTATTAGACTGACAGGGTTTTATATGCTTACTTGCCAAATCTGGGGTCCAGCCAGAGCCCCGATAAATGATTTTAAAAATTGACAGAAAGGACTTTTGGCAACATTTTGCGCTGAAAGATGGAAATGCTCTGTTTTTATTGTGGCAAACGCAGTCTAATTTTACGAATGACCAAGAAACTTGAGCGTATGTTACTTCTATCAGCATTATTTTCCCAAGTAGTTCATAGTCAAGCTCTTTGACGAGCGCCGACAACGGCTTTGGATTTTTTTTTGGCAAGTATTATCAATTACTAATTAGCACAAAATGATCAAATTTTATTGTATTTGCATAATATAGTGTTTGCGTGCATTACACATTCATGCTCAATAGAGATAAATTTAATGTATCAAGCTTGTCAAAGTTGTAATTTTTGGTACTGAAAATGTTGAAATATTTTGCAATTACAAACAGTGTTGGCCAGTGTTAAATGGTTGGCAGGAAGTGGCAACTAGTGAGGAAATTTCCTTGAGTTGATTTTAATATTTTAATATCTTGAAATTATGTCCTGTAATCTAAACCCGCATTGTGAACTCACCATTCTCAGACTGAAATTTCTCTCAAAAACGTAAGATTTACTTCAAAGTTCTTCTATCGGGTATCGCTACCACTGCTGGCATTCCATATCTAGAATCAGTCTTCCTACCCTCCCAACCCCACTGAACTTCATCAAAAACCTATGCGACCCAAACATTGCCTCACCAAGGCCTCTTAATTCGGCATGGGCCAAAATTATAGCGTTTTGATACCAGATCAATATTTTTCAATACTGAAGTACTAGCTAAATATTTTATTCAGATGAATAGTTATAGAAAAACTGTTGAAATTGGAATGTTATACCAGTTGTTTGTGTAACACTTACAGCAGTTGAGTTTTCACATAGTGCTCAATCTGATTAGAATATTTTCCAATTAAAAAGTAAATGCAATCTTCATTAATGAGTAAAATTATGTACTAAATACAACTATGAAAAATGTAATGTTTTATTGTGAAATAATATGAATCAAGTATTTTAGATAGGCCTACATGGCAGAGCAATTGACAATTGAAAATAAACATGATATCCATGAAAGCAATGGTAATGAAACTTGATTTGAATTTTTATTTAAGCTTTAAAAAGCTTTATTTAAGAGCTTCATTTAATAGTTTTAAAACAAGTTGCTACTCTCCACGGAATACCACAGTACGTGAGTCGGGTAGAAAGAATGATTGTCGTATTTGAGATAGACACGCTCATAATTTTGTTGTACGGTTATGTTCGACGACGCTGGCAATTCAAAATTGAAGGTACAGTCCACTGATTCTCCTACGAGAACTTTGGAAAGGATCATTGCGCGATCGTTGCTCAACTTATAGTGAGCGTAGGCGTCTGCATAGAAAGTGTAGTTAGAGAATGCAACTGCTGGCCCGTAGTTGAGATCTTCTGCTTTTTCAATGAGAAAATTCTTCGACACGATCGAGTCGACTCGCGAACGATCTGTGGCATGCCACAGATCCAACACCTTGGTGTCGCTATAATCTTCTTCATACTCCCGCTTTGTCATTAGGAAATGCTTGTAGATGGTGGGGTTTTGGATCCTGAATATTTCTGTAGGGTTATCGCCTTTCCAAGAGAGAGGTTTCATCCCTAGTTTATCTAGAACTTCATCAAACTCAAGCGAGTACCGAGCTAAGGGAACTAGTATACATGGAATTCCCTCTGGCATTTCTGTCCAGGTTAGCGGCAACAGACTTCTTCTAATTGCGGCCATATTTCTGAAAAAATACAAATATATTGTGGTTTACAAATGAATTATTTGTAACTGACTTATACCGACAGTAATTTAAGAATAAACATTGATCGAACCATGCGCAAATGCCAAGAGAAACCTATTGATGCTTAGTTATAATCATCAGAGTATTACATATCCTTTTGGTAAAATTCAAATCAATTAAACCTCATAAGAGAATCGATAATAATAACTGGATCTTTTAAGAAATTAACAAAATGAAAGATGTTATGTTTGTGTAGTTAAATAAATTTGTCATTTCGTCAAAAAGCCTAAAGCTGTACTCATAATGCAAACTATTAATTACTGATCAATTCCAATCATTGAGATCAAAAGAGGAGCATTCACATAGGCTTCAAATTAAAATAAATTTTGACGGAAATGACGTAGAATTCATGCGTTGCAACTGTCTATAGATGCCGAATTCACATATACATATACATATGCCTACAGTAGGCCTAGGATGTAAGCAAGAGGGAAAAGTTTTTTCCAAGTTTATAATTTAGGAACATGAAATCAAGTTGACCCTCCATTTTTATGTCACTCTCTGTTCATGGGACCATCGTCTATGTTACCCAGGGGCGGTTTCACAGGGTGGGCCCGAGCCCCCCTGACTTTTCACTCCTTCCATCATAAAAAACGCGGGGGCTACATTTTCGAATTTCCAATATTGTTGAATGCGTACAGAAGTTGTCAGGGAGAGTTAAGTCTGATGTCAGAGCTTTTTTCCCCTTCA
>OZ023327.1:19358445-19373445 GCA_964007535.1 Brachyptera risi | reverse complement strand
TTTTTCAAACCTGTCTGAGACTCAAATACACAATACCAAATCTTATAGGCCTACACCGAAGAACAGTTGTTAGGCCTATATGTAATAGATAAAAAAATGTCATAATTCAGTCAACACTTTTTCATGATGATTAAAATTGGCCTGTATGTACATCACGAGAACCGGCTCGTGGGGCCAAATCATGGCTATACCTTAAATACCGTGGCCCTGTGGTGTATATTGTGTACTAAAATACTGATAACTTATGTGCAAGTTCCTCTCAGCATCCCAAAACTTCTCCAATGCCTCATTTGATAGATCAGGACATCTTTTTTGAAACGCTCCTAGTCTTTTCAAATCATAAAATAATGACACATTGGCACTATTCAATATATCACAAGTAACTTGTCGATGGGCCCATGATTATAGATATAATTAATATAGAAGTGATGTGATAATGGCCTATGATTTTCGATTGTAGTCTGTCTATACGGTGGGAAGAACTGGCAGCATTTTATTGAATGTCAGGCCTAATATCTTAAGTACCAGACTGATATAATTCTCATAGGCGAGAGCAGGACTTGATATAAAGTACGGCCCAGCATAAACGGTCGCTTGAAAGAACAGATGTACCAGTACCCCACTGGTGGTGTGGGGGCTTGACCCCACCCTGCCCCGCACGGAAGGTTTCGAAAAATTGTCTTTTTTGATATTATTTTCTTGGTCTGAAAAGACTTTGAGCATATTGATTAATGATATTGAAGTAGGTGAATGATGACCATTTTGTTTACCCATTGTTACAATAAATTATTATAATTTATAACTATTGAGTAGGTCTACTTAATAAATATTTTATAAACAGAAAATGATAATTGATTCTGAGTGGGCCCAATCTCCATGTAAGCAACAGATAAGTTTCATTATTATTGGATTAGAGATGAATTATTAACTCTTATTGAAAGGTGGGGAAACAGGACAATATAGCACCTGCTTTTTGAACCATAGAAGTCGAATCACGCCCTCGCCGAAGCATATTTTCCATTTCTAAATTTGAGTGCAAGTAATATTGATGTCGCCATCCAAGGGAATTAAATGAAAAATTCGAAATTGATATTGCTATGCTAACGTCATGCGGGCAAACAACTATTTCATTGCATATTACGCGTTTCAGCCAATGAATATTGAAAGTCACTTTACATTATTCATTGTTTATATTCTAAATTCCTGAAAAAACGTATTCATATCGAAAATGTCTATACTGAGACGACACGTGTAATCTTGAGCCTTAGGGCTGTATGTACGAGCTTTGGATATTCAAGAATCATGACTTCAAACTACATTATTCTGATATTACCTTCAGCTTTGTCTTCTGTAACACGGAAATTCCGATCATCACTAGATTTGGGCATCTTTTTTTTTTTAAAGCGTAATATGCCTGATTCACGAACTCAAAGAGGATATTAAGAGAAGACTTGGATGTGTATACATACAGTGTTGAGCAATCAATCGAATAAAATAAACATATATACACTAACACGACTTTGTGAATGTCAATTGTCAACTGATTCTAGCTCTCCTGCAACCCTGTGAGCTCGTAATACGTAGTTGTTATATTTACCAGCACTCCCAGTCCCAGAAAAAAAATTCCGCGAACGCGGCTTCTCCCGTATCAGTAGCCTACAATGAAACCGAAAATGAGCGTACTGGTAGTCTTCCCAGAAATGAAACACGAGTCTCGAGAGCAATTCAGAAACAACTAACCAGCTCTGCTGATTTTACTATTTCGAGAAAGAACATTGAAACTTGAAACAGTTTATACAACTATCGCTTATCAATTGTTTCAAATACGTTGTAAGTATCTTCTAAAATATTGTCAATCCATAATAAACATTCACAATATGGTACGTGTTATTTGTATGTATCGGCACGCAGTGAGGTAAAAATCGATGGCAAAAATGTGATAGAAGATTATTGTTTGCTTAAGGACCCCACCAACAGCTAGGTAATACAGGGTTACGAATGAGCAGGTGATTATGAAACTATGAAGTGATGAATAATGATGGGCCATTTACAAAAACACATGCCTTATGCGGGATTCGAACTCACGCCCTGCGGTGACTTCAGTTTCTAAAGCAGTGCCTCAGCTGACCGAGCTACCAAGGAAGGCAGCAAAAGTGTCGAATGTTAGGGTTAGATAGGCCTACATTGTGATGTTTCCACCTATGTTATTATAGAATATTATATAGAACATTATAGTCTTACACTATCAAGATTTGTGATCATTTTCATCTGTGAGATCACCCTGCATGGTGAGAACTCTTTGCCATAGAGTGAGTGCATGGGTACGTCTTCACCCTATTTACCCCCTTAAACCTCTCTTTCATCTTTTATGAAAACATTTATTTTACCAGATTTCCGTAAATTCAAACAACAGGAGGTTATTTGGGTGTACGTACTATTGAGCAGGGAGAGATGAATGCTGTTAATTCATTATCGTTTTTTTTTAAACAAAAGTTACCAATTCAAATGTTGTGAGTATATATATATATATATATATATATATATATATATATATATATATATATATATCCATATATATATATATATATATATATATATATATATATATATATATATATATATATATATATATATATATATATATATATATATATATACATATGTATATATATATATATATATATATATATATATATATATATATATATATATATTTATATATATATATATATATATATATATATATATATATATATATATATATATACATATATATATATATATATATATATATATATATATATATATATATATATATATATATACATATGTATATATATATATATATATATATATATATATATATATATATATATATATATATATATATATATATAAATATATATATAATATATAATATATATAAATATATATACAATATATGTATTGCCCATACATTATAATTATTTAAACAGCTGCTGATGCTAGCCTAGCCTGAACCTTTCCTGACTGGATTTTGAAAATGTTATCAAGTCAACGGAGAGCACATGGAGAGAAGAAATTACAGCCTACAGGTAACTAAAACCCAGAGAACTGAACGACGAGGTGTGACTGCAGTCACTATTAGGCATGAGGTAGGCGGCCGACACCTCTAGCCTATGATTGAATACGGCGACGAATATGCCAGTTGATTAATGAATTCATAGAAAGCACTGTGATACCATTCTGATGAAACATAGGCCCAATTAGTAGGCCTAAATGAAGGAACTCTTTCATTCTTACCTTGTGCATTGTTAACTAGGGCCTATGAGTCGAATTAAGGATCCGTGTATTAGGTCTATATAGGTTCTTTTTCAAGAACAATTAACAAATCAAATATGTGGTCTCTGGATAATTATTGCAATGGCATTAGGGGCATTCCAAAGTCTTAGCCGCCCATGTGACTCAGTCAGCTAACTTTTTCATTTAGGCCCTACCTATATTGGGGTTAACTACACACTAAAATGATGAATGAGATCTACTGGCGTTGGACGAATGATTAATGAGATAATGGAATGATGGGATGAAAGTTTCTTATCTCATTGGGAAGGAGAGCGTGAAAAGAGAGCAGTCCTGGCCGAGGCTACACCGCGTAGTCAACAAAATGGCGTCCACCTAGGCTACAGAGGGAAACCACGAAATACTTCTATAGGCCTAACGATGGTGGGCTGCAGGGATCGGACCTTGGATCATCTAAGGATCAGACCTAGGCCCGATCTTGATCCTCACTTTATTGCGGTCTCGTGAAGCAACAGTCAGTTATTGCTCTGTGCCAAAAGCAAAAGTTAAGCCGTATATGGGTTCGGTCCATGGTTCCCGCATAGCATTATGGGTTTTGTAAAAATTATTCATTCATCATCCACCTATTTATAGTCCCAAATAACATGGCTGTTGTTGAAACGTTGAAGAAACAATAGGGTCTAATAATCATCATCCAAACTCTAAAACGATTGTGAATTATAACTTACTTCAAGAAGATTTCAGCGAGGACGATCGGGAGTACGGAAAAACTACAACCAAACAAGAGAGCTGACCGACAAAACTGTGATCGTTTTCGGCACGTCTGTTCTGATATTTTCCTTTCAGGTGACGTCACGCATTGCTTTAGAATATGACCTACAGAGTGCTCTAAATTATTTTGTCCAATCACAACGTCAGAATTGGATTATTTTCTCCTTAATTTTCTAATTGGTTCGGTTATCCACCTGGCTTAGAAAGGTAGACTAGAACGGCGTGAGCGCTATTTTTGAAACAGTTCGAAAGGTGGAAGAAAAATATTTTGTGACTTCCAGTTTGTATCAATTTTCATGAAATTTTTTGTGTGTTGGCCCATAGCCTACAATATTATTATCTAATATTTTATGAGTTTAAAAAACAAGATCTTCACCCATTCCGTTGAGATAATGGTGCTATTGTATACAGAGATGGGCAGTAGGACCCTATCTTATAATTATATATGCCCCTACATGTATCTTTCGAATGTCTCAAGATACTGACACTATATTCTATGTTGTAGGCCTATCTTGTATCATAGATAGCCCACAATTTTGAAAATGTAGCTTGTATCCAGTATCTCTCCAATTATTCTCTGTATCTGTTTGATCATAAGATACAAGATACATTTTTGTGGAGAAAATGAAGATTTTCCGGTAATTAAATCATATTGATAATCTCTACCGATTCTATTAATTTATGATATTTTCAAAACTTATATGTGATAAGGTTTTGGCCACGTCAATTATTATGTATTAAGCTCATTCTTTTTTACGAATCTTTTGAAAATAATTTTGATTCTAGTGTACTTTTACCAGATAAGGGCGGAAGTTTATGGATTCCTTTAATGTATAATCCATCGGATTCAAGCAAGTCTTGGAAAATCAAATTGTAGCTCGTTAGTGCGTCCCATGGTAGAATATGCTAGTTCAGTTTGGGATCCTTATAGATTAGGTGAGATAAGGGATGTGGAAAGGGTCCAAAGGATTGCGGTAAGAAGGGTCACATGTAGGGTTAAGAGGTGGAAATGGGGGGAAAATGAAAGATGTGAGATGGTAAAAATGTTGGAGAGTCCAACTGAGATGATGTGATACTTGGAATGGCAGGAATTGGAAATACGGAGAAAGGAGGATCGTTCATGTAATTTCTTCAGGGTAATGTTGGCAGGGGTGGTGGGGGGGAGCTGCATAAGTTGATTGAAAGGAATGAGTCAGGGTATGGAGGTAGGCGAGGTCATGATAGAGGTAGTCTTAAAAGGGACTAGATTAGATGTCGTTAAATTCTCTTTCTTGAATAGGACAGGTAAGGACTGGAATGGGCTTAGAAGAAGTGTTTTTGAGAGGGATGAAATAGGCTTTAAGTTAGGGAGGTGGTGGGATAGGGGTAGTTGGAAAACTTGCCACCATGCATTTATGTGCAATTGCAAGAGTAAAAATAATAGGCTATTATCATCGTGTTATTATCGGTGGCTTCATCGAATAGATAGAAGCAAGATATATTCGAAAACATCAAAGTTCAGGGAAATGATGAAAATTAGATTCATTGTTTAAAATGATATATCTAACGTAAAACATTTTTGTTTCAATTATTCAAAGTTGTAGGGTACTCAGTTGTAGGGTACTCAGTAGTAGGGAGAAAATTAGAGTTCTGGCACAGGAGCAAGATGGTCGCCAAGGTCAAAGGTAATTGACCTCTCAAGGTCAAGCCCATGGGATATTCACATTTCAAGGTCAAGGTCATTGACCCCTCAAGGTCAAGCCGCCATCTTAGATTCCACCATCTTGAATGACGTCATAGCCCATGACGCCATCTTTTATTTTCAATTCCCGCGCCATTTTTAATTTTGAATTCTCGCTCCATTTTTAATATTTAATTCCCGCATCATTTTAAATTTTGAATTCCCACGTCATTTTTAATTTCGAATTCCCACTCTGGATGCAGGCGCGATCTAGTGACCAATTTTCGATCTTATTCAATTAATTAATTAATTGATTATTTTTAATACAAAATAGGCGAGTGGTACGATTTGAACTCGGTAGGTCTGCGTTACAAGTCATGAGCCTTGACCACTGGATCAATCAACCATTAAGAATTACATGCGTTAATAATCGATATAAGCTCAAGTATCTGACGTAGGCATATGTGAAACAAGTCTGTACATGTATTCTCGATGTAATTTTAAAATGTTAATTGATTCAGGTGCATTCTAGTAGCAGATTTTCTCCTCATCTCAATCAATCAAACAATTTGATTCTATAATAAATAATTTTCAATTTATTATTTTTATATTCGATTATGGTCAACCGTAAATCTCTACATACAGCTACTCTAATATACAAAATAATAAATGATAAATCTCCTTTATATCTATATAATAAACTCACATTTACAAATACCTTGTACAGTCACAGCACTACGTTAAACAAGAATCAAGGGCTAGCATACACCCATCACACAACCAAGTCAGGATCATCCTTTACTATAATAGGCCCTAAACTATGGAACAAATTGCCAGTATAAATGAAGGAAATTAAGTCATTAGGTTTATTCAGATCAGAATATAAGAAGTTATTGTTGAACCAACAGGAGAAAAATATCATACTCAAGCCCAAAATTAAACCCACAAAGACTCACTTTTGGGTAATTTTCAATATTGTTATTTATATGTATATTTTGATTATACTAGTACTTATTCAACTGAAGACTTCTGTTTCATTGTAATGTTATATTTTATCCATACCATGTAGTATTATTGTTTATATGGTATGAGAAAGTTAAATTACACCCAAGTAATTGGTAATTATTACGCTTGCTAAAATCTAGAATATATTATTATCCAATATGCATTTTGAAGTTTCAATTCATATGAAAAGATTGTTCACTATAAGTTATTTAATCATGTCGTTAGTTGTCAGTGTTTAAATTCTATAGCTTCACTTTCTTGGTTTTAAAAATAAATGATCTCTATATTTTCTTATTTCAAGATATTCTTAGTGTTCTCTTATTACAACTATTCTATTATTATATACCCAAAGTGGGGTGACTTTGACGCACTGGTGTGACTTTGTCCTTTTGTTGGAAAAAGTTTTAAACTGCTACAAATGAGAAAGTTTTAATGTTATCGTATCCATTTTTCTGGTATCTCAATACCGTTGAAGTGGAGGGTGCCGTATAAGTATAGGCCAAGATAGGTGAAATGGACATTAAAATACTGGTTGATACAGGAGCGGCTATTACCCTGATCCGCATAGACACCTGGCAGAAGAACGGAGGGAATATAAGGCATCTGCGCCCAGCTAAAACGGATATTGTTGATGCCAGTGGAGAGACTATTCGCACGCATGGAGAGGCAGATGTAGAACTGATAATCAGTGGTACTACATGTACACACTCTATGCTGGTGTGCGGAGACATCACTCACCCCTGCCTTCTTGGGGTTGATTTTCTTCGTAGGCACAAGGGAGACATACTCTTATCGACATGGCAACTGAGATGGGTGTTACTTTGACACCATTATTAGGCTGTCAACGAAATGCTGTCTGTCGCGTCTCATTGGCCGATACCACCGTTGTCCCTGCTTGTCATGAAATACTGGTCAAAGGCGTACTTAGTCATGGCGTCTTCGAGTTTGAGATCATCGAACCATGTGCCAAGTTTGTAGAGAAGTATGGTCTATTAGTCACCCTTGTACTGACTTCTGGAAATAGGAAAGTAGTGCCGATACGTTTATTGAACTCTTCAGAACATCCAGTCACCCTGTTCAAGAATACCACAATTGGGGAGTTTTCTGAATGGTTGCCAACTTGTGAAGTTGCGGCTGTGGCACATAACATGACTCAGCAAGTGCCGTCTCCAGCATCAGAGCTATTTAATTTAGACTCTTCAAACTTGTCCCTTGAAGAAGAGATGCAACTTAGGGCACTCCTCAATGCATATCCAGATGTTTGCTCTCGCGGTCCTGAGGACTTGGGGCGGACGTCCCTTGCGTATCAGAGAATAGATACTGGAAATGCCACACCTATCCGTCAGCCTCCCAGGCGGGTCCCTATTCACCGAAGAGAAGAGATGCATAATGCAGTTAATGACATGCTTGGGCAGAATATAGTTCAGCCATCAACGTCTCTCTGGTGTTCACCAGTTGTTCTAGTGAGGAAAAAGGATGGATCCACGCGCTTTTGCATAGATTATCGACGTCTCAATGACGTGACTAGAAAGGACACGTATCCACTCCCACGTATAGAGGACATGCTAGATGCTCTTTCAAGTGTCAAGCTTTTCTCGACGCTTGACCTCGCTTCAGGGTACTGGCAATGTGAAGTAGCGCCAGAAGATCGTGAAAAGACGGCATTCGCTACCGGAGATGGAGGATTGTTCGAGTTCCGGGTCCTACCCTTCGGTGTATGTAATGGTCCCAGTACCTTTCAAAGGCATGGATGTCGTTTTGTCTGGTCTACACTGGCGTACTAGCATGGTTTACCTTGACGATGTAGTTGTCTATGGAAGTGACTTCAATGAGCACCTAATTCGATTGAAAGAAGTCTTTGACCTCTTACGGGAAGCAGGACTGGAAGTCAAACCACAGAAATGTCATATCTTGCAGAATGAAGTACCGTTTCTGGGGCATATCATTTCGGCCCAAGGAGTATCTACGGACCCAGACAAAACTGCAGCTATAGACAAGTGGCCAATACCATCAACAATAGGTGAATTGAGATCTTTACCAGGCACTACCTCTTATTACAGACGATTTGTTGAAGGTTACGCTACTATAGCTGCACCGCTCCACCATCTCACATAGAAAGGCATTCGGTACTCATGGAGTGAAGACTGTGATGAGGCTTTTCGTATCCTGAAAGCACGGTTAGTGTCCAGTCCAATCCTATCTTATCCCAGCAGCCGCGGCTGGTCCATTTGGGCACTAGGGCTCGAGCCCCACCAGCGCTCCAGAAAAGACAGTAATGAATTGAATTTCGATTAATAAAATGAATATCAATTCAATACAAACATTTTAATGTTTGCATATCATGTAAAAATACCCCTATAGTATTCACATTGGATACAAACGTGAAAAAATCGTTCAGTATTTGACAAGCAAGTTTCTACTGTACGCTGTAGATCTCGTGGGGCTCAGATGTGAGTGAGCCCAACCACACGTCACTGTAAGCACCTGACGCATGCGCGAAGCGTGAAATGCAGTGTCTATTATGGCAGCAAAACAAGTGTCGATGGGCACTTTTCGTTTGAGCCCCAACTCCACTCGTCACACAGACTGTGTGTATCGGAAACATTCGCTCACCGATGACGCACGAATCACCAATGTCTTACAAGAGATATCTTCCCCCTCCCCACCCACCTGGCCACACTTCAATGTTCAAGTACTAAATTAATGGAATTCATTTGTTTAGCCAATCTATCAATTCATAATTTCATTAAATTTTATATATTGATGAAATATATCAATTTCCTCTGTCTTATAGGCCTTTTATTTGAAAACATTCTTATTAAGAACTACACCGAGTACAGAAAGAATAAAATAATCTTCCACTTCTCTTAGAAATTATCAATATCTACACTTTTTACGGAAATGGCAGATACCTAAGAATATTCAGTAAGACTATGATTTAACATTAATCAACACTAATATAGTTTTCTATAAAATTTCTGTGATGTTATAATATATGGAGTAATGCAGACTGATAATGACGTTCATTGACGCCTCGAGCATATACGTTCGGAAGACTGACTGACTGACAGTGGGATGACCACCCGCTGGCCACTATTGACAGCGAGACGAGATTTTTCCGAAATATGGAAATAATTTCTAAAAAGACGTGTTACATGAGTTATTCTTGGAAATTAGGGGATACATTTTTCCATGCCATAGTCAAGTATCTCGATAGTATCAGCTCAGTATTTCGAGCACAGTTGACCTGTGAGGTATAGCTTTGAGTGGAAAGTTATTTTTTAACCAGATTTGAAAATTCATATGTGACAAATTATTACATTCTGTGACTTGATGTACAATTTTGTGTGTGACAATGGATATTATTTTATAAATATCTCTATTCAATTATATTCTTATATATATATATATATATATATATATATATATATATATATATATATATATATATATATATATATATATATATATATATATATATATATATATATATATATATATATATATATATATATATATATATATATATATATATATATATATATATATATATATATATATATATATATATATATATATATATATATATATATATATATATATATATATATATATATATATATATATATATATATATATATATATATATATATATATATATATATATATATATATATATATATATATATATATATATATATATATATATATATATATATATATATATATATATATATATATATATATATATATATATATATATATATATATATATATATATATATATATATATATATATATATATATATATATATATATATATATATATATATATATATATATATATATATATATATATATATATATATATATATATATATATATATATATATATATATATATATATATATATATATATATATATATATATATATATATATATATATATATATATGTAATACATTATGCCAGTAAGCGATCGTTTTGTGTGCTGTAGTGAGTATATTGACTATTGACTAAAGTGATGTGCTCTTTGACTGAGAACAAATAGTGTTATTGTAACAACGTATATCGTTATTAGACTCATTACCGTGTATGTGAAATATATTTTCGTCATTTTTCAAAAAATCATTCGAGTGCAGTGTTTAAGTGAAAGTATAATTATGAATTCTGTAAAAAAACATAACAGCAACGAGGTTCTCACAATTAAAAATAGAGGAAAAGTTGGAAATAAAACGACTTGGTAGACCTACACCAGATCTGAATTTGAAGCAAGTGAATCAGGTGAAGTCTCGCACGTTCACTAGACATTTTAATACAGGATTGGTACAAGACCTATGACTGGCTCTGTGGCTGTGACACGAAAAACGCTTTGTTCTGTTTTCCATGTTTGCTGTTTGGTGCTAATAATAGGGAGGTAGCGTGGACCAAAACAGGGGTAACCGACATAAAGCATCTTGGTTCTAAAACAAAAACACACGATTCTTCTCCCAGTCACATGGACTGTTGTATGGAACTAGCTATACTTGGTATGGTCAACATTATGACTCAATTGGATACAGGATATCGGAGATCAATTCAACAGCATAACGAGAATGTTAAGAAAAATCGTCACATTTTGAATAGAATCATTAATTGCGTCAAATTTTGCGGAGCTTTTGAATTGGCATTGCGTGGCCATGACGAGACTGAAGAATCACTCAATCCAGGAATTTTCAAAGGTTTGATTAACTTCAGCTCCGAAATAGATGGTGTTTGGAGAGAACATCTTGAAACGGCAACCGTATTTAAGGGAACCTCTAAGACGATCCAAAATGAGATATTAGATTGTATGCTACAGACATGCAGGGAAATTATAACAAGTGAAATGAAGGAGTCTCAATTTCTTGCCGTAATGGCTGACGAGACTACTGATGTGTCAATTCATTGTCAGATGGTGATTGTTTTCCGCTATGAACGCCAAGGCAAAGCGGTAGAATGGTTTTGGGGGTTCGAGAATCCACGAGAAACAACTGCTGATGGCCTGTTCGAATGTATTAAAACTGCTCTTCAGCCACATCTGAATGAGAATCCAACTAAACTAATAGTACAGAGCTACGACGGGGCTGCAGTAATGAGTGGCCGCAGAGAAGGGGTGCAAGCAAAATTGAAACGGGAGTACGTTAATGCTCATTTCGTGCATTGCTACGCGCACCAACTGAATCTTATTTTGGAAAAAGCCGCATCTCAAAACTCACAAGTACGAATATTTTTCGCCAATCTCTCGGGGATTCCTGCCTTCTTTTCCAACTCTTCTAACAGAAATGACGTTCTACGAGATATTGTGCAAGCCAAGCTGCCTAAGGTTGCAACCACTCGCTGGACGTACAACATTCGAACCGTGAATGCTGTGTTCGAGCACCGAGGAAAACTCATCGAGTGTTTTCAACTGATAGAAGAGAAGGCGACAAAAACAACGACCACCAATGAAGCAAGTGGCCTACGGCGAACCCTTTCTGACCCATCATTCATATTTTGGTTGAATACTTTCCATTTGATTATGCCTCACGTTGACATACTATACAATCAGCTACAAAAAACAGAAACAGATCCAGTACAGATTAATCAAGCTGTTTCAACTTTCGAAAAGTGTATTTTACAGGAAAGAGACGACATGGGAGACGCAGATGACTCACCGTCTGAACTGTCGTCCAGCAGGAAAAGAAAACGACCAGATAAGGGTGAACGACGGACTGTAGCGGCTAAAGAGATATGCGACGTTATTACTACGCAAGTAAAAGACAGATTTGAATTCAGCCAACATCTACTAGCTGCTAACCTCCTTGATGCAACCAACTTCTCAAACTACGTAAACAGATTTCCATCCAGTGATTTAGACGCAGCAGTATACAGGCATACCCAATACTTGATAAGGAAAAATTGCGCACAGAGTTGAGTGTACTGTACAAGAGACCTGACTTTCGCCAAGTAACAGGAGCAATACCACTTCTACAATTCATTTTGAACAACAATTTAACTTCTCCGTTTTCCGAAACACTCAAATTACTAAGAATTCTGGTAACCACACCGATGACCACAGCAGAAGCAGAGCGTTGTTTCTCCACTCTGAAACAAATTAAGACATTTTTGAGAAACACAATGTCCCAAGAAAGACTTACAGCGCTGGCAATGATATCAATCGAGAAAGAACTATTCATCGAGACTAGTGATTTCAACGAAAAAGTTATTGAGAAGTTTGTGCAACTCAAGAATCGTCGTATGGACTTCCTTTTCAAATGAATCTGAGTTCAATTTTCATTTCATTCAACTATAATCCTATAGAAAAAAAGTTGCAAACAATTAGCTCTATTTGATCGAATACATGCATGCGAATGAATTCATTTGATTGGCGCATACGTCAAAAAATAATAACACTGTCTATCCGCGATTCAAATTAGATACATTATAGGCCTACACTTTACACATGCCTGGTAATTCATAAAATGGTTCATTCAAAAACGTATAAAATTGGGTTTACATCCTTCTTCTCTAATCTCCTCGATTGCGCCCCACCTAATTCAAACCCCACCAGCCGCTACTGTATCCCAGGCCTGATTTTCAGTTCATATTAGACTCTGATGCAAGTAACACAGGGATTGGAGGTGTGCTAAGCCAAGTTCAAGATGACAAAGAGCGGGTAATAGCGTATTTCAGTTGCACTCTCACCAAAAAAGAGCGAAGATACTGTGTTACGCGCCGAGAAATGCTGGCTCTTGTGAAAGCAGCTATGCATTTCCGTCATTACCTAATCGGTAAGCCTTTCATTGCCCGAACTGACCATAATTCGTTGCGTTGGCTTCAATCCTTCAAGGAACCCAAGGGGCAGGTAGCTCGCTGGCTGAACCAGCTGGCGACATTTGACTTTGTCATCCAGCATCGTCCAGGAAATTCAGTTTCACGGAAATGCTGATGGCTTATCACGGATCCCCGAGGAGTTGCGAGCTGTCTCTGCTGTTACTCATACCTGGACATCACAATGGAGGGTGACCGATCTACAAAGGTTTCAAAGGGAAGATGCAGCACTACAACATGTAATCAAGTGGAAAGAGAAAGGAGAAAGACTTTCACATAACATAGTTTTTCCCTATGGTCCAGAAGTGATGAGTCTGTGGGCTCAGTGGCAACGAATATGTATGAAATCCGGGTTGTTGTATCGCAAGTGGGAGGAGAAAGATCTACCAGACAGGCTCCAATTGATTATCCCAAAACACTTGAGAACGGAGGTGATGAAAAGTCTACACAGCGGTCGTGTAGGGGGACACCTGGGCTTGCACAAGACAGTTGAAAAAGCCAGAGAGCGCTTCTATTGGCCAAGAATGCGGGACGACATCAATCTTTGGTGCCGACAGTGCCCGGAATGTGCAAGAAAAAAAGCACCGAATCCTAGTTTGCGAGCTCCACTCGTGAGCTACCGAACAGGATATCCGTTCCAACGGATATCATTGGATGTCTTGGGTCCACTGCCAGTCACTCCTTGCGGTAATAAATACATTTTAGTGGTATCTGATCATTTCATGAAATGTACAGAAGCTTATGCCATGCTGAACCAGGAAGCTACTCACTGTCGCCAATAAACTTGTGGGAGAATTCATTTGTCGTTATTGGACTTCCGTTGAAATACACAGCGATCAGGGTAGGCAGTTTGAAGCCGAGCTGTTCGAGAGATGTGTTGTCTGCTTGTAATGGTGAAGACAAGAACATCACCATATCACCCTCAAACGGATGGCATGGTTGAGTGGTTCAACCGAATGCTTCTCGGAATGCTGAGCCAGTGGGTGAACGATCGCCAGACGGACTGGGATGTCGTTTTGCCCCAAGTGATGATGGCCTACCGTTCCAGCCAACGTGCCTCTACAAAGTTCACCTCTTTAAATATGCTCTTCGGACGCCAAATCCAACTACCCCTCGATGTTTATGTTCGAACGACCCGAGCAACCGAAAGGAAACGAGACTACGTATGTTCAGGGACTGCGAGAGGCATTAGTGGCCACTCATCATACAGCCCGACAGAATCTTGGTGTCGCTCAAGAGACTTTGAAGGCTCTGTACGACGGTAAATGCGCCGAGGTACCGTTCCAGGTTGGGGATAAGGTGTGGCTTCTGAATACTGCTGTAAAGAAAGGCCGAACAGCGAAACTTCACTGCCCCTGGCGTGGACCATGCATAATCAAGAAAGTATTGTCAGATGTCACATATTGAATCCAGGCACCATGGAATGGACGAAGGGGAAGATGTGACGTAGTGCA